>CAKNXH010000719.1:132754-207787 GCA_932178445.1 Andricus quercusramuli | reverse complement strand
TGGTAGTTATTTTGGCTGGTGCCACAATTTCAATTTTGGAAAAGTTCTCGTAGATGACGTTTTTAACGACCTGGTGGACGATCAGGAGCATCCTGATCGTCGACTCACCATTAGCAGTTATTTTGCTGTTGCCACAATTTAAATTTTGAAAAAGTTCCCGTAGATGACGTTTTTAACGACCTGGTGCACGATCAGGAGCATCCTGATCGTCGACTCACCATTGGTAGTTATTTTGGCTGTTGCCACAATTTAAATTCTGGAAAAGTTCCCGTAGATGACGTCTTGAACGACCTGGTGCACGTTCTGGTGTACCTGAGTAGTGGACTTACCATTTAGAGATGTGTCGGTTATTGGCAAACTTACATGTTCTTGAAAATATTCATTTGTGTTTAGCGTGTCCTAAGCATGGAAGACGGACGCGAGCAAGGCCTTAGCCATGCTACCATTCAGCCGTGACCCATGCTTTAGCCAGATATTTCCAAGTGTATTGCCATGCATGACCCATGCTTTAGCCAGATATTTCCAAGTTTATTGCCATGCGTGAGCCATCCAAACTTTTTTCACGCGGGTATCAAAACAATTTTGTGAAATGCCTAAGAATTCAAGGTGATTAAAAAAAACTTCAGGGTGAATTATACAAAAACTAAAAAAAAAAGTGAAAAAAATCCATTGAATTAAGTCAATCAAAAGAATTCCTAAGAATTCAAACGAATTTGTGAGAATTCATGATAAGAAAATAAAAATAATAAACCAAGAAATATTTGAAAATTATTTTCAAATTGAAATCCTAAAAAACCCCTCATTTCTTCTGTATGAATTCCTTGAAATCCATTCAATTATTATAAAATCCCATGGAACTATATAATATCTGATGATGTGACCTAAAATCCTGGAAAATTTATTGAAATACATTGAGAGCTTTCAAATTCCCTTCAAATCTTCAAAATCCTCAGAAATTCTATAAAATCCCTTGTAATCATTTAACGTATTTGAAAATCTTATAAATCACGTAAAATCGCATGCCAATTTTTTTTTAATTCCGCAAGATCATTGAAATTCTTGGAAATTTTTTGACATTTTTTGAATCTTCAGAAAATGCTCTGGAATCTTCAAAAATACGCTAAAACATTTTCAACATTCTGGAAAACGTTTCAGCTATTGAAATCAGCTTAAAATTCTTTGGAATTATTTGAGATCCTCTGAAATATTTCAAATTATTTGAAAATTTTGAAATCTCTTGAAAATTAACTTTAAATTTTTAAGATACTTTATCTTTGATCTTTAAAATTTTTAGAAATCGTTTGGAATATTTTAAAATTGTTTGGAATTTTTGGAAATCTCTTAAAACTTTTTAGAGTTTTTGCAAATTCCTTCGCATTTTTGAAAATACTGTAAAATCTCAAAAGTCCTTGTAATCCTTCAAATGATTGAAATCTGTTCAAAAATTGTGTGAATCTTTTAAAATACGCTAAAATATTTCAAAATAATTCAAGAATAATCAGGATGAGGTATAGACCTGAATTCAATAGTGGTACACCAATGGGTTAAAACATTGAAAGAAAAGTGGCTTGAAAAATCTTTTTATTTTAAGAAGTGACTATAATGACTTTATCTCAAAAAAGTGATTAGAAAAAGTGACTTAAAGTGACTTTTGCATTTTTTTGCAAACAGCCTGACTTTTCCATTACCTAATCTTATTTCATTAAAGTGAAGCAAGTTTTGAGATACAGAAGCTTTCTGGTCGCATATCACGTATATTAGCGTTCAAGTTTTGTGAAATGGGCCCCAGGTGATTCAAGTAATATGGAACTTGCTGATAAAGAAGCTACAGTCTAGATTTTAATTTTTGTTAAAAATAACTCTTGTAAATAAAATATTAAAATGAATAGGTGTCAGAAAACATTTGTTGTATGTCAGCTTATTAATTGTATGAAGAAAATATACTTCCTCAATTAAATAAATGAATTTAATCATGAGATTCAATGTCGATTCAGAAAATTGGTTCAATTTGTATTTTAAAGCTTCCGTTAACTTGAGAGCAAACGTTGAAACTTGAAACAATTAATTAATTCGAAGATGTCTCAGTGACACATATCAAAGTCCATGATTTTAAAATTTAATATCGTAATTTTCAGACTTTTAAAACATTCAAATTAACGAACACCTTATGATATTCTGTCTGAAGTAACAGATATTCCTTTTTATCCTGATAAAATATTCACAAGTTATTAAGAATCCAATTTTCGCCGTATAATTATCCTATTGCAAAATTAATCATAATAATCTTCGAATTTATTCTTCACTTTGTCCACATTAAAGCTCCTATGTTTCTTGCTCTCTTGCTTCTCTTGGACGGTGGAAATGACGGTGATTCTTCTTTTTTTTTATTGTCACTTGATTTTATATTTCTTGTTAATAATATATTTATTAATTTCGGAATTTCTATAATTTCAATTTAAAATTATATTTTTGAATGCGCAGTTCTGAAACAGTTCAATTTTTTAGGCTTAAAATTTCTTATTTGGTATATATTTCCAATTTCATACTGTCGTAGTTTTAAATTCAAATATAAAAAATGTCAGAAAAATTTCACTATTCAATTGTTCACAATTGAACATTTCATATCAGAAGCCTTGATAGTTCAGAATATTCGAAACAATACAGAATTTAAAAAATCATTTCTCAAATTGAAACCTTCAAATTTATACAATTTTAGAACTCAACATTGAAAATTCGATTATTTTTCACTGGAAAATATGTCAAAATATTGAACATTTCAAACTCAACTTAAAAAATAACAAGTTCGAATTGGAAAGCCTGAATCGTACAATTTTAAGCATTGGAATATATAGCAATCTTATTCATTGTATATTTAAAAAAATTTAAATTTCCAAAATAATGTCTTAAAAAAAGACCGAATTTTAGTTAAAGATTCGAAACAATGAATCATTTGGAATTGAGAAGTATTTGATTGGGAAATTTGTTAAAAAGTGTACTTTGTGAAATTGACACCATAGTGATGAAATATATTCTTTAATTTGTCAATAGTTACAATTTTAGGGTTCCGAATTTTAATTTTGGACGCTGAATTTTCAATTTTTCCCACTCATAAGTTTTAATTTTTGAAATGAAATCAAAATAGTTCAATTTTGAAAAATATAATTAATAATACAAAAAAATGTTGATTTCAAAATTCATGATGAGTAAAATTGTTTCCAGTCTTAAATGAAGTTTGGATTCGCTTAATTCTCAACATTCAGCAGTAAAAATTAAAAAAATTTCTCCATTTACAATTACTCTTTTTTTTAAACGTTTTTTTAGGATGATTCAATCTAAAAGTTTTATAAACGAAATATTATTAATTTTGAACGGTGGCAATGATGATGAATTTATTTTATAATTTTCAAAAAAGTAGTCTGATAAATTTGATTATTAAATAATAATTTTTCATGTAATAAAAATTTCAAATTCTAGATATTCAGAAACCTTGACTTTGGAACATTCAATTTAGTTTTCAATTTGAAATTTTATCCGTTTTGAGTTAGAAATTATTTAAACTGAAAAGTTTACAATTTTAAATAACCGTAAAATGGGACTAAGCGGCCCGTGTGGAGGAAACCGGCTCAACAGCAACTTTATTTTTTATAATTATTTATATTTTTGTCTGAATAACATATTTCAAGATTAGCGATCAAGACGATTCAAAATTTTCAAATTTTTAATTTTTCAAACTTTGGATGCATAAAAAAATTTATTTTTCAAAGTAAAGTTTATGCAAGTACATCAATAACCTTAGATTAGAAAAAAGTAAATGAATTTTGATATTGTTCAAGTATAGTATTTCAAAAAATGAAGAAAAATGCAATTTTGTTAATTCTTACCTAAAGTTACTAAACAATTTTTTTTTCTTTGGTACGTAAAAATCCGTTTACACAGGATCCGTAGAAAGTAGACAAAGTTCTTTGTTTCAAACTTAAAAATATGTACGTGTTTCCTTATTGTAAACAGAGCATAACAATTTATGAAAATTTATTTTGGCAACTTTAGGTGAAAAATAAAAAAATGCATATTTCGTTACTGTTTGAAACATTATATTTTTGAAACATACGTTTCTGTTTACCGTAAAGTCTTATTTTCAGGAAAACAGAGAGGACATCAAAATGTAATTCGATGAGTTCTGTTACAATGAAAATTTTGCAATTTACGGTAGTGTTACATTACAAATATAAAAAAAAGTTTCCTTCATAGAAGCATTGTTAGTCCTTTTCTTCAACTCTTACGTCGCTAGTGATTGACTAAGAATGGTAATCGAAATTTTGTCAATTGGTCAATCTACGCATCTCGAAGACGCGAACAATTACATCAAATGCGGTACTATTATATTCTCAATATAAAAAAATCCTTCTATAAACAAGGCAAATAATTTAGTTAGAAAATTTTTTAACGTAATTGGTAGCTTATGGTAGGTCATGAATTGGGCAATCGATGCCTCTCGAAGACGTAAACAAATATATCATATACGCTGTTGCGTTTTCCTAAAATTAAACAAGTTTTCCTCATACCAACAAGATAAACAATATATTTTTTTAATGTATAAATCAGTATTGCTAGATCATGAGAGGTCTCCGAAGGTTTGTCAACAAGTCATTTGACGTGTCTTAAAGACGCGTACAAACATGCCAGATGAAGTACAGTATTAATATCAACGAAGTTTTTCTCATATAAACAGAATACACACATTTTTGGAAACTTCATCAAACACTACTTGTGGATCATAAAATGTCCACCAATATGTCAAAAGATGCGAACAAATACACTAGACATCTCTGAACTGAAAAAAAACCATTTCTACATAACCGATTTAGCTCAAAATCGTATCAGACCTGGATATCAATCGGATCTACAATTTTCTAAATTGCATGGTCATAGCACACGCCGCCATTAAAAAAAATTGCATTTTTGAGTTCCAGGGGTCAAAATATGTCATCAAATCTGATTTGAAGATCTAGTTAATTACAAAACTCCCTCTATGAGGGAGGAATAATTTATGATAAATATTAAGTTTGCTGACGCTTTGTCAAAGTTTAATTACAACATTCCAGTGCCAATTAATTAATTCGAAAATCGTCGAGTGCTAATAGAACAGCTCATGTCCTTTAATTAAATTCTCATTAACTGTAAAATTTGACACGAAAATGAAACAATCAAAATAAAGCAGAACCTCATCACAGTGATTTCCGCAACTGTCGTCAGTTTGTGAGATTTGAATTAAAACTGATGTAGTGTAAATACTGGTATGAGTGAAATAGTGACTAATGGTTGGATTAGGTATATTGGAATAGTCTAGTAATAACATGTATTGCCGTAAATGCAGCTGAGTATAGGATGCAATCGTGAGTGGTCGTTTTACTGCCAGTTACTTCGTCACGTAACACGAAGGTATTATATCACGTTTAATTATCACGGGATAGAATTGAAAGCATATATTGCGCGCGTTCTAGAATTTAAACTTCACTTTAAATAAATCTTTAATTTACTTTCACCCCTGCATACCTTGCTTCTTTTAAGCTGCTTTTGAATTTAGAGAAAGCAACATAAAAATCCCGATAAGAAGTGTTAAATGCTAAGTTAAATGTTGAATGTTAAGTGGTAAATATATTAGAATTCATGCATTTTATTTTCAGTTTCGAAGTTTAAAAACCTGGTGGAATAATTATAAATAAATTCTTTTCAATAATTAATCACTTCTGTTTCAATTGTGTGCCACTATTTAGAAAATCAGCTAATATGAGTTTCAATATTAAACTAGCAGTAGAGTAGGGCAGGGCGAAGCAGCCAGGATGCTACATTTTTAAGTGCAAAGCACTTGTGCGAACTGATATCGAATTCTGTATGGTGTCGTTAGAAAGCTTGTTTCTTTGGCTACAAAATTGCCTTGTGGAATTTTGACGTAGCTTGCCCATTACAGTTTCTACAACCATTTTCCAGAGACGCTATGTTTTTACTCAACTATAAGAACGTGGGGCGAGGGAGCCAACCACATAATACACAGAAATATAATAATGTATAAGTTCTTCACTAGGTACAAAATGATATATAAGAATAAAAAAACAAAGTTAAATGTCTTTTTTGACATTTGATGGAACTCAAAAGAAAAACCAATAAAAATTGGAAAAAGTAGG
Source organism: Andricus quercusramuli (assembly GCA_932178445.1). Lineage (NCBI taxonomy): Eukaryota > Metazoa > Arthropoda > Insecta > Hymenoptera > Cynipidae > Andricus > Andricus quercusramuli. The sequence goes on along the minus strand of CAKNXH010000719.1, from coordinate 201,605 downwards.
AAAAATTAATATACCATCTTCGTTGCTGCTGTCCGTGGTTTCATAAAGAGTTTATATGTACCTTCTTCGGATGGCCTCGTCGAGGGCCGCCACAAGCAATTCACTTTTTAGCCTTTTCAGCATAATCTGCCGTTTGTTGGCTACCTCGCCTTATGTGCTTTTTTCCAACAAAATTTCACACAAAAAAAGTATTTTGAATATCGAAAAACTAACCATTCCATCGAGGATAAACAAACGCAAATCACGTATTTTAAAATTTGTTTCAACTTCACAATTAGAGCGAGAGCGAGGCAATGATGAATTCAAGTTAAAAAACAAGATTGTTTGAACAATTTATTATTATTTTTGATAAATTTCTATCCACTTTTTACTCAGAGCGATGGAAAAATGAATTAAATGTAGGAAAATAATTTTTCAAACAAATTATTATTGTTTATAACTGTCTTCTCCCACGGCAATGATAGATAGTTGCGGCTTCTTCTGACATTGTCCACTTTTTATCAACTTTATACACAGATTAGGGTAATAATGAGAAGAAGTTAACAAACATGATTGTATAAACAATTCATCATTATTGATAATATTCTCATCTATGAATAATGCTATAAATTTCGTTTTTTTCTGAAATATTCAACTTTTTGTCCTCTTTTTACTTAGAATTACTCAATTTAAGGGAAAGTTGCTGCAAACAATAATAAATTGTCTAAACCATTTATATAAACATCTAATCATCAGTAGAAAGGTTTAATTTATATATTAGAAACATTCCTTATCCAAAAAATCACAATAAAAAATCATAATAGGCGCCTTAAACTCGCAAAACCCAATTTTGTACTCTTGGGGGTTTTTTGGGATCCAATAAAACAGACTTATGAGGGTGATAATTTTAAAATAATGATTTATTTGCAATTTATAGCTAATTTTAAAGAAAAGTATTGAGTTTTAACTTGATTTACGTAATACTGTCGATTTCGAATAGAATCTACAAAGGATTTTTTTTTTCTTATGGGAAATTCGTGTTTAACTTCAAGGGACTTGCGGAACCTCTAAATACAATTTTTTTAGAAGGCATTTATTTTTTAATGGACTCGACCAAATTTTAAGAGGAATTTTACGCAAATTTGAAAAAAAAAAATTTTGTACCATCCCAATGAGCATTCGTGTATTTCATTTTCTGTTAAGAAGTTTAGAAACCTGTTTAAATAATTAGAAATATTATAAAAATCCACAATTTTTCACTTTCATTCTTTTCTTCATATCTTCTAATTCTGTCTTTTATACATCACTTTGTATTATTTTTAATCAATTATTATTTTTGCTTTAATTGTGTACCACTATCCAGAGAATCAGTCGATATGATTTTTAATAGATTAAACTACAAGGATCAGCATTCTTTCTTCTATCCCAAAATCTACTTTTTCAGTTATTTATAGGTAATGTGAAATTAATGAAAGGTCATTAGCTACCGTATTAGCACTTGATGTTTTTCAGATTATTTAATGGACACTGAAATATAGCAATTTAACTTTGACATAAAATCAGCAGAATTGATATTAATCATATTATTCGAATTATACTAAATGTTTAATTTAAAATCACTAAATAAATTTCAGTAAACGAAAAAAATATATGATTGCAAACATGTCTCAAGCATAACTATTTCATATGATCAGCGTATCTAGCGTACCAGGAAATCAGGAAATCTACTCTTCTCTACTTCATCCTTTTTTATAATTTAGTCGAGAATCAGAGTGAGGAAATCTGATTCCTTCAAGTATCGTGCATGATACCACCAACGTTTTTCGATGATTATTCAAGTTCTTTTAATTTCAATTATCTAAAACTTAAATTTTTTTCTAAATTCTGAAAACCATCAGAATTTTTTATAAAAGAAGCCAGAGTGAAGGCATTCTGTCAATCATTTAAGCAATATATTGCAAAAATAGTGCAAATTTCAATTTTGTCTTCATGAAATAGCAAAGGAGATACGTAAAAACAATGCTTATGACAATAAAATGGTGGTGAGCATCATATAAAATATTGTTACCGTAATTTTAATTAGAATACTACCCTTAACATTGAAAAACCACTCTTTATAGGGAGTTGAAAAATTATAATGTGCATTTTTTATACATCTTAGATATGCTTGCTCTTGATTGATTGAAAATGTCCATCTAAAAATTAAAATTTGTGCGAGTGATAAATAACTACCCTTAAACTTTTGAAAGCTACCCCTTAGAATGACATTTTTCTTCCTTCACAATTCTTCACATAATTTCTCATATAAAAAGTTCTGGGATCACTCCAGAAATATTACTCTAATATATTTTCTTCTGATTATTCAAAAAAATTTGAGTTCCGATTTTGAGCCTCTAAACCACCCTCAAGAAAATAAGTTATGGTATCGTCTTTTGACAAAATGTGCGTAACTGTTATAACATTAATTTTGTATATTAATATTAAGCTAAAATTCCCATTTCTATAAATTGTTTTGGACAATATTGTTATTAAAAAAAGGCTATGTGTCATATTTCACAACGCTCATGTATTTTTTGTCGTTTTCCAAAAATTGCAGCAAGATATTTTCTTTAATTCAAAAATAACTAAATAAGGCAGAGGAAAATAATACCCTGCGGTCAGGTAACAAGATAGATCATCCCTCTCTTTACTAGAGGTAATGCATCACATCGATTCGTGACACTCGATACAAGGGTTCTCGACACTGAAAGCTTATTTTCGATAATAAAAATGTATTGTCCAAGAAAGATTTTAGACAGCAAAATCACATGAAATACTATGCGCTTTTGACCCAACAAATCTAATCCCAATTTTGTTTTATATTTCGAATTTGGATTTCTGATACGCAGGCTACAATCATTATTGAACAAAATATAAATAATATTACAAACAAATTTAAATCATTTAAAAGTCAAAAATATATGACAAGATCAATAATCGATAAAGTTAAACTTCAATTATAATGTTTTGAGGCTTTGATGTCAGAAACAAATGAAGAGATCTTCATCAGTTTCAGTTCCATATATATTGGTGACAATACAAAAGTTGGAATTATTCAATTAAGAATTATTTCTTTCAAATTTATTTCCAAACACTATAAAACCTTTTTTCTATTCATAGCATTCACAGTGAGTGTAAAAATAATAATAAGTGATATGAAGAAATAGGCTCTCATTTAAAAAAAAAAATAATAATAATGGGAATATCGATTATTTTCCTTCCTACAACTAAATACACTTAATGAAAATAAATTTTGCCTTACCAGATGACAAGGTTATCCAAAAAATGTTTATTGATTTAAAATATATTTCTACCTAAGAATAACCTAAGAACCAAGTGTTTCACAGGAAAGAAGTGCATGCTTTTATCAAAAAGTGATTATAGCTCTGAAACTATAATTGCAAACAAGGAAAAGCTTACATTTTTCTGCAATTCATTCTGAACAAATACTTGTATTAAACAATGAGATCTTGAGCTTTTTTTCAAAAGATATTATACATAGGATATTGCAGGAAAAAATAGGCCTGATGAAACCCTATGATTAAAAAAATTATTCCTTAAAAGACAAAGGTATAATAGGGTAAAGGTACCAATTATCGAAGGTGCACTAGGTGTCGAGGATCACCAGATATTTTTTAGTCTAAATAGTAAATTATGACAAAAATTGAAATAAATTGAATATTATAATAATATGACGAGGACAGGGAAGAGTTAGTAAAGAATGAGGTATCGAGAAGCTAAGAGAGAAAGGAACGGGAGATGAAGAATTAGGAAATATTAGGAAACAAAAAGAGAGGAGAAACAAAAGTAGGGAAGATTGGAGGATATGCTACTGGAATATAGCAGACTTAGAAAGGAAGGATAGGGAGTTTATGAGAAATTTGACACAATGGGATGTAGTATTTATGATAGAGACGTTGCCAGATGGAAGGGAATGGGAAAGAGTAAGGGGAAGATTACCAAGAGGTTACAAATGGCATTTTCAAAATGCAAAGAGGAGGAATAAAAAAGGCAGAGCAACGGGAAGAATGGTGATGCGAATAAGGAACGAATGTATAAAAGAGAAGGATAAAAAAGAGTTGAAAGAACATGAAGAAGGATTATTAGTAGAAGAGATAAATATGGGAGGAGAGAGGCGGAAGATAGTGGGGATTTATGTGAATGGTGATATGCAGGAGAAATCAGAGGAGATGAAAGAACTGAAGAAAGAAAATAAGCAAGAGTAGGCTTATAATAGAAGATTTCGATGCGAGAGCAGGAGATAGAGGAGGAAGGGAATGGGATGGAGAGCGAGGAAAAAAATCCAAAGACAAGATACTGAATGGGGAGGGAAAGAAGTTGTCGAAGAGCCTAGGGGAGATGGGATGGTTTATTCTAAATGGAAGTATAGAGGGGGTGAGGAAGGGGAATACACACGTTCAGGAGAAAATAGGAAAACGGTAATTGATTATGTGGTAGTAGACGTTAAGGTAAGAGAGAAGGTAAAGAAACTAGAGGTAGGGAACTATATAGATTCGGATCACTTTTCCATAATAGTGATAGTAGAGGGAAGAATGAGTAATAACAATAAGGCTAAAAAGAAATTAAAAGTGAAAAGAGCAGAAAGAGGGATTGATCAACAAAAGGTGAAGAACGGTTTAAAGAAAAAGTCAGGAATATCAAGATGGGAGAAGGTAATAAACAAAGGAAGAAGGAAGTGAAAAGGAAATTAAGAAAATGGAAAACAGGGACAAGTAGTGGAGAAGAATATAGGAGAAAAAAAAGCAGTATAGGGCGTTGTGTGATCAAAAAGAAAAGAGGAGGGAAATAAAAGGTTGGAAGAAGAAGCGTAGAAGGCTAGGACGGAAGAAGAGGTTTGGAAGGTGGTAAATAGAGAGAGAGAGAGAAGAAGAAGGAAAAGAGTAAACCAGGATCTTCAGATGCTAGAATGAAATAAATATTTTATAGAATTACTAGGAGGGGTAGATAGAAAACTTAGGAAAGAAGGAAAAGATGGTAGGGAAATAGATAAAGAGGACATTACAAGGGAGGAAATAGTCAAGGTATTAGGAATGATGAAAAATGGAAAGGCACCTAGTATAGATGAGATTCCAAATGAACGGTCACCCATCCGAGCGCTAACCGCGCCCGTCCATGCTTAGCTTTTGAGATCTCGAAAAGTTGAGAAACTCCACCCAACTAATAGCATCGTCAACAATTTATAATTCACCTCTGACTAATTGATTTTTGTTTATATATATGAACTTAAGAGTCTGCAAGGACTGAAAAAGGGTAGAGAATTTCCCAATGCTTCGGACACAAACGTGAACATCTCACGAGTAATTTTCGTTCGAAAATAGAACTTCAAACACAGAAGCGAAAACTGGTACCCTACTTTATCAGGGAGTTTTCCAAAGCTCCTATGGGACGCAAGAGATACGGAAAACCGTTGCATTTTCCCAATTTCCGCAAGCCAGACCCGATCCTCAATCGGAGATATTGGAGGCATCATGACACTGATAGTGATTCGATTCGATAGAACGTGCCGTGGTTGTTATAACTGAGTATCGATTTTACTACGGTGAAACACCACTCGATTTCGGTTAATTGTAGCGTGAGGTAGACACAATATTTCATTTTTTGAATTTCACATCTCACAAAATTGAGTTTTCCTACTGTTGACTGATTGATCGAACATCTGAGGTAAGTTCAGAAATTTCTAAATTGATAGTTTGCATTACTTCAGGGGGTTTTAACCAGAATCCAAAACCAGTTTATCTGGTTTATCAAAGCCTTGATAAACCCTAGTCTGGTTCTAGATTCTGGTTAAAACCTACGTAAGTAACTAAAACTATCAATTTAGGAATGTCCGAATTATCCGAATGTCCGAAAACCCCCACATGTCCGTATTTACGACGTTTGGCGATAACCCTAAAGAGTAACGAAAAATTAAATTAAGATATAAATAATACACGTTGCTAAAGTTCACATGATCAAACAGAAAAAATTTAAAAATCCTATCTAAAAAAGTGGTGCTATGATATGTCTCGAACATTTTTGAATCATTGTTATGGAAATCCAGGTTGGCTGTGCATTACTTGAAGTTGTTTTAGTTACCTATATCAATTAAAAATTTCTTGAATTGAATCTTGAAGTATTCCCTTTTAATTAAAAAAACCATGAAAAACCTTATGCGAGTTAAGAAACATTTGTGCTTCTTAATACTATTGCGCAATTCCATAAAAACTTTCAAATTCTTTAATAAACTATCATTTTAAAAAATTATCGACAAGATTGTTAATTTTTCGCAGTTTCAGGTTATGTTATTTAGCGTTTCACGTTGGGATTTGTTTCTTTTAAACAAGAACCATTAGATTTCAAAAAGAATCTTTCATTTTTGTGCAAATTTCGTTTTTCGCTTATGCTAGCACTTTTATCCAAAACTGTCTCAAACAAAAATCATTAGATTTTTATAAATCACAATTCTTCAACAATCTTACATTATGTCAGTACTTTACACTATAATTGGTATTTCCGAACAAAAAACATTATGCTTCAAACAATGTCTACAATTTTTAACAGTTTCTGTTGATATTGAGTTTTTAAAAAGAAATTGGTTACTAAAAAAAAGAGAATTCAAAGAAGATTTACATTTGTGGAAAATTTTTTGTTGTGTTAACTTAGAAATATACCATTTTCTCTTTCAAAACTTTATGTTATGTTGGTATGTTTCATCTGAAATTGTTATTTTTAAAAAATTACTAGATTCAAGTCCAACGACTGTTGCGTGAAAAAATAAAATTCACAGTCTTGAACAATTTTGAATTGTGATCATGCTTTTTGTGAGAAATTTACATTTTTTTTAAAACTTATAAGATTTCAGAGCAGATTCGCAATTTTTTTAACATTTCAGGTCGCATTGTTTATTTTATATTGAAAACTAGTGTTTTGAAATGCAAGAAATAATAGCCTTAAAAAGATTTACCATTTCCAAACAATTTTGGATTATGTTAGTGTTTTTCGTAGAAAATTTGTCTTGTTGATAAAAATATATGTATTTGATATTATTCAAATTTTTACGGATCGAATTTTAATTTTATCTTTCTACACCATTTTAAAATTGTAGGCTTTTAAAAATTGTAATTTTTCAATATTGAGTACTCGAAAATTTTCAATATCGAGCCGAAAAATATTTTTCACTTCATCAATTTTGAAATTTGAGGTCATTTAAAAAAGTTTCTCATATTTAAACATTCAAATTTTACAAGCAATAAAGGTTATAATGTTTTCTTTTTATATCGAAAGCTTTAAATTTAGCAAATTAAGTCCACCATTAGCATTGCTTCCAATTTGCTGACTTTCAATTAGGAATTATTTTCAATATTCATTTTACAAAGTTTTTGTCAATTTTAATATTCAATATTGGAAGAGCAATTTGTATGCAAAAATTAGATTCAACATTTTTTACCAATTTCATATCAGCTGTTTGGAATTTCACAATTTAAAAAATGTAAAATTTACAGCGATTTATCAATATTACGTACTTTGAATTATTACTACTTTCAATTTCTAAGACATTTTTTAAAATTGTGCAAATAAATTGTAATGCTTGCAAATTTGAAAATTCTACCATCTTTTAATTCTTTGTACTATGAATTATGCGTCTTCGGCTTTTCACCGAATGAATATAATTATCATTGTTAGTAAGACAGATTTTCGTCCTAAATACGAAATCAAATTTAATTGAAAATTGTACCTAGGCGTATTAAAAATATTAACAAGCGAATAATAACTGGTACTGAAAAGTTCTCACATATTAATTTAAACGAATATTTAAGTAGATTAGCAAGCTTTTGAATAAAAAAAATATTTTAAAAAAAAATCGAAAATGCTATGGTAGGCTTTTTAATTTAATCTTTCATAGTTCAGTTCAAAGCTAAAGGGATAGATGGCACCAGCTCACAGGCTAACTGATAATACCTGGCTCACGTCGCTCGTTATAGTCACTACCTACTTTACGACAAGGGTGTTGTTCTGCACTCAACACCATTTAAGAAAACAAAAAAAATATTATTTGTAGTATTTGTGTTGATTAAAATAAAAATATTATACTACTGATTTCGATACAGTTTTCTTTCATTGAAGTTTATTTTTGAACTAATTATTTAATTTTTAAAAAAGGGCGTTCTTCATCAATTGTATCCTATAATATTTTGTACAAATTTATAAAAAGAAAAACGGAACCGATTTTAACTGATTTTTACCTCTTTCAACTAAAAGTTATTTGCAGATGGGATTTTGTTTCTGATTATTACAGTTGTTTGGCAACGTAAAAACAATTTAAGACCAAATCCACAATAATTAATGAGGTCATTTTTGAAAAAAATCATCATAATTTATAATTATATTTGTAAATTAATTTCTTAGTATGATTTAGATAATAAAAATTCGAATAATGTTATTATTTTTCAATTAGTCACTTACAAAGTCGAGCCTGATAGTATTGGGCCTTACCGTTGAAATTATCATTAATAAGAGAACATAAATTAAATAGGATCAAATATATCATGATAAACGACTAATTGGCAAATAATAATGTCAATTCAAACTTTTGAGTTTTGAAATGTTAAATGAAATTATAAAACAAATTCAAGAATATGGTTATAATAATCAGAGCTGGTCACTTCCATCACCGAAAAAAATTCTTGGTCATTTTACGGTTATTTCCTAGTGCACGAACATTTTTCCCGTGTTCTGAAATTCAAAAGTGCAAACTAAATGTCGCCACTTTTATCGGTGGGAAAAATTCTCGATTTGAACATTTCTTCGAAATTAATTAAATTGTCACGGAAAATGATGTGAATGTGACATTTTTGTCATTTGTTACTAATACAACATTCAACTCTGAACAATTGAAGACAATTTAAAATGGAATTTTCAACAGTTTATTTTTCAACAGTTGAATTTTAAACTTTTTATAATGAAAGAAAATACAAAATTCGAATGTTAAAAATTAGATTTAAAACTTTCTTTGATTTTCAACTGTTTGAAAGTGTATTTTAAAATTCCTTTCATTTTTATTGATATTCAAGAAATCTTGATTTTGAAGACATATACATTTTCTCGAATTGCAAAAGTTATTCAATTAACTCGGGCGAAAATATTATATATAGTTTATATATATAGTTTGAAGTATTATATATAATATTCATTTGTTTTGTACATTTTTTATATAAAACAAATTAATAGTATATATAGTACTTCACGCTATGTATGAACTATATATAATATTTCCACCTCAGAGTAAGTTTTTTCACAACATTTTTTTCAAAATTCTGCTGACTGCTCAATTTTCGACAGATTCTAATTTTTTTTAATACTCGTAACAAATTATAATTTCATGTAGGACTGCTACTTTTTTAGTTTTCTGCAAAAAACTAACCTAAAAAAATATGAACTTGCCAAGGTAGCTGAACCCACAAAAATCTCAAACCCACAAACCTCAAACGCACAAACCTCAAACCCACAAAAATTATACCTCAAGCCCACAAACCTCAAACTCACGAACCAGAAATTCATACACCTAAAACCCACAAATCTCAAACCTCCAAACCCGTATACCCACAAACCTCAAACGCACAAACCTCGAATCCACAATCATAAATACCCCAAGCCCATTAACTTACAATCCTCAAACTCACAAATTCATGAAGCTAAAATCCCAAATACACAAACCTCAAGCACATAAACCTAAAACCCCAAACCCACAAACCTCGAACACATAAACCTAAAACCACAACTCCACAAGCACACAAGCAGCAAACCCACAAACCTCAAACTCACAAACCAAACATCAAACCCCATGTTCATAAAACTCAGCATAAAAGTACATCATGCAGAATAGTCCACAAACCCAGCAACCTTTAGGGTTAAGGGTTTATGGTTTATGGCCTTGGGGTTTTATGTTTGTGGATTTGAGGTTTGTGCGTTTGAGGTTTGAAGTTTAAATTTTGTGGGTTTGAGGTTTACGGGTTTGAGGTTCGTGGGTTTGAGGTTTGTGAGTTTACGGTTTTGGGGGTTTGAGGTTTTTGGGTTTGCTGTTTGTGGGGTTGGGGCTTAAGGTTCATGGATTTGTGAGTTTGAGTTTTGTAGGTCCATGGGATTGGGGGTTTTAAGTTCCCGGATTTGAGGTTTTTGCGTTTGAGGTTTTTGGGTTTGAGTTTTGTGAGCTTACGGGTTTGGGGGTTTGAGGTTTGTGCGTGTGAGGATTGTGGCTTTGTGGATTTGTGGGTTTATGTTTATGTGTTTGAGGTTTGTGGGTTTAAGATTTTAGGTTTATGGATTTGTGAGTTTGTGAGTTTGAGGATTGTAGGTTTATTGGCTTGGGGGATTTCTATTTGTGGATTTGAGATTTGTGCGTTTGAGGTTTGTGGCTTTACGGGTTTGCAGGTTCGAGGTTTGTGGGTTTTAGGTTTGTGTGTATGAGGTTCGTGGGTTTGAGATTTGTGGGTTTGAGGTATAATTTTTGTGGGTTGGAGGTTTAAGGTTCGTGGATTTGAGGTTTGTGGGTTTGAGGTTTATGGGTTTGAGGTTTTTATTATTATTATTATTATATAGATATGTACAAATGTACACGTCTATAAAATCTCTTAAAATCCGTTAAAGTCACTCAAAATCCTTTAAACTCTTTGCAAATACCCGACATCCTTCAACATTTGGGAAAATATTTAGGTATCTGTTGAAATCCTTCAGAATCTTTGAAATCTTGCGACTCTGTTTTAATTGTTTTGAAAACTCTTGAAATCCCTTAAAATCTCTTAAAATCCCTTAAAATTCTTTGTAATCTACGGAAATGGTTCTTGATCCCTTCAAATCCACCAAAATCCCTAAAAATCCGTCGAAATCCCTCGTAATCTCATAAAAATCCGTGAAATCTCATAAAAACCCTAAAATGCTCAGAAAATCTCGCTAAATTCTGTGAAATTTTCGCAATTATCTGAAATACTTTGCAGTCCTTTGAATCATCTAAAAATTTCCAAAATTCTGTAAAAATGTCTTATAATCCATCGAAATTCCTCCAAATCTATTAAATATTTTGAAATATTACAAGATCCCTTGAAATCTTGGAAAATTCTTAAAAAGGTATTAAAAGGTAATTAAAATGTCTCAAAATCCGTTAAAATCCCTTATAATCCTGTTAAATCTTTGCAAATCATTTGAAATCCCGCGAAATCTTTTGAAATCTTCGAAAACCGCGAAAATGCTTCAAAATTCGGAAAAATTGGCATATCTTGAAATCCTTTAGAATCTTCCGAAATCCGCTGAGTTCGTTTTGAATATTTCAAAAACTCTTGGAATCCCATAAAATCCATCAAAACCCCTATGAATAATCTATCCAAATTTTATGGTATCTCTTGTAAAACCCTTGAAAATCCGTAAAGTTCTCGGAAATATGACAAAATCTCTTAGAATCTTTAAAAGCCCTTTGAAATTAATTGAAATCCTAAAAATCCGTGGGAATCTTTTCGATTTTTTTAGAATCCGTTAAAATCTGTAAAAATCTGTCATAATATTCGAAAATCTTTTGAAATTCCGTTAAATCTTTTGAAATCTTACGAAATCCGTGGATATACATTAAAATATTTTGATATCTTATGAGATCCGTTAAGATCCATTAAAATTTGTTAAAATTCCTTAAAATCCATTAGAACCTTTGCAGATAATTTGAAATCTAGTGGTCCGCATTTCTTAAAAACATTTTTTAAACAATTAAATAATTTTTTAATAATTTCAAACATTGAAGCTCTGGATTTCAAACTATCATAATTAATTGATCAGATCAAAAAATAGAAAACCCTTCTGGATTCACATCGAAAATATCTAAATAGGCTTTTTCTTTCTTAAACAATGCTGTTAACAAATTGTTATTGCTATATAGTTTGAAATTCTTAACTAATTATTTAATTATTTTCGAATTCAAATATATTTTTGGTTTTTCGATCGGACACTCAGTTTGTTTATAAAAATTGCAGAACATTAAAGAATAATATAATTGTTTTAAAAATTTTTTAAAAAAAGGTGCACCAAGATAATTGGGAGATAAATCCAAAAGTGATCTTGGTTGTTTGATCGGACTCTTAGTTTGTTTATAATTAATAACAAAAATTTGGAATCCTTAGCTATTAAGTTAAAAATTCTTAACAAATGATTTAATTGTCAAAAATTTGTGAAAAAAGGGCACCCAGATATTTCGGCGACAAATCAAAAGGTGGTTTTGGTTTTTCTATCGGGCGCTTAGTTTGTTTATAATTATTCACAAAAGTTTGGAATCCATATTTATGGCAAACTTCAGGGTCGCAAAATACTTCTGTATCTTTTGAAAACCCTTGAATAATCTGAAATCCCGTCAAATCATTTTAAATATTTCAAAAACTTTAAAAATCTGTTAGAATCTCTTAAAAACTCTCTTGAAACCCCGTACAATCTCACAAAAACCATGGAAAGTTTTGAAAATTTCATCGAATTCCGAAAGAATGTTCTACTTATGTGAAATACATTGTATTCCTTTGAAATATCCAAAAGTCCTTTGAAAACCGTTCAAATTCTTTCAAAGGACTGAAAGCCTTGCAAAATCTCGTTCACAGTGGAAATAATTAAAATATTATTCATGTTGCATGTATACGAAAAAATATGAAACCTTATGCAAGTGAGCGAAGAGGAGGGATAACGAAAATCTTACAAATCCCTAAAAAGTAGGGGAGAGTGGGGAGTTGTGGGCCACGCTTTGCTTTCAAGACATAACTTCTCTGAACATCGATAAATTGTCAATGTATGAACTGGTATTTGTAGTAAACTTCTCAATACATCAACTGGAGACCACAATTAATAAAATTCGTTAATGCGCGAGAAATATTTAGTATGACGTAAATCTTATAAAAATCGATATTTGTGATTTTGGTGGGGAGTTGTGGGCCATGACAAAAAATAAAAGGAAATGGCATATTCCAGTAGTTTATGTTTATTAGAGTTGCAGTAAATAAAAATTAATGATTTTAAAAACATTTAAAAAAATTATTCTGATTGAAAATGCATGCAAGTGTAATATCCGGTCCTCATGTTAGCACATTTCAAGTGCACAGCGCGATCGCGCATGTTGCAGTGAACTGTGTTGTTCCGATTTAAAATCTTTGGCATTGTCCCCTTGCAGATAATGCAAATGTCTTTTCAGAACAAGAGAAAAGAAGTTTGACTTAAAAAATTGAAATACGCATTAAGAACGTTTGGCCCACGACTCCCCACTAGTGGTGGACCACAACTCCCCACAGCCGACATTTACGAAGTGACCGAATTGCCATACACACAATGAATGTTTTACCGGAATTTTTTGATTGAATTTAAAGCCAATTGCTCAAGGAATATTTCGCAATAACGTGCCTTTGAAATCTGCTGTAGAACGGGACTTCGAATATCAACCACTTGAGTTGTACACAAACTTTTATTTTGATTTCTTTAATCAACAATGTCAAAATACTAACTACGCGTGTTGAGACTATGAGTCGAGTTCAAAAAGTGAGCTCACACAAAGAGAGTATTTTGGCAGCGGTTAAAGCAGTCCTACCACCCACAATATGGCGGAGATTGAGGTGGCCCACGACTCCCCACGGCCCACAACTCCCCACCGCCCCCTACAAATTATAAGAGATTTTGATGAATTTCAAGATCCATCAAATCGAACTAGTCTGAATTACAGGTTTGGTTTCTTTTCCTCAAAAGTTCTGACTTGGATGCACAGTGATAAATCTAGTTCTCCAACTCTCTGCCTTTTTTATTTTCCCTTATCACATCTCTTTTCATTAAAATATAAAAGTTAAGCATTGTTATTTTCTCTGAGAGGAAAAGTAGCAAGGCAGAGGAACGAGATCAATCGAGCATAAAGTGTAATGCAAGATCCTAACGCCTGGAAAACGAGGAAGTTTTGTGTACAAGAGAAGTTATGCTAATTGTTAAATACGAGCTTGTTGGGATGTATATACGAGACTCGAGAGCAGCGAAATTAATTGGCCTAGGGGCAATTTAATGCACTCACAATCAAAGCACATGAGGGTCTCGTTCTGTAGACAAACTTCACGAGAAATCCTTTCTTTGTTTCGTAGAAATTTAACATCTGATGTGCCTCCTGTTGATAAAGCAATTTTAAAGTGCAGGGAAGAATTAATTAGAGACTTGATTATACAATTATTATTATTATTAAAATATTATGCTAATTATTTTCTTGTAAGGCTGATCCATTCAACGCTCGTAGTAATGCGGTCAAAACCTATTGTACTATGCCTTTTTGTTTAAGTCCCTTAGCATGAGTACATGTACCGCATGGGTCTGTGAACATTTTTCTTTTACTAAGGTGGACTGTATGAATTAAATCAAAACCAGTGATAACCCGCGGCTACATCCACCTTTATTAGAAGTACTCGCATTTGCCTTGACGATTGTCCAGGGGAGAGGAAAACTGCAGAAAACCACCTCCTGAGTTCAGCCGGTTTTTTGACAGTCGAGTTTTCAGGCAGACATTCGAATTGTTTTTTTGTTGTTGAAAATTAATCATTTCAACTGAAACACTGATAATTCAATTTTTGGAAGAAAATTTCCTTTTATTCGAAATTTTACCTATTTGGTGGAGGATTTAACTATTTTGTTAGGAATTCATTTCTTTCTCGTTTTAGTTGAAAACAAACTTTTTTGTTACAAATCCAACCTGTGGGTTGAAAATTAAATCATCTTCAAAAAAATTCGTCTTTTTTGCTTAAGAATTCAACTGTTTTGGGATAAATTTTTATTTTCTTTCAGTTTGGAAATTTGACCATTTGGTTGAAAACTGCATCTTTGTAGGTTGAAAATCCATCTTTCTTGGTTTAAAATGAACATTTATGTTGAAAATTCAACTGTCTTCGAAAAAAATCGTCATTTCGCTTAAAAACTTTATTTTAGTTAAATTTCCAGCCAGTTTGTTATAAATTGTTATTATTATCCAAAGTTCATCTATTTGATTGTTAGTAAAACTATGGGGTTGAAATTGAATTTCTTTGTTGTTAAAAAAACGTTATTTTGGATTAAAAATTCATCTCTTTTGCTAGAAACTGATTTTAGGCTGGAAATTCAACTATTTTGTTGAGCACTCAAATTTTGAAAATGCAGCATTTTTTGTAATTTTGACCACCAAACGGGAAAAAACACCACCAAAAGACCACAAATCGACCACCAAACGATAAAAAAAAAAAAAATTTCGAAAAATATCAAAAAGTGAAATTAACACCCTAATTTTAGAAATGCTGTAGTTTTTGTAATTTTGACCACCAAACACAAAAAACCACCACCAAACGGTCACCAAAAGACCACCAAACGTTCTGAAAAAGAATTGTTGAAAAATAACAAAAATGGGAATGCAGCGTGAAGTTAGCACTCCCATTTTGAAAACGTTATAGTTTTTGTAATTTTGACCACCAAACACAAAAAACCACCAAAAACGACCACAAAACGACCACCGAACGATTCGAAGAAAAAGTTTCGAAAAATATCAGAAAGTGAAATTAACACCCTAATTTTGAAAGTGCTGTATTTTTTGTAATTTTGACCACCAAATACAAAAAACTACCACCAAACAACCACAAAACGAACACCAAACGATCCAAAAAAGAATTTTGGAAAAATATAAAAAATGGCAGTGCAGCGTGAAGTTAGCACTCCCATTTTGTAAATATTGTAGTTTTTGTAATTTTGATCACCAAACGTAAAAAACCACCACCAAACGACCACCAAACGACCGCCAAACGATTCCACTAAAAAAATTCAAATAATATAGAGTTGGAGTGCTAACTTCACGGACATCCCGATCATACCTCGCAGATGGTCACCCATCCGAGTGCTATCCGCCCTCGAAATGACTTGATATCTGAACTCTTCCCGAGAGTTTTGAAAATCATGATGCAAAATTTGAAAATGATTCAAATTTAAATTATTAATTTTTAACTACTTAGTTTCAAAATCCTAATTAGGCAATACTTCAATTTTTGAACAAAGTTTCGATTTGTTCGATTTTTAACGCTTTGAGTTCAAACTCAATAATTTTGAAATTTTTCAATTAGAAAACATATGATTTTCAAAGTTATTAGAATAAGATAATTTTAAAGGTTCACTATATTATTCAAAATTCTTCAATTTTGATGAGCGAAAGTGACAGTGATTTTTTAAAAAGAAATCACATTTTTTTATTAAAAAATGTCTCCAATCACTCTGAATGTCCCTTGATACTACATTGCGTATTAATAATAATTCATTTATCAGCTTTATGAAATATATCATTTCTATTCCAAATTCTAGTTTTCAATTTACGATTCTAAAATAATTTAATTTTTGAGAGCTTGAAACTAAAGTTTTTTTGCTTCAAAAGCTGAAAACCGAAAAATTTTTGTTTAGAATTTCTCAATTGCTGGAGGTTTCCAATTTTCATTTTCATAATGTTGTAGTTTCAAATGAATATATCAAAAATGTCAGAAAAATTTTAATATTGAATCATTCAAAATTACAAAAATTTATACTCAAAGCGTTGATAGTCAATCTTAAATTTAATAATTGTAGGTTTAAATGCTCTAAATTGTTTGTCTTCAATTTTTGAATTCAATATTTATAAAAAATTAAGACAATATCTGATCAAATTCATGCCTTAAAAATGAGAAGATTTCAAAACAAAGCAATAACAATTGAAATACTTTGTATTTGAAAATGTTCCGAAATATTAAACATTTTAAACTCTACTTGAAAAGAACAATTTTGTTTTTAATTTTTTACTTTAATAAGTTTCAATCCTGCAATTATAATTATAATGATTGAATTTTAAAAAGTATTATTATTTCAAAAATTTTTGATTTAAAAAAATATATAATTTTTTAAAAAAATTTAATTTTTAAAAACGATTTAAGTTCACTTTAAATAATCAAAATCCGGAAGGTTTTGGGTATGAAGAAGTTCTTTGCAGATTATAGAAATATTATGAAGTATTTAGAAATTTTTAATTTTTATTGCCATTCGTTAAAAATCACTTGAAATCCCATACAAATCTTTTAAAATCTTTAACAGTCTCTGTAAGTACTTTGGAATCCTTGAAAATACACTAAATCTTTTTGAATTCCTGAAAACCTTTTCAAAAAATGTTTTATTAAAACTTATTTAATTTTTGTTTTGAATGCTTCAAATACAGAAAAATTCGGATGCTTCAAGTGTTTTAATTTTGTAGTTTAGTATTCAATATTTAAATCATTTTTTTAAGTCTCGAAGTTTTAATTTTTCAATTGTAATTACATTCGGAATCATGCTCGCTAGTTAGATTATAATTTGATTTCAGTATTTCACAAGTATTATTGTGTAACTTGTGAAATTTATCTTGAATATTGAGGAAAAATTAAAGGAGTTGAAACAACTTAAGAGGATTTGAAAAGTTTTTTATATGTCTTGAGTGTTAGTACTCTAGTCCTCGAAAGCTGAATAAGTGTTAGAAGATTTTCCTAATTAACGAACACACGTAAAACTGACATCAAACTCGGAAAGTTCGGTCTAAAATTTTCAAGCTTAAACGTGTTCGAGAGAACAAACTGGATTTAGAAATGGGAACGAAGTAACCAGGATCAAGGTAAGAACTTAAACGAAGGAAGAAACACTTCCACACCTAAGTTTCAACATTTATCAGTCGTAAAAAATGCAATTTTTCCTTCGTGAAGAATAATAGTCTCATTTCATTGGATAAACGAAGATTTTTAATTTTGTAGAATGGGATTGTTTCCTTCTACATATTATGAAGATAAAAATCGCTTAAAAATTTCAAAAACGTCTGTGCTAATGAATTGAAAATTGTCCTTGAGTTTGTACAATTAAGAAGTAGGATAATTTTATCAGATATTTTACATCAATTTTCATAAATGGGAACAGGGTACATAATGTGTCGAAAAGATGATGAAAAAAAAGCTTCATGAATAATGAATAAGGTATATCTTTTTTCAAGCAAGACCATTTTCATGAGAGAAATATACTTATATTCTCCCAGGTAGTTCGAGAAGTGTTTGTTTACTATGAACTTGAATTTTTTGGGAGAATCTGACAGGATAGCTTATTCGGAATTTGTATACGAAGTATCACTCACATTTGAAAACTTTTAAAATTAATGGAGACTAAAATTGTACACACCGTACAAAGTTTCTGAAAATGAGACGTACCGTTTACGGGAGTAATTAGAAATGAAAATTGGCGGTATTAATCAGGTTGCGCTTCACCAAAAATCAGAAAAATTACTCAATTTTTTGTTTGTGCTTCATATAAATGTTCCTAAGAGTCTTCTGGTAATTTTCTGTAAATGTAATTCAAAGAACAATCTTCAAAGTTATTGATAATAAAAGTTTGATCCATATCTACCTCACCTCCTCTCCGGGTGTTGTGGATATGGATCAAAATTTTGGTATGTTGAAAAAAGTATGCAAACATATTTTTGATGTGCGCAGATCATATGGAAATCTCTTTTTGGGCAGTACAAGGTACAGTATTACAATTTGTATTTAAATGACTTCATTCATAGTTATAAACGAAAAAATCTTTCATTTCCCAATTAATGCCACATTGCTTTCAGGCTAAGTTTCACCCATCTGTAACCATCATTTCCCGATTTTTTACTTCCTGGCACCAAAATACTATTATATTATTAAAAAAAAAAAAAAAAAAACGATTGGTAGGGTGACAAATATTCAGCAAAAAATGTTTCTTAAAAATTGGATCCATAATTTCCCTCGAAAAATATGGCCTTTCAATTTTTGAAATAATACAAGAAAAAACTAGCAATTATAATGGTAGGGGAAGCGTTAGAATTCGTTTAGTACTCTTCGTAATTTGACAGTCGCACGAGTCTTTAGTTAAATGTTCAACTTTTTTCGTGAACCTTAATTGTTTCTGAGATTCATTATTTCAATTGAAAATTCATCTTTTTGGTTGATAATTCAACTGTTTGGCTAATAATTTGTTTTAATTTTAGTTGAGAATTAATTCTCTTCACTGAAAATGTTACTATTCCATTTTTGGTTGAAAATTTAACCTTTCTGGTTGAAAATTCAGGTATTTTGACAAAAATGCTTTTTTGTTGTAGAAAATTACTTCTTGCTAGAAAATTCATTATTTTTAGTTAACCCTTTGCGGCATGGTGGGAATACGTATTCCCACCTGTTTTCATACTATTTTTTGCGATTTTACAGTAGTTTTTCATCGATTTAATCGAAATTTTTTGTAGTTTTATGATCATAGGAAGTTCTAATATCAAAATTTGTAGACAATACTTTCAAATCGATTGTTAATTCTTTAATAATTATAAACAAAGTCCAAAAAACCAGCCGATATTTGATAAAAATTCATTATTAGCGTCAATTTTATCCGGATTTTTGTGAAAATTAGTATACAGGATATCTTCGGGTTGCTGATCAAGAATCTGAACTGAGATTTTGAAAATTCAAAATGGCGAATCCAATATGGCCTCCAAAATTGGAAATATTTCTTGATTTTGTTGAAAATTGGTATACAGGGGTTTTTGGGGTCGCTGATCAAGAGTCTGTACTCAGATTTTGAAAATTCGAAATGACGGATCCAATATGGCCTCCAAAATTTGAAATATTTCTTGATTTTGTTGAAAATTGGTATACAGGGGTTTTTGGGGTCGCTGATCAAGAGTGTGTACTCAGATTTTGAAAATTCAAAATGGTGGATCCAATATGGCGTCCAAAATTTGAAATATTTTTTTATTTTGTTGAAAATTGGTATACAGGGTTTTTGGGGTCACTGGTCAAGAGTCTGTACTCAGATTTTGAAAATTCAAAATAGCGGATCCAATATGGCGGTCGAAATTTGATATATTGTTTATTTTTTTGTTGACAGTTGATATAAAGGTGTTTCAGCGATGCTGCTGACGAATCTAAACAATACAGTGACCTCTAACTTCATATGACGAATGGCATATCTTCAAAACAGTTGCCGTTTTTTGTATATTTTTATTTTTTAATGTTTTTTGTATTTTTGTTTTTTTGATTTTTTTATACTTTTACTTTTTTAATTTTTTAACTTCCTGATTCGTGTCATGATGTTCATGAATGATACTTCAAAAAACAATTCCTGTCTGGTTGTAAGCATAATGGTACTTTCCATGTGCTACATGACCATTTAGTTCATATCTCTTTTGTTTTTGTGCTGCAAAGAGCGCGTCGTCTGTAACCATCAATGGATGTTGGCATATAATACCAATTTTCAACAAAATCAAGAAATATTTCAAATTTTGGACGCCATATTGGATCCGTCATTTTGAATTTTCAAAATCTGAGTACAGACCCTTGATCAGCGACCCCAAAAACCCCTGTCCACCAATTTTCAACAGAATCAAGAAATATTTCAAATTTTGGACGCCATATTAGATCCGACTGTTTTTCCTTAAAAATTGAAGACATTTTTTGTTGAAATATGAACTATTACGTGTTTGATTGAGAATTAATTTTTTTTTTTTTTGTTAAAAAGTGAACTACCTGCTTCAACGTTGAACTACTTTGTAAGAAATTAATTTTTTTTTGGTTGAAGTTTATCATTTTAGTTGAAAATTTTACAATTTGGTCGTGGATTAATATTTTTAGGTTGAAAATGTAGCCGCTTTGTAAAAAATTATTCTTCTTGACTTGACAATTCTTGGTAGAAAATTTATCCTTCTTAGTTAAAAAATGCAACTATTCTATCGAAAAATCATATTTTTTGGTGAAATTTGACTGCTTTTCCTTAAAAATTGAAGACATTTTTTGTTGAAATATGAACTATTACATGTTTTATTGAGAGGTAATTTTTTTGTTAAAAGGTAAACTGCTTGGTTGAAAGTTGAACTACATCGTAAGAAATTAATTTTTTTTTTCGGTTGAAGATTCACCATTTTAGTTGAAAATTTTACTATCAGGTCATAAATTATTATTTTTAGGTTGAAAATTTAGCCGTTTTGCAGAAAATTCTTCTTGGCTTGAAAATTCATCAATTTGGTAGCAAATGAAACCACTTGGTTGCAAATTAAATTTCACTTTAAAAATTCATACTTTTGGTTGAAAATTCAACTTCTTTGGTAAAAAATTAAACTTCCTCATTACGAATTAAACTAATTTTCCGAAAATTTGAATACATTGTTGAAAATTCGTTATTTTATTTGCTAGGAAATTTCATAATTTTGGTTGTAGATTCTTCTATTTTGTTGATCATTTGTCGTTCTTTGTTAATTCAACTGGCTGAAAATTCGTTATTTTTCAATTTAGTTTTACAGACTAGAACTTCAATGATTTAATTTGTGAAATGTTACTTTGCTGAAAATTAATCTTTTTTGTTGAATTCAACTAGTTGAGGATTCGTTTTTTTTTTTTGCTGAAAATTTGTTTTTCAAACTTTAAATTGAACGATTTCATTTTTTGTTAAAATATTCTTCTCCTTTTGAAAATTCAACTATTTCCATGATAATTCATCTTTCTTGAATGAGAATTAACTTTATTGTTGAGAAGGTTTTTTTTGTTCTAAAAGTTAACTGGTTCCTAAAAAAATCAAGAAAAAATTCGTGTAGTCACGTAGAATAATAATCTTGTTTGTTGAATTTACGTATATGGTTGAGGATTTAACTATTTTGTAAATAATTCTTGTTTTTTGGTTGAACTCAACTGTTGGATAACTCTTTTTCCAATTAGTTTTTACAAACATCGAATGTGACTGTTCCATTTTTGGTTCAAAAATTGTATTTTTCGGTTGAAAATTCAACTATTTGGTTAGAAAGTCATGTATTTTGTTGAAAAATCGACTTTTCGTAGAAAATTAATCTTCTCGGTTGAAAATTTAACTATTTGATGAAAAATGAAATTATTTTGTTCAAGGTTCAATTATTTTGTTGGGAATTTGTCCTTTTGGATTGAAAATTCATTTTTCATGGAAATAATGTTATCTTTTTTTTTCTAAGAATACATCTCTCTTAGCTGAAAACTCAACTATTTGGTTGAAAATGCAACTACGAAATTTTTTGTGTTGATAATGGTTTTCAATGTATTGACATGGATTTAAATTTTATTTTTGATCAGACAAGTGTCACGTGTTACAAAACTTTCGTGACCCCCTGCTATGTGACACTGTGTGACATTAGGGCAAACACCCTCACCCGTCCCCTTAGAGTATCACCTAACATGTGAACATTCCCTAAATTGTGTGAAAATGACCCATATACACCTTTTGAGAAAAGTCTCTGCAACAAATTCGAATCTCGATTTCTTGACAAACTTTGATTGTTCAGCATAAAGCAGAGTGAGACCCCTTGATAAGTTTCATGCACGAGTGAGTCTTTATTTACCCAGTTGGGACGAAACTTAACGAAACACCAGGTAGGTACATAAGTACTCTGAGGACTCGTGTCTTCAAGTAGCACAAGGGTGCGAGCTAGGACCTTGTGCAAATCCCCTCAAGTGTCAGGAGGGACAGGTTCGTTGATTTAGGCCGACTTTTGTCATTTCTAGGGAGAGAAACGAAAGCCCTTTCGCCTTTCCGGAAGAGTTGGGAATATTCACGTGGGTTGCTTCGTGCGAAATATTAATTGAAACTTCCTAATTGGAATGCTTTCTATTCGCTCGTCACTCGTTACGAATATATATAAAACAAGGGACGAGCGATTGACACCCTCTAACGAGCGGTCAATGAATTCAGGATGCGTAAGCTCATCCCTACTTTTCTATCAGTAACAAGGTAACATTGTAAATTCATAATCATGAATTTTGATTGGTCCTCTGCAAACAATAAAAGGGAGCATCCACATATTACGTGAGGCTATTTTTAGTTAATTTTGACTCACCTCTCCCTGGGGTTAATAAGGAGAGTATTGGAAATTTTTAGAGAGACTTAAAAGCAGGGCAAAGGTAGGAGAGCAAATAGGAGATAGTTGCCGATTAGTGAGAGGAGTAAGGCAAGTACTTTCTATGAGCCTATTTTTATTTAATATATTCATCTCAGACTAGCAGAAGAAATGAAAAGAAAAGGATGGGGAGGAGTTGGGAAGAAAAAGAAAAGATATATGGGTCCTTCTCCTTCAAAGTGTAAATTTTATACATGTCAGCCCTCTGGTTGCCAAGAATCGAGTAAACTCAATAATAAATTGACCAATAGAAATGCTTCCTATGTTGATACTTTATAAAAGCATTACTAGTAATGCTAGTTATGCTTTTATAAAGTATCAATGCAGGAAGCATTCCTATTGGTCAATTATTGAGGTTACTAGAGCTATAGAAACACGTATAAAATTTACACTTTGACGGAGAATAACCCATTTCCACTATATAGTTTCATTATGCTATTTATAGTAAATAGTTGTAAATAGTTGTAAATAAATCATATTTATAGCGTACAATATATAGTGTTGATGGCAGATGATGAAGAAGTGAAAGAGGCTTTGATTACACGATTGGATAAACACATAGATGGGAAATAGTTGAATTTAAATGTAGAAAAGACAAAGATAATAAGGTTAATGAAAGGAGAGGGAAGAAAGAATGGATTGAAAAATGAAAGGGAGTAAAGTTGAAACAAGTAGAGAAGTTCAAACATTTGGGATATACCTTGCACACGAATGAAGATCATAGAACTCATATAAGAGAATGGATGAAAATGCGGCAAGAGTGATGAAATAAATATACGGAATAGGAAAAGAAGGTTCGAAAAAGATTTTAGGAGGAAAATATGGTTATTTGATATGCTAGTATGGACGGGAAAATATGCTATAGAGCAGAGATGTGGAGATGAAAGAAAAGGAAAGAGATTGAGAGTAGAGAGGGAAGAGAGGGGAAGGGAGGGAGTTGGAGAAAAAGTTCCTGAAACAGGTAGAAGAAAGAGAGGGATCGCGATATAATTAACGAGATGGGAAGAAGAAAGGAGGGAGATCTTTAGTGCTAGAGATATCGGAGAAGGGATTGGAGTAAAGTATGAAGATACGGAGGAAAAAGCGTGGGAAGAGAATTAATAGAATGATGGGACGTGATTGAGAAATAAAAAAATGAATGGTATAAGATGATAAAAAAGGAATACCAAAGTATTTAGAAAAGGGATGGGGAGAAAGGCGATGGACCACAATAGCAATATTTACATTGCGAATAGGAAGAGAAAACATGGGAGAAAGTATAGGAAGGATGTAGAAGAAGAATGAAAGATGAAGGAATCTGGCAAGGGAATGTGGTAAGGATTCTAGGACAGGATGGATTGGGTGAGGAGTGGATGAAGGCATTGGAGAAGGCTAGAAGACCAAATGAGAAAGAATGATAGAATGGATGTGAAAAAATGAGAATACTGAGGTAGAAGAGAAGTGAAAGGAAAAGGAAATGAATGTCGCTTAGATTAGAAACGTAATGATTTATAAGTAATGGCTGTGTAACAAGATAAGTAGATTAAGATGCGGATCCACTATCAAAAATTTCGCTATCATAAAAAAAGAAGTGAGGATCTAGATATAAGTAAATAGTTATAAATAGTGAGGAGAAGATAATATAAAATATGTACAAGATGGCCTCTCTTTCCCCTTTTTTAAGAATTCTTATAATTTTTCTTGTTTTCAAGAAACTTTTCCGTTTTTCTCATTTTTTCGCTCAAATGTGTAATGAATTTGTAGAAGCCAATAAGGAGATCCAAA
The DNA here is from genome assembly GCA_932178445.1 of Andricus quercusramuli. NCBI lineage: Eukaryota > Metazoa > Arthropoda > Insecta > Hymenoptera > Cynipidae > Andricus > Andricus quercusramuli. The sequence continues at coordinate 176,863 of CAKNXH010000719.1, read as the reverse complement.
TATTCTTCGTGAAAGTTTTTTTTTTTTTTTTTTTTTTTGTTAAAAAGTCTACAATCATGTTTTTGGTTCGAAATAAATCTCGTTTGATTAAAAATTCCACTATTTGTTCTAAAATTGGATTATTTGATTGAAAAAACCACAGGTTTGTTCAAGTCGTCCTTTTTGGTCAAAAATTCAATTACTTTATCAAAAGTTGTACTTCTTTGCCAAAAAGTTTTTTTTTTGTTGAAGATTCATTTGTTTGGTTAAAAATTAAAATATTTGTTTGAAAATTCACCTTTTTCAGTCGAAAATTTAAGCAACTGCTTGAAAATTCTTTCTTTTTTTTTTTTTGAAAAAAAAATCAAATTTTTGGCTGAGAATCTCTTTGGCTGCAAATTTTACTATTTTGCTAAAAATGTATTTTCCTTTTGAGGGAAAATTAATTATTCTTACAAAAAAAGTAATTATTCCATTTTTGGTTGAAAATTTGTCTTCTTTAAATTGAAACATTTTTTTATTGAAATACAAACTATTACACGTTTTGTTGAGAATTCATATTTTTTTTTTTTGAAAAATAAACTATATGGTTTGAAGTTGAACTAATTTGTGAAAAATTCATTCATAATTTTAGTTAAAAATTCCAATATTTGGTATTGCATCATTTCCTTTGATGAAAATGTAACTGTTTTGTAGAAAATTTATATTTTCGGCTTGAAAATTCAACAATTCAGTAGAAAATTAAACTATTTGGTTAAAAATGGACTTTTCTGTTGAAACTTCACAATTTTCGTTAAAAACTGAACTATTTCGTTAGGAATTGAAAATATGAAATTATGAATTGAACTATTTTGTTACAAAACTTTTTTAAATCGAAAATGTAACTACTCCTTTCTTAGTTGAAAATGTATTCTTCATAAGTTGAAAATCCAACTATTTGGTAGAAAATCCATATATTTTGCTAAAAATTCATCTATTTCTGTCGAATATCATTCTTTTTTGTTGAAAATGTATCATTCTGTTTGAGGATTCAACTATTTTATTAAAAATTCTTCTTTCTAATTGAACTTTAATAGTAGAAAATTCGTCTTTTCGGTTTAAAAAATAACTGTTTTCTAAAACAGTCAACCTTTTAGCTTGAATTAATTAATCTTCTTTGTTGAAAATTCATCTTTTTGGTTGCGGATTGAACTATTTTGTTAAAAATTCGTCTTTTTCCGTTGAAATCAAATGGCTAAGAATTTGTTTTTTTGGTACTGAAGAGTAATTTGTTGAGCGGAAAATTGAACCATTCCATTTTTGGTTAAAAACTTACATTTTTTAGTTGAAAATTCAAGTATTTGTTTGGGGAATTAATGTATTTTCTTGAAAATTTGTCTTCTGGTAGAAAATTAATCTTCTGGGTTGAAAAATCAGCTGCTTAATAAAAAATGAAACCATTTTGTTGAAGATTTGATTATTTTGTTCAAAATTTAAATGTTTTGTTAGTTATTATTTTTAATCGAAAATCAACTTTTTTGTGAAAAATGTATCCTTTTGGATTGAAAATTCATCTCTCTTCACTGAAAATGAACTTTATTCTCAAAAATTCAACTTATCCGGTTAAAAATTCTATTGTATTCCAAAAATTTGTATTTTGGCTTGAGAATTTAACAAATTGGTTTAAAATGCAATTTCTGAACAATTTGTGTCGATAATATTCGTCTTCAATGTATATACACGGATTTAAATTTTACTTTTTTTCCGAAACATGATTTTAAAAATAAAGAATCATATCTCTCATGCACTTGGAAGAAAATTCGATTCAATGAATACAATCAAATTAATATTATGTAATATTTAATAATAATAATTCATTTTTAATTTCATTATCTAATTCTTCCAACTTTTTTTGACTTTTTAGGGCATTTCTCTCAGTAAAAATTTCTGAAGCATTGAACAAGTTTTTTAAAAACAGGTAGAAAAAGATCAGTTTTACTTATGTGAATACACAAAAATGACTCTGGAAGGAATGCGCTGTTATTCCAGTTTTGATTACTTAGGCATGTCCAGTTTTTCTAATGTATTCTGTCAATAGAACGTTCTGAGGTTTCGAAACTCTGCTGCCATTTTGATTTTGTTTCCTTAGCCCTTAAAAAATTCTCTCTAGGCTATAATAATAAATAATTGAATGAAATATTAAATTAAAAATTATAATACAATAAATGATAAAATAATATAATTTTCTACGTATTTTTGAAGCGGTTTTATTTTTTTTGCTCAGATCAGTGATCTGTCAAATATGAAATGATCTAAATGGATCAGTGTATAAAAATATGTCAACATTTTAAGGGACTTTCCTGACATTCGAAAAAATTTTGAAAAATTTGGATCAATAAAAATATAAAAATTATGAAAATAGTCACTTTCTTATACACATTTTGATAACGCACACAATTAAGCCATCCATCAATATAATTATTTTGATTTTACAAGTGATTTTTGAATTAACTTCCAAACATATACTACTTTTCACCCGGAAATTCAATTTTGAGACTTCAAATTTAAAATTCCTGGATTTTCAATCTATAGTTGGAAAAAGTCTTCAATTTATACTTGCCAAACAATAAGACTCAACTTGAAGTGAAAACATTTTGAGCGAATTAATTTTAAAATCGTCTTTTGATATTTGAATTTAAAATTGCTGAAGCATTAAAGTTTTAGTTTTAAAAATAAACAATCTGAAATGATTGAAATGAAAATGAAAAGAATTTCATAGAGTTACGTTTTTTAATTTCGGAATAAAAAAATTCTTCAAGTTCAAAAGCTTTCAATTTGAAATTGTCCAAATCTGGAAAATTTAATCTGAAATTGTTCACACCTGATTCAATTTAAATTTCAGTTCGTTAAATAGTTATTATTCCTTTTTACCTAAAGTTTTTTCATGTTAGGATACTTTTTAAGTAATCATTTTCTGTAAATGCTGTTTTATGCTAAATTAAAAAAAAAAGTTATAATTTGATCTATTTTAAAATTTGATACCCTTCTTCCTGAATTGTTAAATGGGAAGAATTTTGAAAATCCAAATTTAAATTATTTATCATCGCCGAATTTAAAATATTGGAAATCATTTTGAATTCAACAATTCAATGCCAAATCGTGAATCAATCAACTATTTCTGCATTTTTGCATTTTTCCTGAAAAACGTAACATTACGCTTTTTTTTCTTTCAAAAAAGAGAAAAATGTATGTAAGTTTGTGCATTTTATTTTTTAAACGCTCAAGCATTTCGTACGACTTTTTGGCATATTGAGCGGAACCAAGAGAAGAATATGGCTCCAAGTACACACACTTTATATTTTTCAATAGATAGAACTCTGTACTTTACTCAACAAGTAGCATCTAGCACTGAATGTCAAATCATCATGGAAAACGAATCTCATGAGATATTCTGTCGGAACCGACACACGTATAAAATTCTTTCAATCCGATTTTATTCTAAAGATTTCTTTTCCATTAAAGAATAAAAATTTGTTGAATTAAAGATTTTTTTTTTAATACGACAACCCACCAATTTTCTTTCATATGTGAAGATTAAACATTTATTTTCATATGTTGAAAAGAACAAACAATCCTTTTGTAAGACATGTTACATTTTTAAATAATTTTCAATGATTTTTCAATGATTTCTGCCATTAAAGATTTATTTTTAAAAATTGGATGTACTTAGATCGTTGGAAATCCATCCAGTGTGATATAAAAAACTCAGAGAAAAAATAAAATTAGTTCAAATACAAACTTTTGATATGTTTAACGTCGTTCTCATAAATATTTTTTTTCATCATTTGTCATTTCATCCTTACTATAATTAATACATACAATGTGAATTTAAAACTAAATCTAAATCTTTTGAGGTGAGGGATAACAATTTGTGGATCGACATCCAAAACAAGCAGAAAAAAATTGAAATCGTTTAATATTTCCTGTTCTCTTTCTTGAATTTACATTTAAAACTTTTGTTTTTTAATTGAAAAAAAATTTTGTCTTATTAAAATTTTTTTGAAAATATACACGAACATGTTTTTTGGATTGATGCGAAACTGAAATTGAGTCAGCTCGAACCAGAGAAACATATTATTATTTTTTATTAATGGGAAACATTTTTTTCGTGGTGTTTATAACGTTCCAAAATCGCAAAAAAAGATACGAAATCCCACAAATCCTAACTCACGACAAAAACTTTTTTTCCGAAAAAGCAAAATAAAAAAATGTTTCTTTGGTTCAAGCTGAATAAATTCAAGGTTCGACATATTCCATTTTTTTTTTAAATGTGTGCATATGGCTCAATAAAAAAAACATGTTTTTGCACATATTTAAAAAGAAATTGTAACTGAGCAAGAAATTTACTTTGCAATTTCGCAATTCTAAATTTTCAACAAATAACATAATTTTTTATCAAAATAGTTGAACCGTTGAATTAAGAACGTCAGTTTTTAACCAAAAATCGAATAGTTACATTTTTGTTTCAAAAAATTAATTTTCCATTGAAAAAACTGAATTTTCTCCCAAATTGTTGAATTTTGATGCCTGAAAGAAGAATTTTTAAAATGCGGTTGATTTTTCAACAAGAAAATATGAATTTTAAATTAAAAAGTTAATTTTCAAACAACCATTAAAATTTTTAGTTAAAAACCCTAGTTTTCAACAAACAAAAAAACTTTAACTAAAATGATGAATTTTTAACTAAAAAGTAAATTTTTAACAAAGTAGTTTAAAATTCGACCAGTCAGTTGAATTCTCTACCAAACTATTGAATTTTTGAGAGAAAATTCAAATTTTGTATTCAAAATGTCGAATTTTTAAGCAAGAAGATTATTTTTCTACAAAAAAGGACAAATTTTTAACAAATTACATACATTTCTAAGCCATTATTTGAATTTTCGAAATGAAAAACATCAACTTTGAACCAAAAATGGAATTGCTATATACATTTTCATTTCAAAAAACTAATTTTCAAATGAAAACACCAATTTTCTACCAAATTTTCGAAATTTTGAGTCAAAAAAAGAATTTTCTACAAGACATTCGAATTTTTAACTAAAAAATATAAGCTTTCAGTATAAAAAGTAATTTTGAATCAAAAATTGCAATTTTTAGTTTTAAAAAATGAATTTTTAACAAAGTTTGATTTTCAACAAAAGGACAGCTTGTCAACAAAATAAATATATTTTTAACCGAATACTTAAATTTTCAACCAATTTTCTGCCAAAAAATATAACTTTCGAACGAAATTTGAACTTGCAACCAAATAGTTGAATTTCCGACTAAGAAATATCAATTCTCAAACTAAAATTGATTAATCTTCTAATAATTATTCAAAAGTAGTATATATTTTGTAACTGTTCCAATTTTATATTGGATAATAACTTCTGTCTCCAGTTTTCAAATTCTTCAAATTTTTTGAATTGTATTTATTTTTAATGGTCTGCACTTGAAACGTAAACCTTATTTATCCATAAATAATTCACTGAAGTGCTGTAATTGCTTTATTTATTATTTGATTATGGGTGCAATTTCAAATATCGTATATTTAAAGAGAAAAGGGGAAAAGGGGAAGGTTTTTGAGAATAGGGAAAAAAAGGAAGATTTCAAGAAAAAAGGGGAAACTAAGAAAAAAAGAGGAAGACTGTGCACCCTGTAATGTAGTAATAAAAAGTTTGATGATTCAAAAACAGATAAGAGACTCTGTACCTTGTCTACATTCCTCTTTTTTTAAATTTCCTAATATCTTACGTTAAAAAAAATCAATATTCGTCTTCCCAAATGTTTTTAAATACAGTAAAATAATGAACTGTTTCTGTTTAAAAAAAAAGCCCTTAAATAGTACCGTTTGTCACCTTTTTAGCACCAAAGTACCAATCGAATTATAAGATTTTTCCCCATTTTTTTACCTTATGATCGGAAACGATATTTCATAAAATTATTATCGTTTATTCATAAAAAACGTATAACTTCCTTTTTTTATAGACCTTTCATGGAGCATCGTCTGTTACCATGCGATAGCGTCACAGTAAATCTTTATTCACCCGGAACAGAATGATTTTTCAAATTAAAATTTTTTCATCTTATTCAGCCTAGAGAGACTGAACGCAGTCCAAAGGCCGGCAGATTTTTTTATTTCAAATGTTTTCGATTCAGAATTGTTGATTGTTGTATCATTTATGCAACATGCATTTACTACTACTAAAATTAACAAAGCCTAAGACATCTCTGTGGAATTGGGGATTAAATCTTGAATAAGGATATGTATGATAATTCTCATCTTTGAAAGATTTGTGGAATTCTGAAGGAGTCCCTCTAGTCCCTCATGGGAAATTTCCTTTTACAGTATTTATTATTCAAAATTTGAAAAAAAACAGGTTTGCATTAGAAATATTTGTAATCAATTGTAATAAATAATCTAACAGACTTCTTGTTGGAATAAATTCTTTATCGAAAGAAAAATTATATATTCTAATCCCCATGATTTGTTGACGTGATGGTGTCAAAAATCAGTGTAAAATTAGTTACTGATAAAAATAGAAATTCTAGGACGAGATTTGTGTTATCACGGAAACGATAAATATATGTTTAACCCTAGAATGCTAATTATATGTCACCAAGAACCAATAATTATTTTTCAGGTGAATGAAGTAAGGTGAAATGGATTTAGTATGTACATAATTCTTGTTTTTCCATTTTGCAGCATGACCTTCTTTTTTTGTTTCAATGAAGCTGAGAATTTAGACAGTCGCGTTCGTTTAGTCAATAAAGTTCTCTCCTTATCATGTTTTTAATAACCATCATCTTCTATTAATTAATACATTATATAAATATATTTATATATTTTCATAAGCCAATTATAGTAGCATTCCGCTATCGAATTACTATTTCTACTAATCTTTAGTGGTTCACCTTTCTCTAATTCAATCAGTAAAATTACACTTGTAATGCTGTGATTAGCGAAAGTTCTCTTACTTACATTTGAATAGAGTATCTTAGAAAAAGTTTTTATTCTTGGTTTGGAATAATGAGATTGAATGAATTATCTTCTATGTAAATTTTAGCCAGTACTTTCTTTGAATTAGTGTTGCATTTGAGCGAGAAATACCAAAAATGAACAACGACGAGAAAAGCTTTCATCTTTTTTTATGAAATCTCATATCGTCTCATATCTTTTTGAAAGATCGTATATTTCGATCAACTGTTTCTTTAGTTTCAGAACTGACATTCATGAATGAATGAATCGCATAACTATTGTTATTGTTATATTGTTATTGTTATATAATTCTCTTACTGATAATTTAAATTCCTAAATACGATTTGCGATAGTATAGTTTTCTTTCTCCTCTTTTTAAATTTGTCTTTCTATTGTTCAAAGGATTTATAGTTAAGAAATACATAAGTGGAAAAGAAAATAATTTTTTTTATGTACTAAAATACTTGGAATAAAAAAGAAGCCTTGAACCTTTATGACTTCTAATATCAGTTTCAGTAAAAGTAATTCAATTCTTCAAATTTCCAACATTATATTATTCAAAACTGCAATCCTTTTTGATATTTCAAAACTGCTTCATTTGAGAATAATTATATTTTATAGACGAAAAAAATGAAGACCGCTGATTAGTTGAATAATTATTTTAACCTGCAATTTCCTCAATTACTTGAATACACTTTTGAAATTAAATAATTTTCAATTAAAAACCTCAACTAATTGAATAAATCCTAATTCAAAGTCTTCGATATTAAATAACCTGTAAATGAAGAACAATTAAAATTGTCAAACTTTTAAAGTCTTGGAGGCTATAAAATGGAAAAATGTTCTATTCTTACGCTTACCAATTTCAATAATTTCACTGTTCAGCATTAAAACCGAAAAGCAATCAATTCCGCAACTTAAAAATGGACCGTTTTCGAATTATTTTTCAAATGGAAAATTCTCTGAATTCCTGAAATTCTCCGAATTCATTAAATTCTTCGAATTTCTTAAATTCTCTACATTTTTTCAATTTTCCAAATTCCTTAAATTCTTTCAATTCTTGCAATTCTCTGAATTTCTTAAATGATCTAAATTTTCAAATTCTCTGGATTCTTAAAATTCTTTGAATTCCTCAAATACTCAGAATTCCTTAAATTCTCAGAATTTCTCAAATTCCCAGAATTTCTCAAATTCCCAGAATTTCTTAAAATCTTTAAATTCGCTGAATTTCTTAAATTCATTGAATTCCTTAAATTCACTGAATTCCTAAGATTCTTTGAATTCCTGAAATTTTCTGAATTTCTGAAATTCTCTTAATTTCTCTAAATTCCTCAAATTCTCTAAATTTCTCAAATTCTCTGAATATTTTGAATTCGTTCAATTCTTTGAATTCTTTGAATTCTCTGAATTCCCTAAATTCTCGGAATTTCTTAAATGATCAGAATTCCTTAAAGTCTCTTAATTCTTTTAATTCTCTGAATTCTTTAAATTCTTTGAATTCCTCAAATTCTCAGAATTTCTTAAATTCTTATAATTCCTTAAATTCACTAAATTCTTTAAATTAGCGGGATTCCTTAAATTTTAAAATTTTTTTAAGTTCCCCGAATATCTTAAATTCTGCGAATTTCACAAATTCGCTGAATTTCTCAAATTATCAGAATTTCTCAAATTATCAGAATTCCTTAAATTCTCCTAATTCTTCTGATTCTCTGAATTCTTCAAATTCGTTGAATTCCTTAAGTTCTCTGAATTTCTTAAATTCTCTAAATCGCTTGACTTCTCTGAATTCTATAATTTCTCTGAATGTCCTGAATATACTAAATTTCTTGTTTTTACTGAATGCGTAAAAATCTCGGAATTCCTCAAATTCTCGGAATTCCTTAAATTCTCGGAATTTCTCAAATTTTCTAAATTGTTTATATTTTCTAAATTCTTTGAATTCTCTGAATTCCTGAAATTCTTCAAATTCTCTCAATTCCTTAAATGAATTCTTTGAATTCCCGAAAATTCTTTCATTTTTTCAATTTCTCTGAATTCCAAAAATTTTCTGAATTCCTTAAATTCTCTTAATACCTTAAATTCTCCAAATTCTCTTAATTCTTTCAATTATTTGAATTCCTTGAATTCTTTGAATTCTTCAAGTTCTCTGAATTTCCTAAATCATCTAAATCGTTTAAATTATCTGAATTCATCAAATTCTTTGAATTCCTCAAATTCTCTAAATTTCTTAAATTCTTTGAATTCCTTACATTTTCTGAATTTCTCAAATTCTCTGAATATCTTAAATTCTCTGAATTTCCTCAATTCGCTGAATTTCTTAAATTATCAGAACTCTTTAAATTCTCCTAATGCTTTTAATTATCTGAATTCCTCAAATATTTTGAATTCCTTAAGTTCTCTGAATTTCTTCAATTCTCTAAATCGCTTGACTTCTCTGAATTCCATAATTTCTCTGAATATCCTGAATATTCTAAATTTCTTGTTTTCACTGAATTCGTAAAAATCTCGGAATTTCCCAAATTCTTTGAATTCTTTAACTTTTCTGAATTCTTGAAATTCTCTGAATTTCTTAAATTTCCAGAATTCCCTAAATTTTCTAAATACTTTTAATTCTACTAATTCTTTAAATTCATCGAATTCCTCAAATTCTTAGAATACCTTAAGTTTTCTGAATTTCTTATATTATCTAAATCCTTGAAATTCTCTGAATTCCTCAAATTCTCAGAATTTCTCAAATTCTTTCAATTTCTCTAATTTTCTGAATTATTTATATGCCAACGGCCATACCACGCTGGAAAAACCAGTTCTCATTAGATCACTGAAGTTAAGCAGTGTTGGGCGCGGTTAGTACTTGGATGGGTGACCGTCCGGGAATACTACTAACTACGTGCTGTTGGCATGTCGTGGGTGTGGTGAGCCCACACTTGTAGTTATTTACTACAAGAAACTATCCACCTAGAAATACTACCCGAATCGGGTAGTGTCACGCCTACCCCGAATAAAGGGAAATGGCTTAATAATGGTATACATTTATATTCTCTGAATATCTTGCATTCACTGAATTCGTAAAAATCTCAGAATTCCTCAAATTGTTTAAATTCTCTAAATTCCTTAAATGAATTCTCTGAATTCCCGAAAATTCTTTGATTTTTTCAAATTCTCAAACTTTCTAAATTATTTATATTCTCTGAATACTTTGAATTCTCTGAATTTCTCAAATTCTTCAAATTCTCTAAATTCCTTAAATGAATTCTTTGAATTCCCGAAAATCCTTTGATTTTTTTAATTTATCTGAATTCCTAAAATTGTCTGAATTCCTTAAATTCTTCAAATCCTTCAAGTTCTCTGAATTTCTTAAATTATCTAAATCCTTTAAATTATCTGAATTCATAAAATTCTTTGAATTCCTCAAATTCTCTAAATTCATTCAATTCTTTGAGATCCTTAAATTTTCTAAATTTCTCAAATTCTCTGAATATCTTAAATTCTCTGAATTGCCTCAATTCGCTGAATTTCTTGAATGATCAAAATTCCGGAATTCTCCTAATTCTTTCAATTCTCTCAATTATTCAAATTCTTTGAATTCCTAAAATTCGTTGAATTCCTTAAGTTCTCTGAATTTCTTAAATTCGCTGAATCGCTTGACTTCTATGAATTCCATAATTTCCCTGAATATCCTAAATATTTTAAATTTCTTATTTTCACTGAATTCGTAAAAATCTCGGAATTCCTCAAATTCTTTGAATTCTTCAAATTTTCAGAATTCTTAAAATTCTCTGAATTTCTTAAATTATCAGAATTCCGTAAATTTTCTAAATTCTACTAATTCTCCAAATTCTTTCTTTTCAGTTTCGTAATTCTTTGAATTCTCTGAATTTCTTAAATTCTTTGAATTCCTCAAATTCTCTAACTTTCTTAAATTCTCTGAATTCCGTAAACCCTCTGAATTCCTCACATTTTTCAAACTTTCTGAATTTCTTAAATTTCCTGGAATCTTTTAATTCTCTACATTCCCTGAAATCCTTGAATATTCAGAATTGCTGCACTGCTCTACATTCCCTAATTTCTCTGAATATCCTGAATTTTTCTATTATTCTAAATTCCTTGTTTTCACTGAATTCTTAAAAATCTCCGAACTTCTTAAATTTTCGGCGAGCTTTCATTTCTCTAAATTCAGAACTCAGAATTCCTTAAATTCTTTGAATTTCTCAAACTTTCTGAATTCCTTAAATTTTCTGAATTCCTTGAATTCTCTGAATTTCTCAAATTCTCAGAATTTCTCAAATTCTCAGAATTCCTCAAATTCTTCAAATTCTTTGAATTCCTTAAATTTTGTGAATTCTTTAAGTTCTCCGAATTTATTGAATTATCTAAATCCTTTCAATTCTCTGGATTCCTCAAATTATTTGAATTCGTCAAATTCTATAAATTTTCAAAATTCTCAGAATTACGTAAATCCTCTGAATTCCTTGAATTCCTTAAATTTCTCAAATTCCTTAAATTCTCTGAATTCCGCAAATCCTCTGAATTCCTTAAATTTCCTGAAATCTTCGAATTCTCTACATTCCCTGAAACCTTTATTATTAAGAATTACTCGACTTCTCTGAATTCTCTAATTTCTCCGAATATCCTGCATTTTTTGAATATTCTGAATTCCTCGTTTAGACTGAATTCGTAAAAATCTCTAAATTCCTTAAATTTTATGAGATCATTGATTTCTCTAAATTCCCTAAAATCCTTGAATTTTCTGAACTCATTGAATTCTCTGAATTTTCAGTATTCCTTATATATTCCGAATTCCTGAAATTCACTAAATCCGCTGAATTCCTTAAATATTCTGGATTCCATAAATTCCTTGAATTTCCTAAATGCTCTCAAATCGTCTACATTCCTTGTAATCATTCATTATCTGAAAATTAGTCTAAATTCATTGAATTTTTTGAATTCCTTCAATACTTCAGAATTTCTCTGAATTCTTCGAATTATTTTGAAGTGCTTGGAATTCAAGGAGTTTGTAGAATTTCGGAAATTCTACAAATTCAGGGAATTCAGACAATCTAGATGAATTCAGATATATCCTGGAATTCGGAGGATTTCAGTTTATTTCAAGGAAGTAAAAAGGATTCAAAGGGATTTGAACGAGATTGGAAGGATTTCAAACCACTCAAAAGAACTAAAATTCATTAAAAACTGAATATTAATTTGTCAACCTCAAATAACATTAAGGTGAATGACGTTTCCGACGATAACTCGAGCGAGGAACGAGATGAGATGCGAGACGGTAAAATAATTAAAAATGCTTCTTTCAGTCGAAGAATTTCTGCTAGCATCATCTTCTGAATTAGATGCTTGCAAATGCAAGGCTCTACAAAAATTGATTGATTTTTCAATCATTCAAGTATTTCATCAACAAAGAATGGAAAGCTTCTTTCAATCATTTCTAAGTCTTGTAAACTACATTTGAATCAATGAGATTAGATTGTTAATCAGTCAAAACTCTTATTGATTTGATTCAGAAACCCTTTCTCAGTAATCGTAGTTCGAAAATTAAGAAGTTCTTACACAACATCTTGCTCAGTAAAAGAATCTCACTGATGTTTTTACTTTCCTAACGTGCAACCTTATGTAAATAAGGAACCATATATCTTTCAGTTTTTTCCTCTAAATATAAGCTTTTAAGTTGCCCTTACTCTTGAACCGATGCTAATAATAACACAATAGAAAAGTTTATTTACTCATTTCCTTACGACATGCTTCAAGCACGATTCGTAAAATTACAATAATACAATTATAATGAAAAACTGCGCTATCAAATTCTGAATCTTTGGGGTTAATTTTTCCTTTTGAATAAAAAATAACTTTGATATGATTAAAAATCTCGCGATTTCATAATATTTGAAAATCTGCGTTCTAGATCTAAAGATTCCACATCTCTCAATTCGATCCGATGGATTTTTTGAGATCTCTTATAATTTATGAATTATGGGTTTTGGACATTTACAAAATTCATAGACAATTTTTCAAGAATTCTCATGAGCAATATACAATAGGGTGATCAAAAAATTTGTTTTTCGAATTTTTATGGAGACACCCCAGAAATTTGTTCGAATCCAAACAAAAATAAATACTTTTTTTTTAATGATATTTAGGGGTGCCGCAAGCCCCATGAAGTTTAGCATGTATTCCTCATAAGAAAAAAATACGTTCTTGTGAATCTTATTCAGAATCCTCAATATTATCTCAATCAAGACAGAATACGAATAAAATAGAATTTTTCAAATACCAACACCATAACTCTGTTTCATAGGGTCCCATAGAAACCCCATTAGTATAAAAATTGGTTTTGGGAGTTTTTCGCGGTAATTATGACTTTTTTTTTTGCGGTTTTTTCAGTAAAAATTATTTCTGGCAGATAAAAGACCATTTTATACTGATGATTAGATGTTCACACAAATTCTTGTCCAATTTTCAATTCGAAGGAAATGATATTTCATCAGTGTTAACAAAAGTGATTGTTCAAACAACTTATTATCAATGTTAATAATATTCTCTTAGAAAAATGCTACAAAAATGCAGTTTAAAAAAATTCCTTTTAGTCAAATTTTCAATTAAGATACATAAGTTCAGTAATTAATTAGAGGCAAGAAAATTAATTGCTTCAACAATTTATTATAATTACTGATAATGATATTATATTTGAATAATGCTAGAAAGATGCGGTCTTTTCTAAAATTTCTGGCTTTTTGTCCAATTTTCATTTGGAGTGAAGTAATAATGAATCCAAGTTGAAAAAATAATTGTTTAAACCATTTATTATCGGTAGAATGTTCCGGTTTTTTCTGAAATTTTCAACTGTTTGTCTATTTTTCATCAGGTGTGACTTAATAATTAATTAGATTTAGCAAAAATAATTGTTTAGACAAATTATAATTGTTTATGACTATCTTCATCTATATTTTTATTGATTTTTTTAACATGTAAAGAAAACAAAGTGTAACACGTTACCTGGACTTCAACATTTCCTTGATTTTCAAAATTTATTTTTTTGTATTGTGTTTAAAAACAAAATAGACGTTTCCTAAATAAAAATAAAACACTAACATTAAATGCATTTTCAATATTTTTTTAAATCATACAAATATTGAAACCAATTGAAATTCAGCGATTTCAAATGTTTCCTCAATGCCATAAAGATTACAGAATAATATTAATAATAATACAATATAAAAATTCCAAATAACTATTTATTTGTTAAAAGTTTTTGAACACTTAAATTCAAGCTGAAATTAAATTCTGAGAATGGAGAACCAGAAAATGAGTATTATCAGTTTGTTTTTAAATTTAAATAAATATAAATTTTATGAGATTCTTTAAAAAATTAGAAAAGATTTTTGAATATTAAAGATGTGTCATAAAAATTCAGAAGATTCCAAAAGCTTTATTTTTTATTTCATAGGATTTTGCAAAATATTAGGGAAAATTCGAGTCTTCTTGAAAGATGTTTAGGACTTTTAGAAGTTTGGAAGAAATCCATAAATATTTGATAAATTTTTGGAAATTTTTCCAAGTCTTTGAATATTAATAATCTGTTTAAAACGTCTCAACTTCCTGAAAATATTTTTAACAGATTCGTATTTTTTTTAATTTTCCAAAATCATTCAAGAAGGAGGAAATTTCTGTATAATCTTCTAAATTGTACGAGGAATTTTCAGAAAATTTGTTTATTTACTTGAAACCTTTCGGAATTCTTCTAAATCTTCTGAAGTTTTTTTTTCGAAATCTTTCAAAATCTTTCAAAATCTAAATTTCTAAAAATCTTTTAAGGTTGAAAATTTTGTTTGAATCTCTTCAATTCTTCTAAATATTTCTTTAATTTACTCGAATTTTGTTTTAAAATTATGTAATATGGCAAAATTGCAAGATTTTGCTTCAAGGTCTTTTACACTCTTTTTAAAAATTTCAAGAAATAATTAAAAATTTTTTTTTAATATTCTTCAATTTTCTCTTAGAATTAATTACAAAACAATCATTTAGAACTTGCCAGTGAATCTTTAGACCACTTTTTTCATTCTTTTGACACCCTGCAAAATTCAGTTTACCTGAAACTTTTTTGAATATTGAAAAATTAAAAAAATTTCTCAAAGTCTTCCATATTCTTTTTCCACACATTTTGAAATCATCAAAACTGAAAATTATAGTTTCAAAATAAAACCTACACCATTTAAAATTTTCCCAGAAATCTTGAATAACATTTCATCTCCTCCAATCTTTCATAATTATTAAGAAGCTTCTACTTTTTTTCGAATTCTTCAAAATAAGTTTTTGCCCTTAATTTAAATTTTCTTATCTCTTTGAGAATGCAAGAAAGTTTACAAATCACAGCATGGTAACGAAATGTGTTCTTCTTACATCAACAATATTTAGAAAAATTTAGAAACAAATTTTATGATGAAGTAAAATTATTTATTTATAAATTTTGATATACAAAGTTGATGTTGCATAAAATTCATCAATTGTAAATGTTATGTAATCGGCTCAAAATACCCCCCCCCCCCCAAACATGAACCCTCTTCCCCTTTTTAACGTTACCTTATATGAGAACGCTCACTAATGATTTAAAACATTGTTGATTTAAACTACGCACCAATAAATTAACAGATTATAATCAATGTACTATATCCAACCGATGTACATAAAATAAATAATATGTTCGCTTAATAATTCACTCTAAAGACAAACATGAATTTGGCTGATTATGTGTAATGTACAGAGGTTATTTAGAACTTCAAAATCTTTAATAACTAACAGGTGTTTAATCAATATAATTTATTGCTGTTTCAAGAATAAAAATGATGGAATAAGAACGTTTATTGAAAATTTTCTTTCAAATTCTTGCATATTTTTCTTCAAAATTAAATGTATAATTTGGAAAAAAATCATCATCACGGTTAAAACAAAAAATATTGATGGTAGAAATCTTGAATTTTCTATCTTTCAATTTTGAACCGCATTGAAAGTTTTTTTCCAGAATTGAATGGTATTAGATTTTTTCAAATATAGTTTTCATAGTTAGAATAGTGTTTTTCCGAAAAATTGAATTTTTTATTTTTTTTTTTTCAAAGCTTCATCACGATTAAAACAAAAACTATACATCTGATCAAAAAATGGTTCGTAGTAAATTTATAGATCTTTCTGGGTTGAATAATTTTTCATCTCAAATTTTTTGTTCAATTCTTGCATATTTTGTCTAGAAAATTAAATGTATGATTTCGAAAAAAATCATCACGGTTAAAACAAAAAATATTGGTCTTACTAAATAACAGTCTAGGGTAAATTTGTCACTCTTTCTATGATGAGCAATATTGTCTCTTAATACTTTTTTTTATCTCGTATAGTGTTTCCTGAAAAATGAAATGTTTTATTTTCGAATAATTTTTTTCTCGATTTATTTGATCAAGACTGTTATTCAAAAATCGCTTGTTGAAGAGCTTGTACTTTCTTCTTAGACTTTAAAAAAGTGTGCCAAAGCTCAATCCAATCCGGTAGTTATCATTAAGAAATTCTACTATTTGGTTTAAAATTTAACTATCTTATCGAAAATCATTCTTTTTTAAATGAAAATTCAACTATTTAGTTCAAATTAGTTCAAAATTCACGTACATATTTTGTTGAGGTCCTTTTCTTATGAATTAATTTTTTGTACTGAAAATTTAATCAAACCGTTTTTAGTGACGAATTCATGTATTTTGTTAGAAAATTCGTTCTTTCGGTGAAAAAATTACCTATTTAAGTAGAGATATGTCATCCTTTTTGGTTAAAAATGCAAAAGTTTGGTTGAAGATAAATAAAATTTTCAATGGCAATTATTCTTTTTTGGTTGATAGTATGACTACTCTGTTAAAAAATTCATTGTTTTGGCGAGCATTCATCTCTTCAGGCAAAAATTCAGATATTTGGTCGGAAATGCGTTTTTTTTGTCGAGAATTAATTTTCATAACTCAAAATGTAACTGTTCCATTTTTGGTTTCAAATTTCATATTTGAATTGAAAAATCATCTTCTCGAGTTGAAAATTCGAATAATTGGTTAAAAATTCGCGTATTTTTTTAGAATATCTTTTTGATAGGAAATTAACCTTCTTGGTTAAACATGCATCTTTCTAGCTGAAAAGTCAACTATTGGGTTGAATGCTTTCGTTAAAAATTTATTTGACTGTTCTTAGGGAATCATCATTGTGGTTAAAAATTTATCTTTTTTGGTTGAATAAAATTCAACTGCTTTGTTGAAAGTAAAACAACTTTTTTTGTGTTAAAGATTCATTATTTTAAATGAAAATTCAACTACTTTCCTGTAAATTAATTTCTTCGTTCAAAGTTCAAATTTTCGGGATTAAAAACTTAACCATTTTGTACGAAAATCACGTCTTTAATGAAAAATTTGACTTTTTTGGTAGAAATTGTTTTATTTGGTGAAAAGTTTATCTTTTTGATTGGAAAAATTAATTATTTAATTAGGAATTTGTTGTTTTTATTTAAAGAAGAAACTACTCGATAGACATTTGAAGCACTTTATTAAAAAATCATTTTATTGGTAATATTCAACTCTCTGGTTGAGAACTGAACTATTCGATTGAAAATTTGATTTTTTTGTTAAAAATCAATTTTTTTATCTTAATATGTGCCTATTCCATTTTTGGTTCAAAATTTTGCTTTTATAACTTGAAATTTCAACTATTTGGTAGAAAATTCATTTCTTTTGATGAAAAATCATGTTTTTTGGTGAAAAATTTGATTATATTGTTGAAAATTAACTGTATTGTTAAATTCATTATTTTTGTGTAAAATTCAACTGTTTGAATGAAACTTCGTTCTTTTGTACTGAAGATTTATCTTTTATGAATATTAGGTTTTGTACAAATTTATTAATGATAATATACACAATAAAAAAATTCTTTGAACTAAGTAAATGCATTTACTTGAAAATATGCAACCGAAAAAATTTGAAATATCAAAAACAAAACTCTGTTGAAAATTAGAAGATAATGGTTTCAAATGGTGGCAGGCTACTTCACGTTTAATATTTCACAATGAGACCTCCTTACTGTTTCAACAGAGATAATAATGTAAAACCATCACATTATTTTATGAAACTTTTTCATTTTTCACGAATTTCATTTTTTGAAAATTTTTTTAAAATTAATATATAAAGTCCTAAGTAAATTTATTTATTTGAATCAAGTAATTAGTTGTTTTCCACTGCTGAATATTAGCAAATATTTCAACTAATCGAATTATTGATTTTCCAATAATTTTTGGTGTCTCAACTCAATACTTATCTATGCAAATGCTTATTCAGAGCGAATAATTTTCACTATGTTTGATAGATAATTGAAATTTTCCATGGAAAATAAGAAAAATATACAACGGATAAAAATTTAGAAAATCGGAAACAGAACTGTGTTCAAAAGTAGTGAATGATGATCCTGAATATACATTTTTAATTAATGTATTGATCCTACATTGATCACTTATGTTTTTTGGAATTTTGAAAAATTGTATTCTTCTCAAATTTCTTTGAACAATCCGAAAGAAATGTTTTCAAAATAGAAACAGACTAGGTCACGTTAACAATTTCTCAATATGGCCTTCTTGTTTCAATAGAGCTAAAAATATAACACTATTGCGTCGTTTTATTAAACTTTCCTATTTTTCACGTTTTCCATTTTGAAAACTTTTTCAAATTATTGAATACATTTCTAAATAATTTTGTTTTTACCAAGCAATTATTTTGTTACTATTGAATCAGAAAATATTTCGATTACTAGCATACTCATGCTTCTCGTGCCTGATTAACAAAATAGATTTTCTTTAAATTTTTTTATTCATATTCCGCCCAAAATAAATGTTTCTACCTTTGTTACATTTTTTTGTATGACGAGCCATTATTTATTCATAGCCGTAAAAACAAAATATTTTTCATATTTTTACGCTCGTCTACTGGCAACTACTTTCAAGTCATCAAAAAATTTGCTTTTGTAATGATAAGCAATATTTTTAAAATATTTAACGCACTGCCTATTGTGCAAAAATTGATGGATATTGCATTAAGCCTGAAGAGTACATATCAAGCTCAGTAAAGTGATGAAAATAAAATAATAGTGAAATTAATGAAAAATTAATGCAAATCCCAGTCAAATCCCAATCAGGTGATCTTAACAAGCTTCATTCTTTCAAGTTATGTTACCTCATTATAAATATGTTATGAAATTTTTATGAACAAGCCCAACTTAGATATAATCATATATTTGTCATTTCCACGTACGCTAAAAATTATGGTGTCAAATTTTCGCAGCTATTTCAATATATGATTTCAACTTAATATGATCCACTTCATAGGATCAATACAAATTAGGGATAACAACTTAAGGATGTATTAGCATCAGTATGCAAAGCAGAATGACAAGAGCGGGTTTCCGAAAGTAAGCCGCAAAAAGGAAGCTGTTTTACTTAAATGTTATTCTGAACACAGTGTTTTATTCAGAATTAGGGAATAATTACTAAAATAATTTTAAAAAAATTGATGAGGGTAATAACAGTCCAGGTGTTCGAAATACATATTCATCGAGAAAGTTATGTTCATAACTGAAATTTGAGAAACCCTCATGTGTGGTTTGAAAGGTTCTGCTCAAAGTTCAACTGTTTCGTTTGTAATAACACTGATCGGTTGAAAATTAATTTTTTTTTTAATTGAAAATTTGAAATATTTGGTTAAAAATGAAACATATTCCAACATGAAATTGTAAGAATTTAAAGTTTTTCATATTGAAGTAAATATGGTATTAACATTAGTGATATTCAAATGAATTTATTTTGCCATTGTTTTCCTATTTTTGTGAAAAATCACTCAATTGCCCCTCTTTTGAGAGCATTTTGCGCTATAAAGTTTGATATACATACTTCTATTCACAAAAGGTGTACCGCTAACAAGGAACCCTAGATAAGTGTCCGACTCTGATTTTCTTTTCGTTCCCACGTATGTCATAATACTCGAAAAACTAAGCGACTTGTGTTTCTTTTATGTGCTCGAATAGATCTTTTTTGGGCGAAAATACTCCTAAAAATTGAGAACTACATAGGCATTTAATTATTTAACATGTTTTTTTTTTCTTTTTTTTTTTTTTTTTTGGAGAGGAACCGCTTTCTCATTACTTCAAGGACATGAGGGTAAGACCACTAAGTCGTGCTTCGACTTTCACTTAAGGGTGCCAGCTTGGCATTCTTCCGATCATCATCCAACCAGGATGCACGCATTGTCCTCAGTAGTGTGGTGGTACCACACAACGGGCTCGTCGGCCTTCGGCATCCTGGTTGGGTGTTGATCATCTAGGTAGCGCGTCCTTGAGGCTTCCTTGACAAGGCTGCTTCTCGGAACGCCCTAAACCTCAATGTCCCGGGACGATGATCTGTCCGGGGCTTATCTTCCTTTGTGGCGCAGAGGAAGCACTGTGGCAAACTTTCGCAAGCCGCAGCCTTATGGCCCTCCTTGCCACATCTCCAGCAGGCCCTTGTGCGGTCTGGGCCATCGCAACCGGCTGCCATATGGCCGAAGCCCAGGCAGTGGTAACACCGAACCCTTTCCACCTTTTTGTGTACACGACAGGACACCCACCCCACCTTCAGGTGTCCTGTGCGTACCATCCTCGCGGCTAGTTTCTCGGCCAACTCCACGAAAGCCTTCAGGTTGCCCGTGAAGGGTCTTTTCGTGAGGCTGACCTTCACCTCTCCCACACCCTCGTTACGGAAGTGCCTTCTCACAGCCGCTTCTACTTCTCCGGCTTCAGTCGTTGGTTCTAGGTCCAATACCTCGATCTCGGTACGGGGTACGAGCTCGCGCACGATACCCCCCATCCCAACCGCCTCCTTGACAGCAGCCGAAAATTCGGCCCTGCCCTCTGCTCTAGGTCCGAGCTCCACAAGGACCTCCCCATTCCTGGTTTGCCTGACACCCCTGATTTTTACACCAAGGGTGTCTGGCTTCACCTTCGACTTGAGGTCCTTGAGGACCTCGGCGTAACTTAGACCCTCGGCTGGTTTGATAAGAACCGCTTCGGGTCGAGCTCGTTCCTTCGTCATCTTCTTCATTGCTTTTGGCATCTGTGCTGATGCTGCAGCACTCTCTCCTCCCTTTTTTGGCGCAGACGTCGCTTTCGCAGCAGCGTTGCGGGTCTTCGCCTTTTTCTTCGCCGGCCTAGGTTCGCTCAGCTCGACGGGACTCAGTGTGAGCTCCCGCTCACGCTTCCCAAGTTTGGGGGCGGGAGTTTCCTCGGCATCTTCGGTCTGAGTCCCCGTCTGGCTCACGTTTTTTCTCTCCTGCGTATCAAGGTGTTTTTCCTCGACCTCCTCTTCGACATGTTTAATAGCTGCTTTGTAGGAAAGTTCAGCAGAGCCTAAGGTCAATGCCATCCTTTCCATTAGAACCTGGGCCTCCTTCAGTCCATCCCTGATAGGAATGAACATATTCCTCTTCGTGGAGCAGAATTCCTGCATCCTCTCCAACACATCGTCCAACTCAACATATATTTTACTGGCCTCCTTCATCTTTACCTCCGCATTTCTTCGGTCCTGTATGGACGACTTTTCACTGTCGTCCAGCACTTCTACCACATCTAGATCTCCTTCCAACTCCTCAGACACCCTCCTGCTCAAATTTTGTACATCTTCCATTTAAGTTCCCACGAGAAGCTAGGGAAATAAAAGTCCACCCCCGCAGAGCCCCGCATGCGGGGGTAAGGTCTGTATACTCTAGAAGGCAACCTGGTATCCTAGAGACACCGTATGGAACACCACACCCCTGGTGCCATGCAGCCTTCGGCACGATGGATTAACGCCTTGGCTTGGAGGTTTTTCCTTCGGGACCATCCCTGGACATTACCTGCGACTGCATATTATTTAACATGTAACAGCGGTATTTTTTGCAATGGTATCAACTGGAAAAAATTCCACAGTACGAGATCAAAACTATGATTTTTTTTTAATTTGTCAACAAATTTTTATGGGGATGAACTGCTGAAAAATTATTTTTCATCGCACACAAATGGGCAAACAGGATTAAATTTAGGCCAGCACATTTGGAAAAATTATATGATGCTCGCGATAGTTAAATAAAGTTCACGTGTTTTTGGATTTTAATGAAAAATCATTCTCTCTGGGAAACGACCCTGAATTAAATTGTATTATGTTTCTCTAAAATAAGAATATGACTTTCTTCAATTTGTCGAAACATTTCTAGGGGGTTAAACTACCCCAAAATTAGTTTGATAACACAAGAAGTTTCGAAACAGGAGTAATATCAGGCCAACTTTGGAAAAAATATATAATGCTCGCGATAGCTGAATAAAGTTTACGTGATTTTGCATTTTCGCGATTAATTTGTTGTGGGTGGTTACCCCATAGAGAATGATTTTTCGTTAAAATGCAAAAACATGTAAACTTCTTTTAAAAAGCCCGTACATCATATATTTTTCCGAATTTTATAATTTGAATTTAATCCGGTTTGGCAACTTTTTGTGTAGTCAAAAATTCATTTTAGGGTAGTTCACCCCCCCCCCCCCACCCCCCTAAGAATTCGTGGAAAAATTCGAGAAATTCACATTTTTTATCTTCCATCCTGAGGGAGTTTTTCTAATTGGTTCTGTTCGCAAAAGCAACTTTATTTCAGAGAAACGTAATCAAATATAATTCAGGGTGGTTACCCCCTAGAAAATAATTTTTCTTGAAAATGCAAAACCACGTAAACCTTATTTAATTATCGCGAGAAACATATACTTTTTACAAATCAGTCAGTATTCAGGTTTTCTTTTTGGGGTTTCAGGCCGGGTTGCGAACCCGAAAACCGCTCTAATTTACCTGATCGGAGAAAATACCGAACGGGTTTGGATTTTTTAAATATTGTACCCCCGTACTTGTTATTCGCAAACCCTCTTGGAATTAATTAAAACAATTTATATTTATTAATTTTTTTCTGGAGAAAATTTCATTCATATATAATTTTCCAAATGCCCCGAACCGAATATTTTCGAATGCTTGGGCTTCAAATTGCATGTAGACCAAATAGCCCTAAACAAAAAAGACGTTTTGACGGATGATCAAGTGGAGGAAGTTCGGTCAATCACCAGGACTCTCGAAATGAGCAAAAGTTTGGTATCAAAATGATGAATTCTCCCCAAATATTCACTCATATTCAAGGGTGCAAATATGAGACTGAAAATTTTCTCTGTATGTCCATTGACATTTGAGATGCAACAATTCCTGGACTTACCAAAGTAGCTTGCGTCAAACTAGCCTACGTATCAAAATATCTTATCAGACTTGAAAAAATCCAGAAACTTCCGGATGTCGGTAATGCTTACGAGCTATTTTCAAGGCTATGTGAAATTCTTCTATTCGTTAGGTCAAATTACTTTCAAGAAAACTGTATGTTACATTTTTCAATAATTTGCTGGAATATATAGTAGGTCTGAAAAGCTACTTTAATACGCATAATAGAAAGCCAAGAATTTTGTTTTGTGAGAAAAGGATGAAAATCGCTTATTTGTTCATAATATTTTTTTCCAGCATATTAAGAAATTTTATAAATTTCAATGGGAAACTCTCTAAATTAATTATTTCAATCTGAAAGCGTTAAAAATTAAAAAATCCAGACATCGTTTAGATTCTTTTTTCTTGAATTTTATTATGTTTCTGTGAGTAAACACGCATTGAATGTATTATGTTGAAGGTGAACTAATTTAGATGAAACCGATGTAATGTGTCAATATTTTTTGTTTTTTTCAATTCGAACCAGGAACTCGAAAATAACTTGGGTTGATGGAGGTGACCTAGTATGATCCAGGATATGACTTAGCCTACGTACAAGTTGCACAACGTTTCAAGTTCATTGATTCCATAAAGCTGAAAATATTATACAATCGCATTCTTTCATATTTTCATAATTTCTCAGGTTTCTGTTCTGTAAAACCTTTTAATTATTGAATTTTTCTTTTTGCGATTGTTAATTATTATATTTTAGATATAACAAAAAAGTATCAAGAAAATTTGAAATAAAATTTTTTCATGGTCTAGGATCTTACAACATTGTAGGCAAAATTAATGACGGTTTGAAAGATATTTAGCAATTTAAAAAATTTTTAAATTGAATGAAAAAAATATGTATTATTATATATTTGAGCTGGTTTAGAAAATACTTCAGACATTCAGAATTACTTTTTTTTAAATTCAGTTTTGTAAGTTCCACCTCTTTGGTTCAAAATTTAACTATTTTATTGGAAATTCATTTTTTATTACACAATAATTTTTTATCTGGAAATTTTAATATTTCATTTTCAGTTGAAAATGTATAGGAACAAGTCATTTTGTATTCAATAATGTATACCAATTTCATCAAAATTCAGGAATGGAATCTCATTAAACATAATATGTATGAAATAAAGAAAGGAGCAAATAATTCTGATTTATCCAGGTATAGACGAAACTATCGAAAGTTTTTTCACCCTGTTTCGATTATGCTCGACGAAAAATTCAATAAATTTTTCCCATAGTATGAATTATTCGTTTTGGGTATTTCGTCATGCCCAGAACAATTTAGTGGAAAACTCTTCCAAATTTTAGGTCCAACTATTAGGAAATTTCGGTTTCGGGGCGAGATGAAGTCAAAATTCTTCAACAAAATTTCACTTACAAAAATTCAATTTTTCTCGTTTATTACAAGAACAGAAAGACACAACTTTTCATTGAAGAAGAGGAAATATGTTGCATACAGTTCCTTTAGGATTGTAGTTTAGAACAATTCTGTTTTGAACATTATTTTTCGAGGTTTCAGGGATGCTGAGTTTTATATTCTCTTATATTATCCAGAGGCCGAATTTAAAAATTTGGAAGTGTTGAAATCTTTATGTTTAGTATTCGTCTGATTAGGAAAAATTGTGAAGAATGAACCACTGAAACAAAAAAGCTTTCAGCGAGACAAAAAATATTTACTATAAATTTGAGATATATTTTATGTTCCGGAAAAATGGTTTAATTCAATTCTTTTTGTTACCTTATTGTAACCCCTCATTTAAAGTTATATCAGTTCCTTTGATTTTTGGTACACATTTTAAAATTGTAAAAATATTCCAACCGAAGAAGAATTAAATGTGATGCTTCTTTTAGTCCTAAAATTGTATTTTTTCCAATCGCAGCTAATAAATTGGATGCTATTGAATTCGAGGCTCTACCGAAATTGATTGATTTTTCAATTGTTCAAGCATTTGCAGCTGTCAAAAATAGAAAATTTCTTTTAATAATTTAAAAGTCTTGTAAATTGCTCTCTGAATTTGAATCAGTGAGACTAAGTTTTGAGTTAGTGAAAATTCTTATTGATTTGATTCAGTAACCCTTTTCATAAATTCAAATTTAAAAATAAGGTCTTACGCAACATCTTCCTCAATAAAGAAAATGTAACTTGGGGGAATATAGTAGATCTCTGAGGTATGCAATGTTTTTCATTCCTAATGTTTAATCTCAAGTAAATAAGGAACCAAAATTACTGAAAATATTTACTGGTTTTTGTTCGCGAATCATTCCGGAACTACTAACACACTAGGCAATTCGACCTAAATCATTATTTCCTTGAAATATGTTTCAAGCACGACTCATGGAATTACAAGAAACTAAATTCTAGAAACTAATTGAATTATAATCGCAGCAATGATATCATTTAAATAATACACTTTCGTGATCATTAATATCATTCTCAATTCTTAGGAATTTTTTAAAAACGATGCAGAATTACGAAAAAGCATTGGTTCTTTATGAAATTTTTGTAGAGACACATGTTTACGATTGGTTTGCCAATGAAAATATGTTTCTGTACGTGGAAAATAAGCAAAAACTTATTTTCCCAAATCACCACAGCGGAATTTATACATTCTTTATGAAAAGTTGAAAATTTTAAGAATAAAATAAGTCTTCTGCCATTTTTAGTTTGAAGGCGCTGCCATTGCTGCAATTAACGAGATTTCCAGGTTTTCCTTATTCCAGTTTACTTAGTTTTTTGCACTCTTTCAAAATCAACAAGAAAATTAAAAAATAATACAAAATTGTGAAGTTATTTTTAATTTCTGAAAAAAAAAGATAAAAAAATTCTCAAAAACCCCACCTTTTTTCAGAAATTTTCAGCAATGGTAGGTACTAATTCGTCGAGATACCATACATTTTATTTAATAATAGAAGCGATCAAAAAATTGAAAAAAGAATAAAAAATGATGAAACAGTTTGGAGTTTTTTCAAATTACAAACGACATTTTCTCAAAAAATGTTTGGGTACAAATGTGGAAGGAGTACAAAGACCGAGAGCTTTTTTCTGATCTCTAATTTTGAATAACAAATTTTTTTAATTAAAAAGGCACAAAAGTTAAAAAAATAATGTGAATTAACATAAGCATAATTGAAGTTAATTTGACTAAATATGTGAGGTAAATAATTTTTTAAACAATTACGAAAAAATCTGATAGTAATATAATTCAGAAAAATAAAATAATCATTTTCTCTCTAGGATCAATTCGAACAAGGAAAATCTGATCGCATGTTGCCGGATTTTGCAGTTAAAGAATATATGTCCTCTAATTTTTTCGACGATAAAGATGAAGAGAACGTTTTTGAATATTTAAATCCTGAAGCAGAGGTTCCAAAGAGAATCAGAATGAAGTCTTTAATATTGTATTATATTTCTACATTCTACTGATTAATACACAAATGTAAAGTTTTCCTAGATAAATTATAAATAATTCAAATTTATTTGAATTTACAAATTATTTATATTAAAGTGATTTAAAAATAATTATTTTTTCAAAACTTGCTAAATATGTAAAAAATTAATCAAAGTAAGCGCCAAGCGCCTACAAGGAAGGGTTTTGTACCTTTTAAGACGTTACTTCAAGTCTCAACAGAATCTTCAAACAGAATATTCTTTAATTTTGTAAACAAAAATTGTAGAAGAATTTTGATTTGAAAAAAAGTTGATTGAAAAAATTTCATTTTTTTAATCACATTTCAATGAAAATTTGTAAAAATGTTGTTTGAAATTTTTTTTTCCAATATTTCTTGAAAATATTTTCCTTGAAAAAAAAAAAAAACCTAATTCAGGCGTACCCTTTCTGAATATCAAGCTCTTGCGCTTATATACCCTTTTCTATGCCAAATGTTGGCGCTCATGTCCTTTTGGAATTTCAAACTTTGCCGACATTTCCTGTTTTTGTAAAGCAGTTACCGTTAGAACCCGAATTTATTTGAAAATGATTTTTGTGACATTCAGGTTTTTACGATAACAGATCAGGATAACATCTAGAAATTAATATTTTTTCGAAGTTAGCCCGTGCCCCCGGGCTTTTGAAATTGACATGCAGTTTTAAATGGGAAAAACTCGATTTTTAAAAATGTAGAAAAAAAACTACTTGTTAAAATTGTTCGTGAATTAAAATATAATCACCTTTCGAAAAGTATTCAAGGAATAATTTCCACTCAAAAACTTTCAATTTTGACACATTATAACCTCTTCATTGTTCCAGGAGAATGCCCCAAAAAATGTACTTTTCTATCAAATTCATATGCTAAGGACGTTATTTTTTGGATTTTTTTTGGCATGAATTATTTTTAATCGATAAATGACGAGTTTCCAAGTATTTTTCAAATAATTTTGAAATCTTCAAACAATTTTTATTTGTTTGAGCAATTTTTGCTCCCTGTAAATCGTAGAAAGTTATCATCTACGGGATAAATTATACAAAATTGATGACTGTCAAGAGTATAGTAGTTCTTGTTTAACATATTCGGTAATCATTTAAACCATTTTCATTTGTTCAAACCACTTCTTCCTAAAGTCGTAAAAATATATTATTTTCTGGGAATAATGACACAATTAAAGAATGTTGAGAGCAATATATTTTCAAGGATATTTGGTAATTATTCAAACGATTTTTCTTTATTTAAACAATTTTCTCCCTTGTAAAGTGGAAAAGTTATTATTTTCTAGAATTAATGACGCAATCAACAGTTTTTGAGAGTAATATTTTTTCTAGAGGATATTTAGCAATTTTTTAAACAATTTTTGTTTGTTCAAACAATTTTTTTCTCTGTGAATCGTGAAAAGTTATTCGTTTCTGCATGTAAGAGCACAATTAACGAATATTGAGAGTAATATTGTTTTGCTTAAGATATTTTGCAATTATTTAAATTAAATTATATTAAATTAAATTTAAATTGTATAAATTGTGACATAAGGAAATACTGAATAGATGGCGACATAGTGTGATAGATTCGAAGAAAACTAGACTTTTCTCCACCTTCCCTATAAAAAGGCGCAAGTGAATAATTATTGTCTAAATAATTGGTAAATATCTCAAACAACAAAATAACATTCTCCATATTCGTTAACTGTCTCATTAATTGCAGGAAAGAATAACTTTTCACGATTTACGGAGAGAAAATTGTATAGAGAAATGAAAATTGTTTAAAAAATTGCTAAATATCCCCTAAAAAAATAATACTCTGAACATCCGTTAATCATGTCATTAATGGAAGAAAATAATAATTTTTCAATCTTCACACGGAAAAAAGATTGCCTAAATAAATGAAAATTGTTTAAATAATTCCCAAATATTCTATAATAATACATTACGCTCAACATTTTTTAATTGTGTAGTTAATTTCAGAAAATAATAACTTTCTACGATTCTCATGAAGAAAAATTGTTCAAACAAATGAAGATTCTTTCAATAATTACGAAATATTTTAAACAAGAAGCACTGCTCTTGATATTTATCGATTTCGTAAAATTCATCCCGAAACTTTTCAACATTTACAAGGAAAAAAATGGTTTACACAAATAATAATTTGTTAAATAATTTAAAGTTATTTAGAAATATTTGAAAGATCGTAACTTGTCAATTAAAAATAATTCGTATTCAAAACATTTTCAAACATTCCGTCTTTAGCATGAATTTGATAGAAAACTGCTATTTTGCATTTTATGGGACATTTTCCGGGCAGAATGTCTCAGGGTACCAAATATGCCTTTCTTAAAGAGAAAATCAGGCCATACTTACGTTTCCGAATTGTAAAAAAGAACACTTATTACGAAGCTATGCGTATTTGATTTTTCTGCTTTATTAAAAAAAAAAAATTTATTCTTTAAACCTCTTTAAATTTTGACCTAATTAAAGTATTCGGAATTTCTTTCCAGATTCTGATAGCGTTTTCTGAAAATCTTTTTTTTCTGAAAAGTTTGCATATCTAAAAAAGCTCTACAAAAATCAAAAAGATGAATTCTCAACCAAAAAGAATTAACTTTATACTATAAGAGTTACATTTTTTGAATGAGTTCTATTAATTCAGTTCACATTTAAGTTGAAAAACGAGAAAAAGGGGAAAAGATGGGATTAGTGGAAAAAAACCTACAATAAATGAATAGGAATTTCGTTAGTTTAGAGACTAAAGAATAATAGTTCAAATAAAAATAGCAAAATTCTAAGTTTGTTAGAAAAAGGCCTTACGGAATTTGTGGATAATCCCAAGTAAATTCAAAAGAAAATTAAAAACCGACTAAGACAGGTTGAAAAGTCGCAGAAAATGTACTATGGAAGAATAATAAAATTTCAAATCATGCAAAATTTTGAGAAAATTCTAGGTCATGCTTTCAGAATAATCCCGTATTTGGATACATCATTCTAGAGTGGAAATAAAGGGACACGTATTTCACTAATTGACCAAATTTTGTTTCATAATTATTTGAATAAACCCAGAAAAATGATGAATTATTCAGATAAAGTTTCTTGAGTCATTTTAATCAAAAAATTCGTCGTGATTCGATGGAAGGTAAAAGAGATAGAGTGTGTAAATAATTAAAATCGTTTCATTTCAACGCAATGAAATTTGTACGCACGTTATGTGAGAAAAGGTGACGATAGGCTGCTTACAAGTTTCACAATATTCCAATCTTATTGTTTCAATAAAGATGAAAATTTTATATAATTGCGTTCTTTTATAAAACTTTTCTATTTGTCACGACTCTTATTTTTATAACCTTCTTTTAATTAATCTTTAAATTTCTAAATGAATTAATATATATTCACATAAGTAGTTTCCGACTATCGAATTAGTAATTTTTTCAATCTCTAGTGGCTCAATTCTCTCTAACTGTAATAGAAAATTTCCAGTAGTAATTAGTAAAACCTTTATTTTAATTTTGGGGATTCAAAAAATTAATTGATTCATTTTTTTTTCTGATTTATTGCAACCAGAAAACTCTAACTTTTTTCTAAATTTGAAGCTCTGAATTGAGAACATAATAACTGTTGGAATGTGCTTTTCGGCACTCTAATACAAAAAATATTTTCTCAAAAATGAAATATTCGGAAGTTTGAAAAGAATTGATTTATCTTTCAGGATTAGTTTCTCGATTAAATCGTTAATGAACAGGTTTGTTTGTCGAAGAATTTCGTTATATTATTTTCACGTAATAAATTTAAAAATATTTTCTGGTTCCTGAAACACAAAGTACACATTGCTAGATCTTAAGATTATTAACTTTTTCACCAAATCTTGACAATTTTGTCGACACGTCTACACAAATACAGTATCCTCCCACCCTTTCGCATTGAATGTCAATATTTTTTGAAAAGTCGTTATTGGGGTCAAAACGAGTAGGGAAATCACGATAGGTGGGAGGGTACTTGTACTATATAAGACGATTGGAACAACGGCTGTTATCATTCGAAAAATCTGCAGTTTCTTCTCAAATATTGTCATTTCACAAGTATTTTCTCTGGAAAGAATTATCATTGGGAAAAATTGCCTTGAAGTTCATTCTTCAAGATGGTGCGAAGAGTGGCGCTCGCTTTCTTACTAAGTAAGTAATCATCCATAGAAGAGATACATACTTCCTGTGAAAATATTTTATTCAATAATTGAAGTATATAAATCGGGGCTTTGAAAAAGAAGACTTCTTGTTATACGTACTAAGGATCAATTATTGGGAAATTGTTAAATATGAATGAAATTAATAAAATATATGATGTATATCACTGTAAATGATTTAAATCATTTTAAATAATTTTTCTAACATGTGAAAGTAACAAAAAAATACGTTACCTTGATTTCAACATTTCATTGATCTTTTCAATTTGTATTAAAATCATTGTTATCCAAAATAATTTATAATTATTTATTTAACGAGGTAGTCCCATTGAATTGCAGAAAATGAAACATAATAATTAGTTTTGAATGCTCAAACTTTCTCGAAGTTAGCAACAAACTTTGCTGATTCAAGTTACGTAGCAATGAATTAAGAGATCATTATCAATATTCCACACCAGCTTAGGTTTTATTTCCAAATACTGAAAATATATAGTGTTTAAAATTCTGTATTTAAAATTTTTTCAATATTGACAGCTCGAATCAATTTTTAAACGAGTTTAGGAATTTTCATAAATAATTATATCTAAACGGTATGCGAAACACGATATCGAGTTGAAAATTTGGGAAACTTAATAAGAAGCACAGAGAAACGTTTGTCTGGTCCTAAATTTTTATAACTATAAAAAAAGTTTCTTTGTGAAAATTGTTTTTTTTTTTCAAATAGTTATACGAACTCAGGACCAGACAAACGTTTCTCAATGTTTCTTATTTATTTTCTCAAATCAACTCGATAACGCGTTTCATGTAAACGTAAGTTGGTTCTAAAAAAATGTGAAAACGTTGAGGTTACGCTCATATGAGCTTAAAAGGAACATATTCAAATTTTCGATTTGTCGATATCAGTTTCGATACATAAAAAATCGTTAGTGCTGGCAGAAAAAGATTTAATACGATTTTGTGGGTCTTTCTAGAAGCAAAAATTTGCTTTTTGGGTTCTTTAAAATCTTGATTATTTTTTCTGAAAAGTGGAATTTTTTTCAAACGGTATCACAATTGGAACAAAAACTGTATATCTTATCAAAAAATAGTATTGAGTAAATTCTTGTATCTTTTTCAGTTGAATTATTTTTCATCATAATTTTTTTCCGGTCCCCGAATAGTTTTTCTGTAAAATTGAATTTTTGATTTTTTTCAAACCTTTATCACCATCAAACCAATAAATATTCATTCTAACAAAAAATGTTCTCAAGTATATTCATAGATCGTTCTGGGATAAGCAATTTTGCTACTTAACGTTTTATATACGTTAACGTAGCATGTACTAATTAAAATAACTTATTAGATTTAGAAGAATCCAGAAAATTTCGAATTTCAGTAATTCTTATAAGCTATTTATGATGGTTTACAAAATTTTTCTATTTCCCAGTTTAAATTATTTATAACAAAAATAAATGGCAAATTTGAACAATTTTCTGGAATATTGTGAGTTTTGTGATTGTTAAACCTGTTTTATTTTTAATTGTTTATTTAATATTTTAGAAATATGGAAGAAAGTTAAAAATATTTTCATCACTTCGAAACGTCTAAAATTCCGAAGAATTATTCGAAAATACTCGCATTTTTCCTATCTAAAATTGATCAGATTTCTTTTCAACATTTTTAGAAATCTTTTTAAATTTTTCACCAAACTGAATTCATCGAATTAAAAAAAAATTAATTATCCCTGGAATGGTTTTAAACAATTAAATTCCACCTCAAATTATATCCAAAATCTGCTTCATAAAATACTATCGGATGGTTTTCAAGGTTGTATGAATATAATTTTTCTAAGATTCTTAGGAAAATTCAAAAAGACTTTTGAAAATTTTTATATATGACGAAAAATTATATACCGGAATTTTAAACTTTTATTTTTTAATCTTCAGGATTTTAAAAGGGCATTTTTTAATTTGAAGAACGCACAATAATGTATTTATTCGAAATGCAACAAATTTTACTTATTTTAAATGCAGTTTCACTCAAAATTTAAAAAGAAACGTTGTTAAAGAAAAAATTTAGTTAATTTGATCGTAACTTTTCTTTGGGTGCGGTTGGCAATATTTTTTATTATCTTATAATGAACCTTGATCGCAATTATTAAAAACATTCGACAATGAATGAAAAAAATTATAAATATGTTTTATTTTTATTTTTAAAGTCATCGAAGTAGTATTCGCTCTGCACCCTTGGTATGAAAGACTGCTTCAGGTGAGTTTTACTTCACTTGAAGTTATTCCAAATTTGCATATTATATATAATACAATATGTCTTCATTATTCACATTTAGAATATTAGCAAATATTTTTTTTTCTAAACGGTTAATAATAAATGTGCTACACTACGTCAAAACTTATCCACCATTTATGCACGAAGAAAGTAATTTTTCTCTGTGAGCTTAGTACCCAAACAACGTATAATTACACAAAACTGCGATGCAAAAATTAATAACTTACACAAAATTGTCGTAGCTAGCTGCAGATACTTATAAATAATATTGCGTAATTATACGTTTTATATGCTTTTATTTCCGGCATTATAACGTTACCAATGTCAATATTTGTTATTAATGGTGATACTTGTTAAATTTTCAAAATAATTTTCTCTCACAGTATGAACGTTTATGATAAGAGTAACGTTTATCATTAATTAATAAGAAATGAAAACGTACACGAATAAATGTTCCTATGTACTGAATATTTGTTCATTCAATTGTTTATAAAAATAGCAATTCTTGGCGTATAATATGACATTACTGATTCCAAAAATAATGCAAAGTATAAGGCATTTTAGGTCAGAAATAAGTGTTTTCCTCATTTGCACAATATATTGTATTATTTACTTACATAAATCGTTTATAATAAGTAAAATGTACATTGAGTTGATTATTTATATTCACTTAGTACATCTGTATTTATCCTGATCAATATCGAATTTATTCAAGCAATTTTCTTTTACATGAAATGTCATATTTTTTAAATTGTTATTTTGTCAATATATTTGTTTATAAAATCCTGGTATAACATATGCCACAATATTTATGTTTTGAATTAAACTCAAGAAGGATCCACATGTATAATCATTTAAGGATTTAATAGAATAAAAAAAAATTGATGGTCTTCTTATAACGTCGAAGAAAAAGAATGAAAATTTCAAAGATAGAACTGCAACTAATGAAAATGATATTCTTTCAGAGGCTAGGACCCGACGTTCGACAATGTTTCAATCAATGCCAGGTACTTAAATAAAATTTCATATGGTCTTTCTCATATTTGATAACGATTTTTCTTCTGAAAAATTTTGCCATAAAAAAATTATGTTTTTAGCATACCTTCAAAGATCGGAACCTCATTTGTACAATATTTGAAGGCGAAACACCAGCCACTATGCCTAAACTTACATTCAATTGCGTCAAAACCCGATGCCAAACAATGATGGGTGAGTTACTTTTTTTTGAGACGATAATTTACAATGGTAATTCATAAAATGGTACATTGTGTACCTAGTAGTGAAACAGTATTTTTAAAAAAGTAGTTGAACTTCCAACCAAGTAGTCAAGTTTTGAAATAAAAAATAAATTTTCAACAAAAGAGTTGAATTCCCAACAAAAAAGTTAATTTTTAACCAAATAGTTCCATTTTCTACCAAATATTTGAATTTTGCAGCTAAAAGAAAAATGAATTGCAAAGAAAATAGTATTTACACTTACAACCAAAGAGATGAATTTTCAACTAGAATTGATAATCTACAACTAATTAACTGAATTTTTAACAAAACAGTTCAATTTTCAACCAAGTAGTTGAATTTTCATTCAGAAAACACGAATGTGCAACAAAATAGCTGAACCTTCTACAGATTTTTTTTTTACCAAAATAGTTGAATTGACTAACCAAAAGGATGATGTTTCCACAAAAAAGTTGAATTTTTAGGCCAAAAGGATGAATTCTTAATAAGAAAGTTAATTTTCAATCAAACAGATAAATTTTGAAACGAAAAAGCAGAATTTGTAACCAAGAATTAAAAAAATACTATAAATGATTGAATTTTCAAACCAAAAAGACGAATATTCTACAAAGCAATTTCATTTTCAAACCAAAAATATGTCTTTCTAACAAAAAGGGTACTTTTTAACCGAATGCTTGAACTTTTGACCAAAATACATGGATTTTCAACCAGGTCACGAATCACAAATCAGTCACAGTCGAATATCTTCATATGTTTTGTTAACATTTTTTTAGCTGAAATCTTAGGACATCAGAGCGTTTATGATTTAATTGAGTGCAATATAATACCCACATTCATTTTTTTTTAGAATTTATTTCCAAATTATTGTCATTTATTTATTTATTCATTTCTGAAATAAAATGTTGACGATTTTAAAGCTAGTTTTAAAATTTTGTAAGATCACGAAGTTTTAGAAAAGCTTCGAATATGCTTAAGAGA
This sequence comes from Andricus quercusramuli, assembly GCA_932178445.1. Lineage (NCBI taxonomy): Eukaryota > Metazoa > Arthropoda > Insecta > Hymenoptera > Cynipidae > Andricus > Andricus quercusramuli. The sequence continues at coordinate 141,458 of CAKNXH010000719.1, read as the reverse complement.
TACTTAGAAGTTCTGACAAGATTAAAAATTCCTTTAAAACTTGAAAATATTTCAAAATATATTTTGAAAAATTAATTTTAAGGGTATATTTAAAGACATAAAACCCGTTACAAAAGATTTCCAAAATTGTCAAAAAATCATATGGAAATTTTCAAGGCAACAATTCCACTATTTTGATAAAAAAATCGTCTTCTTGGATGAACTGAACTATGTTTGATTTAAAATGAAATTTGTTAAAGTTGAAATATCTACTATTATATTTTTTGATTAAAATTTATCTTCAAAATTGAACTACTTGAATACAAATTGAACTTGTTGAAGAATGAAATTCATAGTCAAAGATTAATTATTTAATTTAAAAATTTATATAATTCGCTAAAAAATCTACTATTTGGTTCAAAATTTATGTATTCCGTAGATCATCCGTATTTTTCAACAGAAAAATACTCATTTTGGTCAAAAAGTCATCTTTTTGGTCGAAAACTAATCTGTTCTGATTGATAAGTCAACGATTTTATTGAAAAATGATATTTTCTGGATGAATTCAACTGTTTCTGATTAAAAAGTAAAATCTTTTTTTCTGAAATATCAACTATTTTATTATTTGCTGAGAACTCATCTTTTTCATTGAAAATTCCACTTTTTGGTTGAAATGGAACTTGTTTGTTGAAATTCTGATTTGTCATATCTGAAATTGTATTGAAAAATTGTATTTCACCTCAAACCGAAAGAGCGGATGCTAATTTCTATAAATATAAAATATCATAATTTGTTCCTTGAAAATCTTAATTTTTATACTTTGTAGTTTTCTATGAAATTCTATTACAAAATTTATCATTTACTATGGTCATACGTAAGAATGAAGTTTTCGTGAAACTTTGTAGTTCATCTCAAACATTTTTTTCCACCAGGGTTGACACTAAATAATAATTTTGCAAGAAATTGTTGGTAGATTAGTTTACGACCAGTAGGATGTATTGAAATCGAATCCGATTGACATCATTTTCAGTGGAATTGACCTGACATTTTTTGAAAAGTAGACCTGCAAAACCCGGAAAAATCATGAAATTTCAAAACAAAAAGATAGTCTGTTTCCGAAAAGTCATTTCTGTATTTTCACAAATTAACTTTTCACAGCTGATTTTGCAAAACGTTTTTACATTCAACTGCTTGATACTTGTAAAAATAGGCTAGAAAAAAAATCGGCAACTCCAAATAATCGAAAAAGAGGAGGCAGCGGGATTAAAAATTAATAATTTCTATATATTTTTTTCAGTCGGCTTGTAGTGAGTTTTCACCAAAAAAAAACCTTTCAAACACAGTAAAGAATTGTTCAAGTCACCTTAGAAAAGATAAGTTTACTAAAGACGAATATGACTCCTTGGAAGACAAGCCATCTTGTTGTTTTTGGCTTACATGGACTAATAATTCTTTTTCCTACTGTATTTTTATCAGTTAAAAATCCCAAGATTTTATCAATATCTTTCAGAATGATTTAAAAAAGATAATTTGAAAAACACAAAATTCAATTTTTATCAAACTTGCTGTGTTTACATTTTTGATTTTCCAGAATTAATAAATTTTTAAAGTGCATTTTTAAAGTAGAAATGCCTGGAAGGCCTGACAATTCTTTTATGTCGTTGCTTTAGATTTTCAAATTATTTTTTGAAAACAGATGTTCATTTGAAAATATATACTTTTAGAAAATTGACGTACACGAAATATCAAATCTATGAAAATGAGAATTAAAAAAAACCTTTTGCTAGCCTGCAAATGGAAAATGGTTATTTCATGCTCTTTCAGGGTCATAGTTCCACTTCCCATTTCCATAATAATTCCGTTTTTTCATCCCAGTCTGATTTTTAGATGTATCACTTTTTCGAAAACCTGAAATTATTTACATTAAAATAAATATTGATAACAATTTCAGGTGGAATGTCTTTGGATGTACTGCATGAGACACCATGTCCGCATTCCATGCATCCACGTCAGAACCTTGATATAGTAAATAATCACTATCAAAATCAACATCCTGACAATCGTCCACCTCATCCTCTTCTTTATACAGATGATGAGCACAATGAGATAGTTCATAATTACTATAGAAATAGATATCAATCTGGGTATCCTCATGGTCCACCAGTAAATTCGGCAAATTTACATTCACCGTATAATCACTCTCCAGCTTTTCCTTCACGACTTGATAACGATCAATATCACTCTCATCGTCCACCAATTTATAATACACCTGGAAGTTACATGGGGCCCTTCAGTCCTGTTCCACAAGGAGTACACTTTAATGGTAATAATGGTGTTAATCCTCCTTTTCCACAAGGAGGACACTTTGATGGTAATAATGGTTATCCTCCTCTTCGTCGTAATCGTTATTAGACGATATAAGTCACGACGTCAACATTGGTGCTTCATGACGTATGTCATAGAAGGAAACATCTTTTTGTGACTACAATCGAATGAATTGTTTATGCATCAAAAAATTATAAATTATGTCACTGGACTGCAATTTTACAGTTTTCACTGCGAATACATGTATAAACAATGCAATCCACATAATAAAACACTTATGTGTGACAATATAAAGTGTTTTATTAATTTCCTTGCTTCAATTTTAGATTACAATTAGGGACAATCTATTCTCTTTTGTCTTTAAAGTAATTATATCAGCGCATTAGAGATTTGGAAAAATTATCTCACTTGCAAGTATTAAATTAATTGCATGCTTCACTTGATAATTATGAAAACACGCCAGGATGATTTTCTGTTTGAATAATAATTTTCAATTTATATTCTGTTAGAATGAAGACTACGTTAAAAATTTCAAGAAATAAAAACTTTCGTATATTTGAATTAATTCGTCAAATTATCCGAAGTTTGAACTTTTTCCGCAATTCCATCATATATTTGTAACTCAAGTGAGAAGGAGGGGTCAAGAGATTTTGTTACATTTTTTTACGTTTGCCGGTGGGGGGGGGGGTCCTTCATACATGTACGTAATTTTTGGAAATTCACAATTGAAACAAGTAACTCGCAGAAATTTTACAGAAATTTAATATGAATTTAACTTAACGCGCCAAAGAATACTGGTGAGTGAAACAAGGAACCTAGCCAATAACAATTATTTTTTAAAAAGTCAGAGATGTAGAAAGAAAAAGCTGGTAAAATTCAGGGAATATATATATATATATAACTTTAAATAACTGTCAAGCAGAATAAATTTGAAATCTTTCAATTTTTATTCGGAATTTCTTTATTACGCTTATAAAACATTATAGGTTGGAAATGTTAGAAATGTAATATTCTGGTCTTCGAGTATTACTGGTGAGAGAAAATGAAAAATTGGTCAGGGAAAAATTAGAGAATTTTTAAAATAAAGTTTTGCGGTAACCCTGATATAACATTCTTGTCCTTTTTTGCAGTTGCTTCCCCCTGAAAATTATCTTTTTAGTTGTATATTTTATTATTTGTTTGAAAATGTAACAGTTTGGTTAAAAATTCAAACTTTTTGCTTGGAAATTCGGCTAGATCGTCGAAAATTTACCATTTTAAAAAATTAATATTTTGATGTTGAAAAATCAATTGAAATGTTTTTTGGATGAAAATCCAACTACTCGTTTGAAAATTTGTCTTTTTTCTTTAAAAATTCAAACCCTGAGTGTATGAAAAACTTTCCTTCAATTTGAAAAAATATTAATCCCAGACGAAAATATTCTATTCTAAAGCAATAAACTACTAGTGGAAATCCCTTTATCCAAATTCTTTCTTGCAAAATCCTGGATTCGTAACTTAATTTAGTTCGAAAATATCTGACAATCAAATGATTCGTTAAGGTAAATAAAATTTTGTACACGTGTTTTCAAGGTTCGACACGGCAATTTATGTCCAAATCCTTAAGCTAACAAATATGTATCACTCCTTATTTGATATATTATGTAGTATGAGTTTATGATATTGTTTTTCACATGTTTTTAATGGTCGGCTTTACAGTGTTGAATGATTCTTGAAAAATCTTTATGCATTTGTAACTTAAAATTTATTTATAAAAGTCCATTCACCCTATTTTTGTTGTGTGAATTTGTATTTCGCACTTTTTTTGTTAAGGAAATGGCTACTTTTCATCGTAATATAATCGACAGATATTTCAAACTATATTGATTTTACGGAAGGAAACTACAGGATAAAATACTGAAAGCGAAAATTCAATATTTGACCGAATCCATTTCAAATCAGGCAGGTTGTACAATAGGATGGTCCGAATTTATACCTGTAAGGACTTGACCTTCGATTTTTGGATAGCCCCCCCCCCCCCCCAATTTGTTCATTTTCCACCGAAAGAAATTCCGTATTTTTTTCAACGTCAACCCGTGCTCTTGGACTTTTGAAATTAACATGCGCTTTAAATGGGAAAAACACGATTTTCAAAAAAATGAAAAAAAACTACTTGTTGAAAACTTTTTGTGAATCAAAATATAGTCACCTCTAAAGAAGTGTTCGAAGAATAATTTCTACGCAATAACTTTTAATTTTAACACTTTGTTCCCCCTTTATTGTGCCAGAAAAATGCCCCAAAATAAGCAATATAGCAGCTTTCTATAAAATTCATATGTTAGGACGTTATTTTTTGGAATTTTTCTAGCATGAATTATTTTTAATCGATAAATGACGAGTTTCCAAGTATTTTTCAAATCATTTTAAAATCTCCAAACAATTTGTATTTGTTTAAGCAATTTTTTCTTCCTGTTAATTGTGAAAAGTTACTATTCTACGGGATAAATTATACAAAGTTGATGAATGTCAAGAGAAGTAGTTCTTACATATTCGGTCATCATTTAAAACATTTTTAATTTTTTCAACAACTTTTTCCGCCTGTAAAACGAAAAAAGTTATTTTTTCCTAGAAATAATGACACAATCAACAGATGAGTAATATTTTTTTCTGAAGGATAATCAGCAATTTTTCAAACAATTTCCGTTTGTTTCAACAATTTTTACATTCTCATCCTAATGAGAAGGTACTGGTTTTATGTAACATTTGACATAGTCGGTTTTCATCAAATCTCCACGTTCTAAGACCCCCTGAGTAAGAATAGATGATTTTTACGCAGGTGTCTGTCTGTCCGTCTGACTGTCTGTCTGTAGTCTGTAGTATCATGTAGGCACGATCACTTTCGAAAGATTGATCAGATTGGATTTTGCTTAAGCACACTTTTTCAAGTCCTGAAAAGAAAGAACGAGTCAGTTAACCAGCTATTTTGGATGAAAATTCGAAATGTTAGAGCATTTTCAAAATTCTTGAGAACATTTTTTTTCAAGCTTTGAAAATTTCATTCATGGCTATTCATAGTTCTCTAGAATTCAAACAATTTATCCTCACGACTTTTTTTGATGAGAAGAAAATTATCAGAGTTAAAGCATTTTCAAAATAAAAAAAAAACGAAACTGAACTGAACATTTTAAGCCATACATTGCACGATATGAAAAAAAGTCAAGAGAAGGAAGATGTTGCTTTTCGGAAGCCCTATGAGATTATCATAACAATTTTCCTAATTTTTTTGCAAGATACGAAGAAAAATGTATCAACAAAAATTGTGCACTCAGGAAAGATCTACGAATTTGTTATTAATCACTCTTTTATAGGACACGTAGTTTTTGTTTCATTCGTAAAAAACATCAAAAATGGAAAAATTCAATTTTTGTGAAACGAAACCAGCTATGAAAGAAAATAAAGAGACAAACGTTATTCACATCAGAAAGAGCTACAAATTTGCTAGTGGTCATTTTTTATAAGATGCATAGTTTTTGTTTTGTTCGTAAAAAAAACATTGATAATAAAAAAAAGAAATTTTTGGACAAACGACACAACCTATGAATAAAATTAATAGACAAAAAATGCTCTTCCAAAAAAGAGTAAGAACTCATCTGAAGTTGTCATCAATAATTTTTTGATAGGAGCCGTAGTTTTTGTCTTAATCTTAAAAAAATAAGATTCAAAATGAAAAATCAAATTTTTTGAGAAACGACACAAGGTACGAAAAAATGAAAAAAACAATTTTAACTGACTTAGGTTAAAAAGTCGCAGAAAATTTACTATGGACCAATAATACACCGAGAAAAAAATATTCTTCATTTGAGAGTATTCCTCTTATTTTGATGCAATTTTTCCTCTACAATATGGTATGAAAATTATTCCTCTTGATTTGAGAGGATTGTCTTCTTTTGAAGAGGATTATTCTCAAATTAAGAGGATCCTCCTAAAGGAACAGGAAAAATCCTCTCAATTGAAGAGGATCCTCTAATTCGTTTTAAATGTAATCCTCTCATTTGGAGAGAATTTCATCTACTTCTGAAGATGATAGATTATATAGGTTAGATTTCTTTCAAATAAATACATATACATTTTCAATGAAAATAATATGAAAATTCATTCAAATTACTTAACACTGATTAATATTCATACAATTAATTAACTTATCATAATACTTGATACATGTGGACTCTTCCTGTGTCCAATTTATTGATATTTATTGTTAAATCAAAGCATTTCAAATCAGGTCTGAATCCTTATCAAGATTATTTTTATTTTGCGTTAAACATTATCGAATTTATTGCATTAAACATTATCGAATATTGCGGTGACGAAACGTTCTTCTTGAATTTATGCACTCTAATTGTTCTGACGAAACCGCCAAATCACCAACCAGTTGCAGTTCTATAATTTTGGTTAACAGAAGCGGAATTTTTGCCATTTTTTAAAGTTTTTTGATACTTAATACATTGTTCTCTTAAGAAGGAAGAACAACAAACATAAACGTATAATGCATGCGAGTATTGTTATACGGTAATAGAGGAAAGAACATTATAGCAATGAAGAAATCATACAATTTCTACACCACATGCATAAAGAAACGCATAATCTAAAAATTCACTTACATAGAACGACTGCACATACATGCTGAGATCCAAATTTTTTACCAGCGAAATCAGCTCTTGATCAATTTTTTTTATAATAATAATGCATTGCATCCTTCAAAATCCACCAAACCCAAAACAGATTGACACTAAACAAGTTAGGTTATTACGCTCGATTAACTCCGCATGCGCAAGTTCTGATTTGAGAGTAATTCCTCTACAAATTAGAGGATTATACTCAATCTGAGGGGAAAGTGCCAAAGCCTTCCTTTTGCCATCTCTTACCTCAGAAAAAGAGGAAAATCCTCTAATTTCTAGAGGAATATTCTCCTTTGGAGAGAAAAATTTGAGAGGATTGAAGAAGAGGAGTTTTCAGCTCAAATTAAGAATATTTTTTTCTCGGTGTAGAATTTCAAATTACGCACAATTTATAAATAAAGGATATAAAAGAAATAAAGGGATACGTATTTCACTAATTGGCCAAATTTTTTATCATAATCATTTGAATAAAGCTAGAATTCGTAAGTCACTTCAATCAGAAATTTCGTGATAATTACAATTGTTCCATTTCAACGCAATAAAATGTGTATGCACGTTATGTGAGGAACGGTGACGATAGGCTGTTTACAAGTTTCACAATATTCCAATCTCATTGCTTCAATAAAGATGACATTTTCACATAATTGTGTCCTTTCATGAAAATTTTCTATTTGTCACTTCTCTCATTCTTATAACCTCCTTTTCATTAATGTGTAACGTTCTAAATAAATTAATATATATCCACAAAAGTAGTTTTCCACTATCGAATCAGTCAATATTTTAATCTTTAGTGGCTCAATTTTCTCTAACCGAATTAGCAAATTTTCAGTGGTAATTAGTGACATTAATTTGAATTTAGGAAGTATAGAAAATAACTAAATCAACTCAATATTTTCAATTTCAGTACATTCTAAAAAAATGTAATGGTTGATCAGAAAAGTGTGACAAGAATATGAATACTTCTGGTGCATTAATAAAATCTTCACGTTATCAGCTTATTCAAAAATTTTTTATATTCTAAGTGGCAAGATTCTTTTTCTGCTTTATTGCAACCAGAAAGCTCTAGCTGTTTCAAAATTCAAAGCTCTGAATTGAGAAAATAATTTTCCGAAACTGCAACTTGAATATTTATTTGTTGAACTACCTTCTTTAATTCCTTGCCGGAAAATAAGGCATTGCTGATTGTCTAGCACACCAGAAGTAATACCCAGCCAAACAGTGTTCTAAGCAAAACTAAATTTGAATTAGTGAGAAGTAAGTCACTGACATCAGTCAAATCAATAAGGATTTTCTCTAATTAGTCAGTGCACACAAATTTAAATTTAGAGAGAATTCTACCGGGATTGTTCAAAATGCTGTTTTTCGTATGTGACGTGCAAAAATCAAATAACTGTTCGAATAGGGTTTTCGATACTCTATTACAACAAATATTTTCTCAAGAATGAAATATTTAAAAGTTTTTTGAAATTTACTATAATGTTTTTAATTTTATGCTGTATCTAAAAAGACTGTGACTTTTCATCCCGAAAAACTAGGGGAGTTGGAAGAGGGGATGACAATTTTTGACCCGAAAATTCGGAACGACCAGCCAAGCTTATGAATAATATTGGACTAGTCATCCCGAATTTGGGGCGATGAGTGTTTGATTAATCGGACCCAAATTTTGTACAGATATCTTTTGGGCTACCTGACAGGTCGTAAGAGTATCAAGGGCGGGATGGCGGAGGGCACCAGCACAGTTT
>CAKNXH010000719.1:99629-132744 GCA_932178445.1 Andricus quercusramuli | reverse complement strand
AGGGCACCAGCACAGTTTTGACCAACTGCCACCAAATTTTGCACACATAATCTTTGGGATCCCTGACAGGTATATTAAATATATAAGCTCAAGTCGCCTAAAAGTATGATTCTTATGCAAATTCACAGTGTTCAATCAATCGGACCCAAATTTTTTATAGATATTCTTTGGGCTACCTGGCAGATCGTAAGAGTATGAAGGGCGGGATGGCGGAGGGCACCACCACAGTTTTTGACCAATCAGCACACAATCAGGGGGCAAATATGGGAACATTGCAGCGCATGTACACTCCTGAGATACTTCTACATGTTTAAACGGTAGTCTCAGATGGGGGGGGGGGGGCCCATGGGGGATCAAATGCAAACACGGATATGAATTATCACCAAGCTTCGCAGTCAGTCGTGTTCTAACTTGTTCGTGGCGCAAGCTACTGCCAAGAGTATAACACAATTGATTTACCTATCAGGTTTAGTTTCTCGATTGTATCGTTAACGAATTCATCAATGACGACGATTTCCTTCAAAATGGGTATCATCAAGAAGAATCCCTTTCATAGCCACTTGTTTTCTAATTCTTAAATTTCTGTTTATGATTCTTAAAAAATTATTTGAAACGTGGTAAGAAAAAGTAACAGGGGAGAATTGGGCAAAAATTCTTGGTTTTAGGTATTTTCGGGGATTTTTCAAATTCGAGGGGGAGAAGATGAGCTAAAGAAAGGGAAGGACTGTGAATCCTTTGATTCGAGAGAATAACTCCTGAACACGCATAACCAGAAAATACTGGATCTAAACCAAAAAAAGTACCTTTCCTTAGTCTCGAAGATCTGAATTTGAAAAATGATATTTATAAACTGTACTACTATTAGGAAAATCAATGAATAATGTATAATATCAATGATTTTGATTGATGCAAGAAATCACAAAAGATAATTTTTTCAAGTTCTTCTATCGAAAAAAGTTATTTAGCACTCGCAAAATTCACTGAATGTCTTTTACATTTTTGTGACCATTATTATCAATCTTTTGTAAGTTTAAGGTTTTTACGCAATCCATAGCAAATTTTGAAAGAATTTTCAGATCCAATATCCACGCTTAGTGAAATAGCCCTTTATATACTGCTGAAAAATCTGAATAATTATTGCAATTTTCTAGCATATTCGTAATTTAAGAAACGATTTAAATTATCGCTATTTCTCGAATATCTTCGTATAAAATCGGGCAGATTTATAGCGCAGGCCAGGCTTGTTTCCTGAAGAATTTCGTCATATGATTTTCAGGTAATTAATGTTAAAATGTTTTCGGGATCTTGAAACATAAATTACGAATGGTGAGATCTTAACATTATATATTTTTCCACCGAATCTTGACAATTTCGCCGACACGTGTAGGCAAATATCAAAAATCTTGAACCGGAATTCGCGTTACGTGAGTTCCCCCACCACATCAACAATATTTTTCCCATTTTGCTTTATGCTCATATCATTGGCTGAGAAAATGAAATCTATTCGAAGAAGTTAATGTAAAAATTTGATATTTGAGGGAAAAATAACATAAAACATTATAATGACACTGCGATAAGTGGGAGGGTAATGTACTATTTAAGGCGATCGAAACAGCGGCTGTTATTATTCTAAAAATCTTCAGTTTCTTCTTCAATATCGTTATTTCACAAGGATTTTTCCGGAAAGAATTTTTATCGCGAAAAAATTGCCTTCAGGTTCGCTCTTCAAGATGGTGGGAAGAGTGTTGTTCGCTTTTTTACTGAGTAAGTAATCATCCATATAAAAGATACATACTTCCTGTGAAGGTATTTTATTTAATAGATTTGTATTAAAACATGTGTTGCCCAAAATAATTGATAATTATTTATCTAACGAGTTAGCCACTTCGAATCACAGAAAATGAAACATAATAACTAGTTTTAAATGCTCAAACTTTCTCAGAGTTAGGAACAAAATAAGCGGAATTATGTGATATAAAAAAAAACTATGTACCAATAAATTAACAGATAATCAATGTTTTAGCAATTAGTGCACGCCCGCAAAGAGCGCTTACGCCTGCTTACGTTTTATTTCCAAACACTGAAAATATACAGTATTTGAAATTCCATATTTAAATTTTTCATCAATATTGACTATTTGAACAAATTTTTAAACAAGTTAGAAAAATTTGGATGAATAATGATACCTAAATGGTACAAACATTGAAGATTTCATTCAAAAAAAGTGTACAGCTATCAATTTTTTATCGAATTTGAATTTTTTTTTTTTAGAATTGAAGAGTTTCAGATTCTCAAAAAACGTACAGAATGCTATTAATAATTTTTTCTTTTCAGATTATTTTTTCAAAACGAATGTACAAAAATTGCCTGCTGCGCGGGAACAATGTCACACGTGTCTATCGGATTTCGCGCTTGATTTAGTTCATACTGTCGAAACCTCTACTTTTAAAGAGATCATTAAATTTGTTTTGATTTTATATTTAAAAGAAATTTAAGCTACTTCGATACGTATTAGAGATTAAAGTATTTTTTTCCTCGCAGAAATGATGAGAATTTTCGACTTTTTCACTTAAATTATTTATAACGAAAATAAATGTTTAGTACTAGAAATTTTTTGCAACAGTATATGGTTGATGAGCTATTATAATACTATTTTGACACAGATATAAGATGAAGAATGATTTTCTCGGCGATAAATATGTAATAAGATAAGATGAATAATTTCATATTTGTAGACGTAAGTGATTTATAACAATTCTAACGTAACGTGTTAACAATATTGAATATTATAAGAAATCTGTACAGCTACTTCGATACATATTATACAGCAGAATGTATTTGCGCCGGAAACTGATAAAAATGGTCTATTTGTTCACTTAAATTATTTTAAAAACTAACAAATGTTAAGTTTCAACAATATTTCGCAACAGAAGTGTGATAAGCTGTAAGAATACATTTGAGGTCAAAAAAGAATGAGAAAAATTTCGAAATTCAAGAATTTTAAATGTGATTAAAATCAAATTGAAAATCCTATTTAACGTCCAATAATCAAGCAGGTGTATAGAATTCCTGAAAATAAAACAAGAATCCAAGGATCGAATTCGGATTTTAGAAGTCTGCGAGGCTAATTCGATATATAATAGAAGGCGAAGAATTTTTTTTTAGTGAAAAAGGGATTTTGCGTTTGTTTCGAAATTTGAATTTTGTGGTGTCAAATTTCGGAAAATTCTAATACTTTCTCAATTATAAATGATGAGAATTTGATAAATCATAAAAAATTCGTTTCTCTTTTTTGGGTGAACAACTTTTGTCTATCAATTTTTTTTCGTACCTTTTGTCGTTTTTCCTCAAATTTTTCAACTTTATTTTTAATGTCATTTTTTTGATTAAAACCAAAACTACGCTTCCTATGAAAGAGTAATTTAGGAAGAATTTGTGGATGTGTTTGGAGTGCACAATTTTTTTTTTCTTTTTTTTCGTAGCTTTGATCGTTTTTCCAAAACGAGTCTCAAAACGAGGAGATCCATTGAAAAACTGAGGTTTGAAAATTCTGACAATTCTAATACATCATCAATCATAAATGATAAGAATGGATAAATTGTCTTAAAATTGACCAAATTTATTTTTGCATTTTCAGGAATGTTTTTAAATTTTGCACGAACATGAATTCTTCAAATCAAATTTTTTTTCATTTTCCCTGAAATGTTTTTGAATAATTGAATTCGAGCTTAAATTAGATTCGAAATCCGCTTCATAAAGTACAATAAATTCATTTTTAAAGTTGTATGAATATAATTCTCCTAAGATTCTTAGGAGAATTTTAAGAAATTTCTGAATATTTCATATATCCCAAAAAATTACAATTAACTTAATTAACGAACGATAAATTAAATTAATAATTATTAATTCCAATTAAAATCGATGTTCTATTTTTTATTCTATAGGATTTTAAGAAGGTCTTTTTTATGTTTGAAGAACGCAAGCAAATATCTATTTTTTTAAATCGAACAAATGTTACTTATTTTAAATGCAGTTTTACTTACAATTTGAAAAGAAACAAAGCTGAAGAAATAATTTCGTTCATTCGAACGTAACTTTTCTTTGGGTGTATTTGGAAATATTTTGTATGATCTTGTAATGAACCTTGATCACAATTTCAAAAAGTCAACCTGAAATGAAAGAAAATAATAAATATGTTTGATTTTTATTTTTAAAGCCATCCAAGTAGTATTCTCGCACCCTGTCTTGGAAAATATGCTTCAGGTGAGTTTTACTTTAATCGAAATTATTTCAAATTCGCATGTTATATATAATACAGTATGTATTCATTATTCACATTTAAGATTTTAGCAAATATTTTTTTCCTGAGCGGTTAGCAATGAATATGCTACAGACTTTTTTTATCATCATTTTATTATTCATTTTTATTATTATCAGTAGACAACCATTTATGTTCCTAAGGTACATCTGAATTTATTTTGATCGATATTGAATTTATTGAAAAATTTTTCTTACATAAAATTTCATATTTTTTAAATTGCCAATTTTGTCATCATATTGCTCGAAAATAGCAAAGAGCACAATATTTATGTTTTGAGGTAAACTCATGGAAAATGCTGCTCTTACTTTTGCCAGTGTGCATCTATGCAAATTAACGAAAATTCAAATTACAGATTAAATTTACGTGCAATTTCCAAATAACTAAACTATAGCAACTTTCAAAAATAGAATTATAACTAATTTAAATCATATTCTTTCAGGGGATAGGACCCGAAGCTCAAATATGTCATAGTGCTTGCCAGGTATGTACACAAAATTTTATATGGTCTTTCTCAAATTTGATATCGATTTTCTTTCTGAGAAATTTTTCATTAGAAAAAACTATGATTTCAGCATACTCTTAATGATATATCAAATTTCATTTGTGCACAATTTGGTGGTTGTCTATACACTATAGGAAAACCTACATAGGATTGCATCGTATACAGGTGCCAAAATATGTTGCGTAAGTTTTTTTTTTTAATAACTAGTTACAGCTACGTTACTTGTAACTGTAGCTAGTTACAGTTACTGAAGTAATTTCAAGTTACCTAAAAAGTTACTTTTTTAACTTCTCTAATTTTATAATTTGAAAATCGAAATAACTAAAATGATAATTCATAAAATAGTAAATCGTGACCCTGGGGGTGTAAAAGTCTTTTTAAGAAAGTAGTTCAACTTCTAACCAAGTAATTATATTTTCACCCATAAAACAACTTTTTTCAAGAAGATGGTTGATTTACCAACTGAAAATATGAATCTTCAACGTGAAATATAATTTACTTCTACCAAAAATGATTTTATTTTCAAATCAAATACATTTGTATTCAACCAAAAAAAGACAAATTTTCAACAAAATAGCTCAATCCTTGACCAAATCGGTATAATTTTCTACCACAAATAATTGAATTTTCACAAGAAAAAAAAATTCTTACCGAAAGGGATAAATTTGCACATGGAGCCGAATGTTGAACCAACAAAGAAAAAAAAATCCCTTTAAATTGTTGAATTTACAAACCGGAAAGACGAAGTTTCTGAAAAACAGTTGAATTTTTAAGCCAAAAGGATCAATTTTCAACAAGAAAGTTACTTTTCAACCAAACAGTTGAATTTTCTACTATTTTCGTACTAAAAAGGCGAATTTTCAACAGAAGAGTTAAATTTTCAACAAAAAGTTCAACTTTAAAAAAAGTAGGTAAATTTTCAATTACAAAAGAAGAATTTTCAACGAAATATCTGAACCCTGTACATAATTTTTTTCACCAAAAGAGATTAATTTTGAAACCAAAAACGACACTCTTCAACAAAAGAGTTGAATTTTCAACAAAAATGTTCGTTATTTTTTAACCAAATATTTGAAATTTTTACCAAAATGGTTGAATATGTAATCAAATAAAAAAAAAACCTGCTCCGTCTTCACAAAACATTTTTTTATCTTCTTTACCATTTTGATACACTAGGTAATTTCTAAAATAAAAAAAAAATACCAATCAATTTACAGCACTACATTAAAAGCTTATGGAACTCACGCATAAAGAAATTTTCGAGGAATTTTTTATGACGGAAGCCAACTGTATTTCCGAAACGTAATCAATTCGTATATTTTTTAAATAAAATTTAAATTATTAGTCTGGAGGATGTCGTTTTTATTAGGTTTCATCCTAAGTTTCTGAATTATAAATTTTCCCAGACGTAAAAAAAGAAATTTTATTCTTCTTATAAATTGATTATGTTTAGTTTATAATTCATCGTCTGGTCAAAAATTTAATTATTAGGTTGAAAATTCAATTATTTTCAATGAAATTTCAACTATTTGGTTGAAAATAAACTTCTTTTAAAAACTCATATTTTTGTTTTAAAAATTGAACTGTAGTGTAGAAAATTCGTCGTTTCGACTCAAAAATTCAACTATTTATGTAAAATTTTGTTCTTTTTGACTGAGAAATCTTTCTTGTATACAAAAATCCGGTCACTTGTTAAAGTGAATGTTTTTTGGTTAAAGACGACAGTTCTGCTGAAAATTAATGGGTTTTGGTTGAAGATTCAACTATTCGGTGAAAATCTACCCATTTTGTTGAAATTCTTTTTTTTTTAATAATTTTGTACAAAAATTATCCTTTATGCTTTGAAATTAAACTATTCAATGAGATTTGTACTTATAATTAATGATTATCTACTGTAGGTTCATTATCTATTGCAGGATGATCTTTCCCACATTTTATTCTGTTAAGATATCAATTACGCATTATATTTTTCGTTAGCCTTTCATCTTTTTCATTGAAAAGTTAACTATTCGGTTGAAATTGAGCTTTTTGGTTGAAATTTTGATTTGTCATCTGAAATTATATTAAAAAATTATTTTCCCCCTCAAATCGAACGAACGGATGCTAGTTTCTATGAATATTAAACATCATAATTATTCCTCGAAAATCTTAATTTTGCATACTTTGTAGTTTTCTATGACATTCTATTACGAAATCTATAATTTACTACGATCATTGTAAGTACGAAGGTTCCATGAAAACTTGTAGTTGATCTCTAACATTTTATTATTGGTGAACTAGTTTACGACCAGTAGGATTTATCGAAATTGAATCGAACTGATTTTTAAAATGCATTTTTACCAGTAGAAATGCCTGAAACAACTGACAATGATTTTTCGTCCTTGCTTTAGATTTTAAAATTGTTTCTTGAAAACAGAGGTTCACTTAAAAAAATGTACTTTCAAAAAATTGACGTACACAAAATATAAAATCTATGGAAATAAAAATGTAAAAAAGCAAACATTTTGCTAAAATGCAAGTTGAAGATGGTCAACAATCGACACCAAATTATTCATGCATTGTCAGGGTCCTAATGCACTACTTTTCGACATAGTTCCACTTTCGATTTCCACAACAATTTTTTTTTGTTCCAGTCCGATGTTTAGATGTATCAGCTTTTTGGAAAGCTACAATTATTTACATTATGATGAATATTGATAACTATTTCAGGTGGACATCCTTTGTCGCATCTGTATTCGAGACCATGTCCAGAGGAGGTTCTCCGTCATTACAATTCACCTCGAAATTCTTTCGTTGATACAAATTATCATCACCCTCCTTCTTTTCCTCCACAACATGATAACGATAACTATCACTCTCATGGTCCACCAGTTTATAATACACCTGGCACTTATATGGAGCCCCCTCGTCCTGTTCTACAAGGAGCGCCCTCTCATGGTCCACCAGTAGATTCGCAATATTTTGTTCCTACACAGGCTCATCAACCTCCTCCTTATCCTCCTTATCCTCCTTATCATCCTTATCCACCTCATCCTCATTAGACAGTATAAGTCACGACGTCAATTTTGGTGCTTCATGACGTATGTCAGGTAGTCTAAGGAAACATCTTTTTAGCCACTACCATTGCATGAAATTTTTATGTATCCAAAAATCATAAATTAAGTCACTGGACGGCAATTTCACATTTTGCAATGAGAATATATGTATAAACAATGCAATTTACATTAATAAAAGACTCAGGTGTGACGATATCAAGTGTTGCATTAATTTCCTTCTTTCAATTTCAGATTACGATCAGGGCCAATCTATTTTCTAATCCAAAACTATTATATAATTTTTTTAAATAATCTCGAAGAATGATTTTTTATTTGAATACTAATTTTTAATTTATTTTCTATTAGAATGAAGACTATGTTAAAAATTTCTCGCAATTCCATCATATATTCGTAACTCAGGAAAATATTAGAATTGACACTAATTTTGCTGCACCTTCTTACATACATTGGGCCTATTTAGAGTATGCCTGCTTATTTTTCGCATTATTTTTATTATGATATTTCATCTTATTGTTACAACATTAATTTTTGCAATCAGTTTCAAAAATTGGTTTATCAAATTCTGACTGTTTTGCATAAATGGAAAAAAATTATGTTTTTTAGTTGCAAATATTTCTTATCGGGACTTTTCTATTATCGTATATTAATAGAGGACCATAGGTCTAATCAAATCGAAATAAAGTTCAGGATTTTATTGTAACTTCATATCTGATTGTTGCTACTGACAATTTTTGGTTAAATCGGGGTATCTAGAATTTCTCGAAAAAAATATTTCAGGACTTTTCCAGGTTTTCCAGGACAAAAAATAATAATTTTTCCAGGTACCATTTTTTTAAAGTGAAAAAATACTTTTTACGAAATATAATAGAATTTGTAGGTCTAGTGGAACTGAAAAAAAGTTTTATTGGCGAAATTTCTTCTACTTACCAAAAATCTGATTTTATGGTAAAAAATCCTCATATCCGAAAAATTCCCATCCATCTATTTTTTTCTGTTTATATAATCAAAGTGAATTCAATTCCCTGTGTAATTAACTTTTCTTATTATTATTGGTTGAAATTGACTGAGTTATAGAATTTAAAGCTAATTTACTTTTATTTTTCAATTGAATAATTAAATTTTCAACAAAATAGTTGAATTTCCCAAACAAATTGTTGAATTTGCGACCTATAGAGATAAATTGTCAACCAAAAATTGAATGTTAAATTTTCAGTTAGAAAATTAATTTTCAGCCAAAGAGATGAGTTTTCAAATAAAATGATGGAATATTCAACTGGATCGCTTAGATTGTCTGTTAAAAAAAAAACTATTTTCAAACCACGGATTTTCCAAAAAAAAAGGTAAATTTTGAATTCAAAAAAATAATGTTTCAACCAAATAAAATGAGTTTTCAAGAAAGTAGTTGAACTTTTAACATACTAGGTGAAGATTCAACTATGGAGATGAATCTTCAAACGGAATAGATCAAATGTTAACCAAAAAGATTAGTTAAATTTCGAGTTCAGAAAATTTATTTTCAATCAAGAAGAAGAGAATTTCTAACTGAAATAGTTAAATTTTCAGTTAGAAAAGCTTATTTTCAACCAGAAAAAGAACAATTTCAACGAAATAGGTCAATTTTCAACAGAAGATATGAATTTTCATTGACCATGATGAATCTTCAACCCCGAAAATGAATTTTTAACAAATGAATTCAAATTTCAAAAACTTAGTTGAATTTTTTAATGAAAAATATGAATTTCCAACGAACTAGGTGAATTTTCAAATTGAAAAAATTAAAAATTTCAAACCAAAATTGGAACAGCCAAATATACAGTTTATAAAATTATTTTACAACAACAAAAAGAATTCGCATCAAAATAGTTAAATTTTCAACTGGAGTACTTGAATTTCCAACTAAAGAGATGAATTTTTAACTGAAATTGTGGAGTATTAAACTAATTAGCTTAAATTATTAGTTGAAATGAATTAATTAGTAAAAAAAAAAGAATTTTTAAAAAAGTACTTCAATTTTCAGTTTAAAAAATCGAATTTCAACCAAATAAGATACATTTTTAAACCAAGAGGTGATTTTTTAATTGAAATGATGAATCGTACAAAAAATTAATTCTTAACAAAGGAGTTTGATTTTCAATCAATTGAATTTTCTAACAAAAAAACGAATTTTCAAGAAAATACATCATTTTTTTAACAAAATACTTAAATTTCCAAATAAGAAGATAAATTGTGGACCAAATAGTTAGATTTCAACAGAAAAAAGACAAATGTTTAACAGAGGAATGTTCAATAAAATAGTTGAATTTCCTACCTACAAAGATGAATTCTCAATGAAAACGTCGAATTTTCAACAAAATACATCATTTTCAAATAAACAGTTTAATTTTTAAATAAAAAAGATAAACTATCAGTAAAAAAAATGTTCAACATAATAACAAAAATTAATATGGAGCTACTTTTATAAATAAACAAATTGATCTTCAATTTTATAGTACAATTATAAAAAAAACGAGTTAAGCGTTAGAAAAAAAAATTTCCTGACTTTAAAAAAAAAGTCCCCGACTTTAAAAAACAAAATCCCTAAAATGTTCAGGTTTGTCCAGGTAAGTAGACACCCTGATTAATATATGCATGCACCTACAAAAAAAGGTTCATGCAACAGTCTTTTTTTGTTCACTAGAGAAAAAATTTTTAAACAATTTTTTTCCACAAGGGAATAAAAATTCCAGAACCATTATGAAAATCAAAGGACTTTTCCAGGTTTTTTCAGGTAGAAATAAAATTCAAGGATTTTTCCAGGTTTTCAAAGAATTCCAAGTCGCTAGACTTTTAGGTTAGGATATCTCAAAAACCTGACGTGCTGGGAAAATTCTGAGCTCAGATTCAGATTCAACGCAGAAAATTACATCAGAAATGACCCTCAATTGGCCAACAATAATCGCAACTTTTTTTTTGCAGATCTGTGTAATTAAAAATCTTTTTTGCAAATTCCACTCCCTAACTATATATTTTTTCAATGCAGAAATATCCTTTTCTTACACCCGATAAGCTTTGAGAGTAGAAATATTTCTTTTTATTTCGACTGTTCCAAGTCGCGCCAAAAGTCCAAGAACAGATTTAATCAAGATCTCACCTATTCTTATCTCCTTTGCCGTATTGTTTAACTTTCATTAAAGTAGCTCATTCCGCTTGACGTTAGTTCACCTTTTTCTCGATGTAATCTTCATTAAATGTCCTCAAACTTCAACACGAACATTTTGAAACTAAAAGCAACTAATTGTTTAAACATCAAGAGAATTAAGAAATTTTTACTTGATACGTTGTTTCCGTTTATTTTTAGCAAAATGTTATTTAAAAAGTATAGATTCAAATTATCTAACCAATTGTTAGATGTTGCCATTGGAGATTACGTGAAACAAGTTTTGGCAATTACTGAATTATTGACAATTATTGAATACAATTTAAATCCTTACTATCCGAGACATATGTTGTCACATGTGTGAAAAATTATCAGAACTTAAAAAAAAAATGCCGTCAATTTTACAGTTTAGAATTGAAGAATTTTCAATTGAAAATAAAGTTCAATTTTAAATCTTCGAACTGAATCATTTTCAAATTCAAATCTTCAAATTCATAAAAATCTAAAACATGAATAGTAAATTTTGAGAGAACCCATTGTCAAGCTTAGGAATTAAAAAAATTAAATTACGATTCACGATTACGATTGAGAATTAAAAACACTTGAATTTTTTGTTCAAAATCGTCCAGATTAATGGATTTTGATTCATATATCTCTAAAATGGAAGATTGTTTAATTAAAAATTTTGAAAATTGGAGTATTTTCAATTATACATCTCCAAAATTGAATTGAAGCTACCATAACAAATCATTTTAAATTAGAGAACAATTTTAATCCGAACATAAAACCATTTCTTTCAATCAGATCAATTTTTTTATTCAAATATACGTTCTTTTGATCATGAACCAATTAATTTTTTTATTTGATTGAATTCCTTCAAATCAAAGACTCTTTTTTTTTTGAGCGGATATCGTTTATGAAAATCTCATAACGATATAAAATGCCAGAAGAACCTATTCATTCATTGCTTTTCTTCTAATTCCTGCTGGGATAAAAGCTTACATTTAAATAGAAGTAATCTATATACAGCTTACTAAGAGCCGATTTGAATTAAATTAAATTAAATTTATATATAAGCCGATAGAGGTATTCGAGTATTTATTTTTATATATGATTATTAATTATATTTTATAGTACTTTAAATTCAAGCGTTTATCAATCACTAGTAACGCATCTGAAATTATTCAATTACTCAATCATTTAACATGAACATTTTGAGGAACAATTTTTATCATAATAGAAGGTAATTTAAATGTAAAAAACGAGATTATACCATTGTCTGAAATCTTTCATCAAATCACTTAACTTTATACTTTTAGCAACAATTCAGAAGTTTTAAACTCATTACTAAAGGTTTTAGGTATGTTTACGGATTCGCTCATAAGTTATGAATAAAAAGTATGCAAAGTGTCCTGTCACGCACCTGTCATAAAGTACGGAATGAAAAATTACCAAGGAATATAATCATAATTTTTTAATTTTTAGAAATTCTCAGTTACCACTTATATTAAATTGAAAATCATATAAATCAAGAGTAGAATTCAATACAATAAAGTCTCCCTATTTGAGCGGCCTTGAAACGTAGATATACGATAATTGGGTGACTGGAGGGGCCCCCACCTCTACCGCGACCTTCAGGTTACTTTTGTCAAGCGATTTTCATTGGCTGCCCTATCCATGTATCGATGCACCCGATGTAAGCAACTTTTTTGACTGCAAAACAAATCAATACGATTGAATCAAAAAAACAATTAAAATATTTCACGGAATAGTGAGTATTGTAGCATGACGTCACGGTCCTGCTAAGATAGGTGGATATGTCAGGAAGGCTAGTATAGTTCTTGACATGGGACTGCAACTGCATGTGCCTTTTTGGGGATAATATTCTAAGTATAAAAGAAAGTTGTAAAGGTCTGAATAGCAATATTTTCAAAGTAACGCTCAATACTATTTCATCATTTTATCGGTTGAAGAATTTTCAGTTTTGGAAAATACAATAAACTATCCGAAATATGCGGTTAGAGTCCTAATCTGCTATACTAACCTGAAATTTTTGATATTTTATTTTCTTTAGCAGCACTGAAAGGTCGTCAATCCACCAAAGAATAGAACGTGATTGAGGAAATACATTCTACCATATGACAACTATTACTATTTGTATATTTATGACTTACTTTTACGTTTAAAATATTTTCTCCGAAGCATTCTCTAATGTTTCCTGAATTTCCACCTATCCTATCATGACCATGACGTCATGCTAGAATACTAAATTTAAACCAACGAGGGCTTCCCGCTCTTCGGGCCTCTTTTTAGTTGGTCAGCAACTGACGCAGGCGTGTCCGTACAATCCCTACAGGGACCGTGGTGGGTGACGGTAGTAGGCGAGATTTCAAATAGGCGAGACTTCACTGTATTTGAGATTTTAAAAAGCTTCAAAATCTGGCCCACAGGTTTTTTGTCCTATCAATCTGTATTTATATTTCAGGTTAAATTCAAATTAATAAAATAATTAAGAAAGCAATTAAATAAAACTGATACATTCCTTGATCTCTTCGTTTTATATTTTCAGTCTCTTGGGTTACCCTTAATTAAGAAATATGCTATTCTGTTAGTTGAGGGGAACCCAAAGACTGAATATATAATAATAAAAATTTACATACTCTTGTAAAATATTTTACGCAGGTTTAACATTTTTTTTTGTATTCGAAAATCTCATTTCCTGAACTCAAGTGACAAATCAAAAGAATATTGATAATCTTCAGCAATAGAAATTCCAAAAAGAATAATTGTAGTATTTTTTTCAACTCCAGCATAAGATTTCTTACAATTTACGAACTTCTTCAATTTCACTTTGACTAATCGATCTCATTCATTAGGTGGCGAAAAATTCGAGAAGGAATGAAAATATATGAATGAAAGTCGACCAATTTCCATTCCCTATACTTCAATCTGATCACTTTCCTCCTTCCAATAAAATAGCTTTCCGAATATATATGTTTACATCGAATTTTTTTCGTTTTCTAAAAAGAGAGTAGTCCTTTTTCGAATTCAGAAGTTTTCACATTTCCTCCGAAGTGCAGACACTCGAGTAGCAATTTATTTCAGCGAACAGCGTCGACATGCTGGCTCACATCCAAATTCCTCCGTAAATCAGCCGATCTCGAAGAAAAATGTTAGTCAAAGGCGAAAGGGTTTGTATCCTCGTTTTACATATATATCTGAAGCCTCTCCAGCAACGAACTTCCAGATTCCACTCTTTCTGAAATACAAGACGAAACAATGCAAAGGGTGAAATGTCAATCCACAACACTATCTGGTTCAAATTCATTTGGGAAGCGATTTGCAGAATCTCAGCATCTCGGATTTCTTTGTTCGAAACCCTCAGGAAAAGGGAGAAATTTCTTCAAGAATTTATATTAGAATGGAGGCGAAGAGATTTTCTAGAATTAGATAAATGGAAAAAATAAGAGAGATTGAAAAAGAAAAATTGAAATAACAATGAGAGACCTTTCGAAGGGACCCATTCGAAAGATGTTTTATTCTTTTATGTAATTTGAAGGTGGTAGTAGCCAAGTTAATTAGAATTTAATCCCTCTATTTAACGAAATTTACAAAATTCTGTCGATATATTCGACAGTACAAACATAAGAAGGTGAAAAGGAAATGAATGGCATGATCAGTGATCAGCTGTCTACCCGATGGATGATTTTGAATTACCAGTCAATTGTTAATTTTTTCCGGTAAATTTAAAAAAGTTCAAAATATTTGGATGATTTCGAACGATCTTTAAATATTTCAATATATTTCTAATCATTTCAAAAGACTTATAATTCGAACCGCGGAATATTGATTAAGAATTATAATTCTGATGTGAAACAGAAAAGGTTGGAAAAGAATGACTATTCTAATTTGGAAGAAAAAATTTAAAAAAATATTATAATTGAGGGGCCAAATTTCGTAAATTTCTAAATAACCGCGAAACCCAGTTTTTTAGAGTTCATTAAAAAAATTTTCCTGTTTCAAGTCAGAATAACATTTATTCCCAAAATTTTCTCTTATAGTTTAGAAATATACATGTAGTCACTCGATTTTTTCCAAAGTGGTTCCAAATTGTGACGAATTCTGACTTAGAGCAGGAATTTTATCAAATTACCTTGTTCTAAATCCGAATTAAAATTTTTTTACAATATTCCCGTTCCATGTACGAAATTCCTGTTCCAATTCAAATGATAGTTATTTACGGAAACTCCTTGAGCTAAAGTAAAAATTGTAATTCTTAACAAAATTTCCTGTTCTAAAATGAAACTAAAATGAAAATTTTAATTCCTCACGAAAATTCTCTGCCCCACTTTTTTGAATTATATCTCTTTACTAAAATTCTCAGTACTGAAGTAAAATTTATACTTTTTCTCAGAAATTCCGAGATCCATGTCAAAATGGTAATTTTTCAAAAAGCTTTCCTGTCTCAGAGTCAACATGATATTTTCTCACTGAAATTACCAATCTCCAAATTATAATTCTTTACTAAAATTCCCTGTCCCAAAGTAAAAATTGATAAGATTTGAGGGATTTTATAGAAAGTTTAATTACTTCGAAGGATATACGGGGTTTTAGAGCTTTTGAGACATTTTAATAGATTCTAAAGAATTTCAAGAGGTTTAAAAAATTTCAAGGGATTTCAAAGAATTTTGTAGAATTTGCAAAGATTTTGAAATCGATTTTAAGGGATTTCTAGAGAACTTGAGGAAATAAATGATATAAAATAACAAATTTCAATGAATTCCTCGCGATCCCAAACATTTCAAGAGAAATTTAAGGAATTTTCAATAATTCAAGGAAATTCAAGGAATTTCACAAGATTTCGAGGTATTTTTGCAATGCCAAGAGATTTCCAAGAATTTCGGAGGATTGCTAAATATTTTAAGCTCGAATTCAAAAGATTTCTAGAGCCTTTGGAAAATCAATTATACTAGATTCCAAAGTCTTTAAAGGATATTCAAGATATTTCAAGGCATTTAACATGATTCAAAACACTCAACTGAATCTTCAAAGATTAGAAAAATTTCTAGAGTTCTGAAAGGTCTTTTTAGAAGAATTTTAATGAATAAGATTAATTTAACTTATAGCGAATGGAATTAAAAATAATTATTCACTACTTATTTCAATGGATTATCACGATTTCAAAAGATTTTAGTGGATTTCACAGGATTTCAGTTAATCGCTAGAGCACTTTATATTTATATTTTAGCCTCGATTTTGGGAGATTTACAAAAAAATTTAGAAACTACATACAATTAAATAAAACATTAAGGAATTTCTAGCGATTCCACACATTTTAAATTATTTAGAGGTAGAGTAGAACAGGGCGAGGCAGCCAGTGGGGCGAGGCAGCCCGTGGGGCGAGGCAGCCGATTTCTTCTTATTCCCACCACAGCGTTAATTGGAATCGCGCTGCTATGTAATGTAAGGTCGGTTAGGTTAGTCCGCTTTACTTACCGAAAATTGAATATCGTGACTGTCGCAGTTTGCAAAAATCAGAGTAATTTTTCAAAAACTACTAGCAGAAGGAACATTTTTGTGATTAACGTTTGTTTGTTCTTCGTGTATAGGTTGTGTCAAAAAAGTTAAGTGAGTATTTTCCGCTGTAGAATTGTGTGCTTAACATGACAGAATGGTTGGTTTTCCGATATTCAAAATACTTTTTGGTGTGAAATGTTTTTGGAAAAAGCACGTGTGGGCGAGGTATCCAAAAAACGGCAAATTATGCTGAAAAGGCTAAGAACGAATTTGTTGTGGCGGCCCTCGACGAGGTCGCCCAAAGAAGGTATAAACTCCGTATGAAACCTCGGACAGTGGCAACGAAGATGACATATTAATTTTTCCGATTTTTTCAAATTTTTTTTTTCTTTTGAGTTTCATTGAATGTCAGATAGGACTTCGCTAAATTTTGACGATTTTATTTTGATAAAACTTTGCTTCTTATTTTTGTGTATAATTTTGGACCTGATGAAGGACTTATACATTATTATACGTCTGTGTATTATAATTATATGGTTGACTGCCTCGCCCCAAGTTTTTACAGTTGAGCAAAGACATAGCGTCTCTGGAGAACGGTTGTAGAAACTATAATACGCAAACTACGTCAAAATGCCACAGGAAGAATTTGTAGTCAAAGAATCAAGCTTTCTAATGACAACATACATAATTTGATATCATTCCGAACAAGTGCTCTGCACTCCAAAACGTGACGTCCTGGCTGCCTCGCCCTGTTCTACTCTACTCCAAGAAATTTTACGAAACTGAAAGGATTTCATTGAATCTTTAAACAATTCAAAGATTTGTAGGGATTTAAATTGTTATTATTTCAGATGAGCTTAATGAATAAGTTACGTTAATTTATATTCAAGGGATTAGAAATTATTTATACTTATTTTAATCGATTTTCTTAAATTTTTCAAAAATTCAATTTCAATGAAATTTCAAGCAGAATCGCTAATTTTGTGCACCCCCATATGAGATCAAGTGTGGTCTACAAAAATCGTGTCTTTATAGTTTGTCTACTTTTTTCATTAAATCCTTCAATGTATTTGCATTACTTGATGATTATTCTATAATTATTTTCTTAAAAAATATTTTATAGAATGAATGTTCTATAATCCCGAAAAAATTATGGAAAATTCATTATCGAAAAATCATTATAGGCCTATACTAATTTTACTATCATATTATTTCATAGGTGCAGTTTCCTATGTTGAAAAAAGTCCCGATTACTGAAAGAATGGAAAAATCTATTGTGAAATTCGTCATGCAAAATTCAAAAACACATAAAAATGCTGTAAAAATGAATGAGGTTTGTAGAATGAAGAAGAGTGATGTGTACAAATTAGCAATGTCTCCAGAAAAACACAGATTTTGTACTCGAAACCTCCATAGACGAACCGGAGGCATTCCATTATTGTCTTGCCTCTTCAAGTGTAGAGAATGAAAAAAAGAAGGCAGTGAAGTATCGGAAGGCACACAAAAGGCAGGTGAGAGTCAGATTGTTTATTGCCAGAGGCCTAAGGGCAAGTCTGAGTGGCAGTCTCAACATATCCTTTTCTCATTCTCCTCCAACTTCTCTACCTTTCTTTGTCTTCCCTCATTCACATCTTCCCAAG
Source organism: Andricus quercusramuli (assembly GCA_932178445.1). Classification (NCBI taxonomy): domain Eukaryota; kingdom Metazoa; phylum Arthropoda; class Insecta; order Hymenoptera; family Cynipidae; genus Andricus; species Andricus quercusramuli. The sequence continues at coordinate 114,572 of CAKNXH010000719.1, read as the reverse complement.
GAACTCTTCGGACCCTCCTGTTATGTTCCATCTGATAACACTTGGCTTCTTAATGCTTCAGTAGGAGTTCTCTATCTCTCAATATCATTAACAGGGTTTCTGCGAAATTCCATTTTCAAAATTCCCTGACATCCGCGACTAATTTTTCATTTTCACTGACTATTATTATTTGAAGGGTTTCGCGGCAAAAGCATGTACGTCCACCGGGACAAATGCTTCAGGAGACAGAAAAAACATTCTCAACTAACGAATTCTCAAAAAAGAAAAACAAATGAGAGATATAATTATCTAAATCAACTTTTTGGAGCGAGATCCCAAGTTGTTCCACCTTCCTTTTCTTCGACCGTTGATATAATTTCAAAATTTGAAAGTTCAAAAACTTCTCTTTTTTCCGGTCTTACGGTCCAATAAATAAATAAACATTCAAAAATAAACGATTGTTGTTGTTAAGAAATCGTTTTATTATCTTCAACGTTTCGGCTCTCACTGCGGGCCTTCATCAGGAAATATTGTGTCATTTCTAAAAATAAATCTTGTTGTATGATAAGTTAAAAAGGAACTAAAATATAAAAACCTACTGTCTAACATAAAATTTTTGGTTGTTACCTGTCGTTTAAAAAAATTGCGTCGTGTCAAAAATTAGATACATATTTAAAGTCAATCATTTTATGACTACAAAAGGTTCCATACGGTGAATATTTAAATCTCATGTCGAAATAGTCAAGATAAAAGAAATTATGAGCCTCACAAAAATATTATTTTGAGCGGCTCCAAACTCATTAAATTACATTTTAAAGCAGATGAAATTAGGACGATGACAATCCAGACATTTGACATTTATGCTATAGCTAATACTAAATGGACGATGATATACAGGTCAAATTTTCATTGAACCACAGATAAGAAAAGCGCGCCATAACTCTTGGATTTAAATTGTGGAGTGCCCACAGTTGAAAAAAAATGCAACGATATTGTTTCTAGATGGGAAAAAAAGAGATACATTAACGAACAAACGGCCTATAGATTAAAAACACATAGCAGTATTGTTGCCAAAGCTTATGCTTTACCTAAAGTGCATAAACCAGGTTTAAATTGGAGACTTATTGTTTCAACTGTTGTTTCTCCTACGTATAATTTAGCTAAGTACTTATCAAGCATTTTAAAACCGATTTCGGGAAAAACTAATGCATTTGTAAAAAATAGTTGGGAATTTAAAGATAATTTAAAAAATGTTACTGTACCAAAAACACATTCGTTAGTTTCTCTTGATGTTGTTTCTATGTTTGATAATATTCCGTTAGATTTGGCTTTAGATTGCATTGAAGAAAAATTAAATTTATATCGTAACCTAACTAAAATATCAAAAAACGAGATTTTAATAGCAGCTAGAACTGTTTTTAATAATACAGTATTTTCTTTTAACAATAAATTCTATAAACAAGTATCAGGTTGTCCGATGGGGTCTCCTTTGTCTCCCATTGTTTCAAATTTAGTATTAGAAGATATAGAAAGGAGAGCATTAGAAAAATTAAATTTTACACCACTTTTATATAAACGTTATGTGGATGATATATTCTTGATTATACCAACCAATAAAATTGTAGACGTAGTAAACATTTTTAACAGCATTGATGATTCGATCCAGTTTACTTACGAAATTGAAAATGATAATTCTTTGAATTATTTAGATTTGTTGATTACTAAAACAACTGAAGGTGATTTGATAACCAATTGGTACAAAAAGCCGTCATGGTCTGGACGGTATTTAAATTATAATTCTCACCATCCGTTCAGTCAAAAAATTGGTTTAATTAAAGGTTTGGTAGATAGGTGTATAAAATTAAGTAATATAAAATTTAGAGAAGAAAATTTAGATAATTTGAAAGTCACTTTATTGCAGAATAATTATCCACTTCCGTTGATAGAAAGTGTTATAAAAGAAAGAATCCATGAAATTTATAATAGTATACAAAAAAAATAATAAGCATAAAAAATGGTTGGAAAAATACAAAAAAAAAACAGATTTAAAGGTTACCTTACCTTATGTAGGTTTTTATATTTTAGTTCCTTTTTAACTTATCATACAACAAGATTTATTTTTAGAAATGACACAATATTTCCTGATGAAGGCCCGAAGTGAGAGCCGAAACGTTGAAGATAATAAAACGATTTCTTAACAACAACAATCGTTTATTTTTAAATGTTTATTTATTTATTGGACCGTAAGACCGGAAAAAAGAGAAGTTTTTGAACTTTCAAATTTTGAAACAAATGAGAGAGCGCATTCAAGATTTGATGGAGCTTCCGGTTCGAATTTCGATATATCACTTTGCCACAATGTCCGGTACAATTTTAGAGAATTTTCAAAACAATAAAACGTGTTTAAAAAAAAACAGCATTCATATGGTTATGCCGTGACACCCTTCGTTTATAGACAAAAATTCTGAACTTGTAACATTTTTAATATAGAATCTCTTATCAATGGAATAATTTAATTTTCAATTCAAATTCATGAATTTGTAATGTAGAATATTTTCACAGATAACGCAGACTCATCTTCTGGAAAAAGTGACCAATTCCAACTGAATAAATGACTAAAAGTGACTAGTTCTTAACTTGAAACGTGACTAAAAGTGACCAGTGTGAATTAATATTGATTTTTAAAAATTCACATGAATTGGAAAAAATCCAAAATATTTCATGAAATTCAGTGAAATTAAATTAAATTTAGACAAGTTCAAAGGAATCCGAAGATTCCAAAAGTATTTGCAGAAATTCAAGGATAATTGCAAAAAATATAAGTTGAAAATAATTCATTTGCTTGAAGTTCTAGACGTTTAAATGAACGAAATTTTTTGTTGCGAGAATTTTAAAGTAAAAAAAGTGTATAAACTGTGGTTTATTTAATGTTTGTTGAAAATTTAACTATTTTGCCGCAAATTGATTTCTTCACCTGAAGATTCGACTATTCCATTATTGGTTAAAAGAAGATCATTTTTAATTTAAGATTGATGTATTTTGTTGAAGTTTCGTCTTTCTGGGTGAAAATTTCATGTACATGGTTTAAAATTCATTGGGAAAAAATTTAATTACTTGGTTCAATTGAAAATGATTTGTTTTCCTCGAGAAAATGTATATTTTCGGATTGCTTGATTGATTAGCTATTTTGCTAAACATATATATTTTTTGATGAATTGAACTATTTTTGATTATAAAGTAAAATATTTTTTATTTTACTTATCGACTATTAAATTTTTCGGTAAGAATTGATCTTTTTTAGGTGAAATTGCACCTGTTTGGTTGAAAATGTAACTCTTTTGTTGAGAATTGGTTTTTTCAAGTACTTCATTTTTTAAACTGAAAGTTCAACTATTTCATTTTTAGTTTAAAAGGGATCTTTTTTAGTGTAAGATTCATGTATTTTGTTAGAAATGAATCTTGCTTGGTAGAAACTTTATGTTCTTGTTTGAAAATTCATCTTTATAGTAAAAAATTGATCTTTTTGGTAGAAAATTCAATTCCTTGGTCAAAAATGGTTTTCATTTTGTGGAAAATTCATATTTGAAGATTTCAAATTCAACTTTTTGGTTAACAATTAAACTATTTCGTTGAATATTTATCTTGTTTAATGACTTTAACTATTTCCTATTTAAAAGTAAAATATATTTTATTTTTAATGTCGACTATTACATTTTTCGTTAAAAAGTAATGTTTTTTAGTTGAAAATTCATCCACTTGGTGGAAGATGTAAATAATTGGGTTGAAATTAACTTTTTATTGTTAAACATTTATATTTTTTGGTTAGAAGATGTAGCTATTTTGTAGAAAATTCATCTCTTTTGGTGGAAATTTCAGCATAAAAATTGCAGTATCATGACATTTTAGAAGTTTTCAAAATATTTGGAATAAAGTGCGGATTTTTGAAGATTTTAAAATAAAATCTTGAAGATTTTTCAGAATTGTGAAAGGTTTCATCAAGAGAATGGAAATTTTTTCTAATTTTCTGAAGTTCAAGTAAATTTAAGAGATTTTCAGAAGTTTCAAAAATATTCCAAAATAATTTAAAGCTTGTAAAAATTTCAAATAATTTGAAACAAAATTCAGATTATGAAAAAATTATAATTTTCGAGGAAATGTGTGTTGCATATTTTTTTTTTGTATGGGAAGCAGTATTTCGGGATGAAATAAAATTGGGAAAATCTGTTTCGCCCATTGCAGGGTTCAGAATTTCACGTACATAATAAATAAAAAATATTAAAACTTAAAAATTCATTGAATTTACGAAGTTTGAAATAGGTTTTAAAAGATTCAAGGAAATTAAAAAGGATTTGATGAAATGCCAAAGAATTCAATGTGACTTTTAACAAAAATTAAATAAAATCCAAGGAAATTTATTGAACTGAGTTGAATTTATTCAATTTAGAAGAATTTAAGTAAATTAAAAAAATCAAGAAAATTTAAGTGACTTAAAAAAAGTCAAGAGAATTCAGAAGAATTCAAAAGAATTCGAAAGAATTCAAGAGAAATTAGTTGCAATTCAGGGTGAATTCCAAATGAATTCAAATGAGTTGCAGAAAATATTTGAAAATATCTTTAAATCTTTGAAATCTAGGCAGAAAAGTTACAGATAGTGAGAAATATTATGTATAACTTTTTTGCCTGGGAGGCCTACAAACACCCTCACTTTTTGTGAATAAATTCTTTGAAATCCATTCAAGTATTATAAAATCCCTAGAAATTCTATGAAATCTAAAGAAATTTCTTGAAATGGTGAAAAATTTATTAAAATACCCTGAGAGCTTTTAACATCCCCTAAAATCATTCAAATATTTGGATGTTTCTTGAAAATTTTTCAATCATTTAAAAATGCCTTGGAATCTTTTAAAATGCCCTAAAATATTTTGAATACTTTCAAATTTCATCAAATTACTGAAATCAATTGAAAATACCTCTAAAGGTTTTGAAATACCCTGAAATGTTTGAAATCCTTTGAAATATTACGAAATTCCTTGAAATCCTTGAAATTTTTTCAAATACCCTGAAATATTTTCCTAATTTACTAAATATTTTAAAACTTTTCAAGACTTTTAAAAATTCCTTGGAATCGTAAGAGAATATTCTAAAATTTTTTAAATCATTTAGAATCCCTTCAAATTATTGAAATGTATTGAAAATTTCCTGGAATATTTTTGAACATCCTAAAATCTTAAAAAATCTGTTCAAACTTGAGAAATGCCTTGAAATACTTGAAAATCTTTGAAAATTTAATACACGTAAACAAACTTTTTGAAATCCATTAAGATATTATGAAATTCCGTTAAATTACGAGAAATCTGATATTTCGTGAAATCCTAAAACATGTATTAAAATACCTTGAACGCTTTTAGAATCCTTCGAAATCATTCAAATGCTTGGTAATCTTTTTATATCTTGAAATATTTCAAATCGTTTGAAATCTCTCTAAGTCCTCCAAAACTTTTCGAAGGTTTTGAAAATTCTCCGGACGATTCAAAAATACCCTGAAGTATTCGAAATCCTTTGGAATACCTACAAATTATTTAAATCTGTTCAAAATTTATTGAAATCTTTTGAAATACCCCAAAATATTTAAAATCCATTTAATAACAAAAAAATTCTTAAATCATTAAGATTCTTTAAATTCTTGGAATCTTTTGAAAATGTCTTCCAATATTTTTAAATAGCACAAAATATTCCAGAATATTTCAGAAACGTTCAGAAATAGTTAGAGACCTGAATTAAGAAGTGGTTAACGCATAGGTTAAGCTATTGAAATAAAGAAGCTTCTATACACGTACCAAAAAAAATATAGGTATTTCTACCGAAATTCGGCAAAAATAACCCCCTTTTCTAGCTATATTTGTACCCAAAAAAATCCGGCTATTTGTACCAAAATTTCTATACCCGTAGTCACGGTATTGAAAAAAATTGACTAACATGTTCTTTCCCTTTTAAAGAGTGACTATAGTGAATTTATCTTAATCAAGTCACTGAAAAGTGATTTGAGAAAAAAATTATTATTCTTTAAAGTTACTTAAAGTTACTTCTTACAGGAATTCCCTGCCTTTTGCATATTATTCTAAAGCTGTTGAATTTTCCCTAGCCTTCCCTGACCCACAAAATTCCTTGACTTTTGCCTTATTTTCAGGTTTTCCCTGACCTGCGGCCACCCCGATTAAATTTCCTTCAGTATGTATCATATTCACTCAGGAAATATTTTTTTTCAAATGCAACATCATCTCAATCATAAGTTACAAAGAAGTCAAATATAAAACATCTCATCTTGGATTATAGAATATGAAGTCAAGTACTGACTCTGGGACAATCTGGGAGAAAGATATTAAAAGTTCCAAGATAAAAAGTTTGATGTCAATCTGATGCTTGAGAAAAATATAAAGAAAGCAGTCTCAAGGCTTCTGAGATTATTTGTCGCGAAATTTCAAAGGCTTAATACCTAATCGATGACTGCGTCTACCTCTCAGGAGAGCTAAATTACGAGCTCTTTAACTTGAATTTTTAATTATTTCAGACAGAATGAAACCCTAATCTAAACCCATTTGAATATTTCCCTAAAATGGATTTAATTCCTTTGTTTAATTTTGAGCTCCTGATATAAAAATATAATAATAAAAGGATTGGACTCGTCTATTTAATATGTTATCGAATTCTGATTGCATTTTGGTGGTCAAACTAACTTCCACCTAAATCGAGCGATTCACTTGACTGGCCACATGATGGGTTCGATTTCACGATTAAACTATTTTAATCTCGGTAGCATTTCAGTAAAATGGTTTGTAATTTTCTAAATTAAAACTTTTATTTCCTCTAATATTCTTGACAATCAAAATAATTCTAGACCTGAAATTGTATCTGCAGAGAAAGTGTTTTAAGGAAAAAGTGGATGGATCGAGGATTATAATTTTCAAATTAATTCATTTACTTTGTCCACATTTGAGCTCATATGTTTCGGCTCACTTGTCGCGTATTTTTGTCTTTTTAGTTTCTCATCTACTTTCCAGTTTGACAACATTATTTAACGCCGGTAAAAGTCATAAAAAGTATGATTTTTTTAAGAACACACAAATATAAGAGCATACTTGTACCCGGAAACATTTTTGTAAGGATTGCCTAACTTCTGCGACCTTCCCTATACAATAAAGTGAAAATATATATTAGAGATGAGATGCAAAATTGAAAGTCTGGGTACCAGAAAAAATATTTTGAATCAAAATTTTCATTTATGAAGGCTTGTAATAGTTTCTGCGTCACTGAAATTCGGTGAAATAGGAATTATGAATACATATAAGGACTAAAGAATAACTTATGTTATATGAAATCATTTTTTGTATTTTGTTATATATAATCAGAAGAAACATACAGTTGAACAATCTACACATTTCTTATCAGGAAAAGTGTTATATACTAATGGTTGGACGATAATCCTGAAAAACTAAGTTTTTTCTGTCTACTCTTACAAATGTTTGACTTAATCATAATCATTGCATGCGTTTTTACTTTTACAAACTGTGCATATAACACAATATTGGAAACCATACAATACATGTAATACAATATATGGCAATACATGTCTCAATCTGACTGCATAAACATTTGTCCAATACCGAATCATTTTTTCCAATCCGACACCAAAGAAGAGCCTAATCCTTCATATTAGCTACAATTTTCATTCACTCAGAGAAATGTCCTCTTGTGTCAGAAGGATGCTTCCTGACACAAATTGAATTTCCTCTTAAATTCAAGGTTAAAAGAAATTCCGTTTGCCTAAAAAAAATCTTTTTGCAGCTAACATTAGCCTTTTTCAACAAAATTCACCTAATCTTGCAGCCAAATTATTTTTTTGTCTGAAAAAGATATTCAAGTGTTTCAAAAGAAAACAGGCAAGTGCAAAATGCTCTTGTTTCAAGACAACATTTTCTCTAAGTGTTTATAAAACATTTTTCTTCAATCAATATATATCACTCAGAGAAAAAGTTGTCTTGAAAAAAAGCATCGTCCTCTTGCCTGTTTTTGTTTTAAATCACCTGAATTTCTTTTTTACACAAACAGAATCATTTGGCTGCATGATTAGGTGAAGTTTGCTGCAAAAAGATTATTTTTGAGACAAATGAAATCCTCTAATTTTTTGTATTTCTTTTTGTATTAAATCATATTTAGAGTCTCGAATCATCCTAAAAACAAATGAATTTAAACTGATCACATATATTAAAAGAACTGTTTGCGTCAACGAGACTGTTAACTGAAACAGTTTCATTACGAAGCGAGAAAAAGATGTAACATGGTCGACGTCCAGGGCAAAGGCGTAAAATTTTCAACTGTTCTTTGTACGTCAGCGAAGTCTCGTACTCATTTTTTTCATTTCATGCATCACATCAGCCCTCTGCATCTTGGGTTCTCTGATGAAATATTTAATAAAGTCATTACCCGGCTGCCCGAGACGCAGACGTTGCGACAACGTAATAAATTATCAGGGAAGTTTTTATACGTAATTCCAAAGCTTTTTCCAATTAAATTTCCGCACTGTAAGGTCTCCTTGTGGCAAAAGTTCCATCGAGCTTGATCGAAAGTGGTCCATTGTTGGCACTGAATTAGGAACTCTTTCATCCATTTTAGACTTGTGAATCAGGTTGCTCATTTCTTAGCAGTTTTTATTCAATCAACCTGGATTCTTCTATTTTAATTTATAATCGAATATTATTGAAATGATATGCAATGATAAATATATTCTGCATGCCTCCAAATAAAAAATATTTAAGTATTTTAAGGTATTCTATGCTGCATCCTAACTATTACTACATTCACTGATTTTTCTCAATGAATTCTACTTGTGAAAGAAGTTTGATTAACAAATATTTTATATGAAACATGCATTGACAAGAAAATTAAATTTTATTACTTGTATAACCATTTTTGAGATTGATGAACCATTTTTGTTTCAAATCAGGCAGAATAGATCGACTACGAAGTATGCTGTTTTTCAGGAAAAAATCAACAAATATTTTCTTGATCTTAAAGAAATCTTTTTGGAGGAAATTTTCACCTGAAATTATAATTAGCCGCTGTTATATAAAAATGGATCTTCTTTATTTTTGGCCACTTTTTTTGAATTTCCATTGTAGAGAAGAGACATCCTGAGAATTCTATAGGGCCCAAAACAAAATTTCCTATTTTTTAAAACCATTGTTGTAAAATATAGTTTAAATTGTTTTCGCGAATTTTCCAAACGATATCGATGAAAAAGTGGTATCTAATAGAACAACTATAATACTTTTATGGTCCTTGCCAAAAATTTGTGAAATTTACGCCTTTCTGTTTTACTCATTTTCATGATTCAATAGTTCTTCTTAATGATATATGATATTGAAAAATGAAACACAAAAAATTGCAGTATTTTTCGAAATTTCTTTTTTTCAGTTATTATATTGCTTATAACTGCCAACTACGCTCAAAACACATATTTTTCTTTAATTATTTATAGTTTCACTTAAAATCAATTTTTCACGCCCACTTTATAACTTTATATATGTGTTTTAAAAATTTTTTATAATCAAATTTATTAACATGCCTCACAAGAGACTGTAAAGAGTCCAAAACGTTGCCAATTTTAAATCCAATCTTGTTTTTTCTTAAGCATATATGCACCGGAAACTTTTTATTAGTTTCTTAAAGTCTACTTTTGAAGGTGCCTTTATTTATTTAAAGGCGAAGTTCTCAACTCTAAATAAAAAAAGAATGAAGTTTCGAGTTCTTAATTAGTTATAATTAATAAAAAACGTTAATTCTGAACTAGTTCAGTTCATTCTTCACAAAATAAAGTCATTCCGAATCCGTATAATTAATTTTCTGTCTGAAATTTATTTACACTATTATTGTTCTCTGAAATTGGTATTATAATTTCAGTCAAATTTCCGTAATTCATAGTCGACAAAATATCTCTCTTTTTTTTAAATTAAACTGAGCACCTTTTTCTAATTTATACGTGCAATGTAGATTCTGCTATTTAAACTTGAAAGAATGAAACTATGTGAAAAGTTTTCCAGAATGAACTTGAATCGAAGATTGTACTTGAACTTGAGCCAAAAAAAAAGTATTTGGTTCTTTCTACGGCAAAAAAATGTTTCTTTAATTCCAACCATTTGCTTCCTAATAGAGGGAGGTTTGCAATCACCTTCATTTTTAAATCTACTTCTTTATATTGATATACTTCGACCCCAAACAGGAACTCGAAAATTCGTCTTTCCATTCTCATACTAATGAGAATTTTTATAAAGCAATTTTTGAAATTTCATGTAAAATTTGACTTAGTCGGTTTTCGTCGAATCTCAAAGCTTTGAGACCCCCTGAGTCAGAAAACATTATTTTTACAAAGGTGTCTGTCTGTATGTCTGTCTGTCTGTATGTCCGTCTGTCTGTACCCTGTAGGCACGATAACTTTCGGAAGACAAATCAGATTGGATTGAGCTTTGGTACACTGCTTCAAGGCATGAAAAGTTATTCTTATTTTTGTTATTAATAATTTTTTCACAGGACGCGTCGTTTTTGTTTTATTGCGAAAAAATGCATTATAAATAAACAAATTACATTTTTTGAAAAAGAGATACAAGGTACTTTTGACCTTTTTTTCTCATGAGACACGTGATTTTTAAACCACTCACATTTTTTGGACGCTATGAAAAATATTATACCAAGGTGTCTTTGCCAAAACATGGTTATTTGATTTCGTGAAAAGAATCAATCCTTATCATCATAAAATGGTCAAAATGTGCATTCGTTTATCAAAATTATTTGAATAATTGACAATCATTAGCTATTCGTAACACAGAAAAAACAGAAGATAAACTTTACATCGATTTCCGACGAAAGATTCTTTGCAACAAAAATTAACTTCACAGGATAAACTTTACACAAATATCGGTTAAACTTTCTTTCTTATTCCATGACAAACACATGTATTTTGAAAGACGTGAAGTTGGCTGCACAAAACTTTATCTCTCTAAAAAATTTCCTGCAACAAAATTTTATTCTTAGTTTTTTTCTGTGAACTAATTGTGAGCGCACATCATTATCTGTGATACTTTATGAGAAAGATATGGGTTAAAATAAGCCAATCATTTCGAGTCACAAAAAAATTACTTTGGTCAATGAATTTGTTTATAAAATTGTTAACAATTTTGTTTGTTACTCTATCCCACTCAAAATTGTTTTGAGTTAGTTATTACATTGATTCATTACCTTTTTTGATGAACTGGAAAGTCTTAGAAGAAAAGGTATCACGGAAAAGTTTAGCAACAAATAGTTGTAACTTTGTTGTTAAAAAGCAAATTTCTGTTGAGTCAAAATGAAATATCCGCAGTTACCCGTTATACCTGGAAGCCTTACCATCATTTCTAAAATCAAAACATCAAAATCAGTTGAGAATTGCACTGTCGGTCCGCAATATAACCGACCGTAAAATAAAAATTTGTGTATTATGGGGTTTTCTTTGTGAGCCACCTTTACATGTTAGATTGAAAAAAGCGGACTTTTTCCTGTGTTAAAACAATGAAAAACTTAATGGTCTGCCCGAAACCTGAATAATAACCTGAATGGTACACACTTTTTCTACTGAAAACAAACCTCCCTCTACGAGGGAGCCAATTTATTTGATGCCTGTTAGGAAGCAAAGTGCTCATAAAATGAGAAGAAATAAAAACATATATGGTGAATGCACCCATTATTATTTGCATCTCTATTATTTAATTGTTTTAGATTTACATTTCCTGTTTGCTTGAATTGCATTAATCTGTGAAATTTTCACTCAATCTTATGGTTGAAAGGTACAATTCCAATTTCTTCTTCGGACATTCGAGTAATGTTGCAGTTATCCAAAGGTAATTGAACGGGATTACGGCGATGTAATACTGTTTGATACAAGTATAACAAAACACCATTTGAATTCAATATTCCAACGATTAATTTATTGGGTGATACGAGTACCCTGGCAGGTAGGCTTATCCTGAAAATTCGACTTTCTTGATCCCCACATCCTAGGCGAAGAAGGCTACGAGTTTTTACATTTTCGATTTGATAACCAGGAGGAATAGGATGTAAAGGAATAGGAGCATGACGAGGTGGAGATGAATGAGGAGATCGGCTGCTAGACGCTGGGCTACGTGTGTTCAAATAAGCTTCGGCGGTATTCATCAGTGAACCCAATTCTGAAAAAAAGATATTGATACCTCCATGTTAAAAAAAAACCCTCTTGGAGTATACGTCTGAAACGACCACCCTGGCGTTAGAAATCTAACACAACCATTTTTTTAGTTGGCTCTCCGTTTTAGTACGCATACCCAGCAAACAGTAGATATCTTCACTGATTAATACTCTCTGATTTATTATATTATTTAGAATTGTTTCAAACTTACATCAGATTCATGAGATTCAATCAAATTGTTTCAAATTCACATTGAAATCATCTGAATGCTTCCGAATTCCCTGAATTATCGGAATTCCTCTAAGGTCTCAGCGAATGCGGAGAATTCAAGGATTTCGGAGAAATTAGGTAATTAAAGGATTTAAAGAATTCAGAGAAATTAAGGAATTATGAGGAATTGTTTCAATGCAGGAAATTTAGAGGAATTCAAGGTGTTCAAGGAATTCAAGGATTTCAGGGGTTAGGTCATAACCAACCTTCGGTAAGTCACATAGCGGCTAGACCACCCTATCCGACCGCGTGCAAAAGCGCTGGCTAAGGTTTGATGCCAGCCGTGAACTAATGCGCTGGCGCCGCTGCTGCGCTTCTTGCTGGCAGATACATTAGGCTATATGACAAATTTAAATAAAAAATGAAGTTTTGATGAAATAAATAAGTTTAAGTGATTTATAGTGGGCGTCAAAGAAATTAATTATTGTAAAGAAGGCTTTTTTGCATTAATATGGCTGGATATAGAGGTAATAGATGCGTAGTTCCGAAATGCAATCCGGGCTACGAATCCTCTTTGGAGAAATTTCACCTTTTTTTGCTCCCAAAGAGAGAGATTAGAAAATTATATCTAAGATATGTGTCACATTATCTGGAGTATGGTTCAATGTTATATAATATAATATTTTTCGAAAACAAATTTTCAAACCGCCTAAAATATATGTATATATTTTTTTTAATGAACGCTAATCCAAGAGTATGAAAATATACAACTGAGAGCTCAAGTTCATTATATCATTATTATTATTAATTATATTATTATCACATCAATATTAATAAGCTGAGAATTTATTGTATAAATGGTAGATGTATATATAACGTGCTCTAAAAATTCTAAAAATTCTTTAAATTAATTATATTTTCTTATGACTTTTAAAATAAATTAAAATAATATAAAGATATAAAAAGACAGAATATTGTACAATATTCATCAACTACGCATGTATGAAAATTAAAGGATGATAAAAGTAAAAAAAAATGGTTGTGAATTCGAAGTGTCTAAGGGTGATGAATAATATCTTTTTTCTGAAATTATTTCAGTAAAGTGCTTATATCAAAGCACTATTCAGTGAAGTTTCAAAATTTTAGACTTCGTTTAAAAACTAAAAATAAAAAAGTACGAAAAATATATTGTCAGGCAACTCTCCCAAACTAAAATTTTTTTATTTAAAAATTGGTAAATATTATTAACACCATGTTTTTTAAATATTTTAAATTTACAGCTATCATTTATATTGAATTGAAAAGGATAAAAATTAAGAGTCGAGTTCAATATTTTAGAGTTAAGGATTTTGAAAATCACATTAGACACAGAAAAAACAGAAGATAAACTTTACATCGATTTCCGACGAAAGATTCTTTGCAACAAAAATTAACTTCACAGGATAAACTTTACACAAATATCGGTTAAACTTTCTTTTTTATTCCATGACAAACACATGTATTTTGAAAGACGCGAAGTTGGCTGAACAAAACTTTATCTCTCTGAAAAAATTTCCTGCAACAAATTTTATTCTTAGTTTTTTCTGCGAAGTCAGTCTCACAGGGTTAAAAATCGATGTGCAACTTTAATTCCAAAGAACATTAAATGATAATCACTATTCTTGCGTGGTATTTTTTGCAGCATGTCCTGTAACCATGCATATTATTTTATCATACCATGAAATAAGAGGATATTTTGAAGTAAAAGAAAGTAAATTGTGAAAATATCAATTTTTTTCATATTTTAGAATATTGTTATTTCCTTTCACGCGCCCTTTATCAATATGTATAGTTTACATCCATCACAAATACACCCCTTCATCCATAAACTCATTAAACTGTGTATTTAACATTATGAGCTATATCCTTAACATTTTTTTCCCTTCACAAAAATCCTTGTATGTATGTACATATTTCTAATTTTGAAAAATATATATTTATTATTCTTTCAATACTTTATTTTCATTTGTGCTTATACGGACAAGTGTGATAACTGGCTTGTAAGATACAAAAATTTTAATGAAAATAAATTTAGTTATGGATTTGAAAAAAAATTTTGTTGAATCCCTCACGAAAATTTATTATGGGAAAATCAGTATGGGCCCTTTAATAATTTTCCTATCAAGAAATTCCTATAATTTTTCGCGAGTATAGGAAAAATCACCGTAACATAATTATGGGAAAATAGTTATAGAAATGAATAATATTGAAATAAATATTCCAAAAAGTATAATAAACTCATAGCTTTTAGGTTTCATTATACCCACAATCTAAACGAAGCTTGTTTCAAATATGTAAATTTTTATGTACTTTTGTGTGAGTATACTCCAAATTAAATTATTAATTTATACTTTCCTCTACTCCTTGCACTATGTATTTCAATATTTTGATATTAATAATTTCCATCATTATTTTCCAATAATTTTTATCATAATCGCGAAAAAATTATAGGAAAATCATAACCA
>CAKNXH010000719.1:29481-65586 GCA_932178445.1 Andricus quercusramuli | reverse complement strand
AGGAGAAGGAGAAGGAGAAGGAGAAGGAGAAGGAGAAGGAGAAGGAGGAGCTTGATGAGCAGGAGCAGCAGCAGCACTAAAAAGTGAAATCCAATACAGCTGGTGGAGAGGGTGGGCTTTGTTTTACTTTTTTGGAAAACTTTTGTTTCCACTCACTATTCTAGTGCGAATACCGAAAAATAGAATGTCCTCTAAATTTCATCCAAATTGGTTACTAATTACCCATCGTCCCAGGCACTTGAAGTTTACCACGAGATGAACAATTGAAACATTTTTCAAAAACGTTACATTAAAGTAGCTTTAACAGTTTTGACTTGAATTAATCGTTCACATAGGAAGATAATAGCTATGTGACGCATACAATGTTCTGATTTTAAAAATCTGTGAATTTTTAAAATTTTGTAAATGAAAGACCCAACAAAATGCAATTTTTGACCTTATATTTTATTTTATTCATAATTTTTTGATTTTTTACAATCAGGATATTTTGAGATTATATAGAGAT
Organism: Andricus quercusramuli; assembly: GCA_932178445.1. Lineage (NCBI taxonomy): Eukaryota > Metazoa > Arthropoda > Insecta > Hymenoptera > Cynipidae > Andricus > Andricus quercusramuli. Next base: position 65,081 of record CAKNXH010000719.1, on the reverse strand, counting down.
TATCGTCATATGTGAACGATGACTAAATATTGAAAAATTTAAAGGATGCGAAAATGAGCAAAAGATTTCCAAGAAGAGTAAAATATGGACGACCCTAATGTGTACTGACATTTAAGAATAAAGCACTGGGTTAAAAGATATCTTTAAATACCTCATAAATTAAATTGATTAAAGTCTTATATTTTGAAAAAAATATAGCACTGAAGTCATATCCATTATTTATTCATAGGTTTTAATTTTTGTTTACTTCCTTTCCGCAAGCGGTCACTTGTACTCTTCTCCTTTTTCCATTATTTGATATACATTTTCAAGTTCTGAAATTTTAATCACCTCTACTATGTTTCTCAAAGTTCTAAAAATTGTATCCTTGAAAGATTTCTTAAAAACACGTTGATCATGACTTTTTTACTCGCATGGTTTGATCATATATAGTACGTTGCCAAAAAGTTGTGAAATTCAAGTCCCGGCAATTTTACCTATTCGCATAATCAATTAGAATTTTTCTGAATAATATAAGGATGAAGTACTTATATTAAAGTAGTTTTAAGCGAAGCTTAAAAATGTAAGAGTTTTTTTTTATTGAGAATTTTGAAAATAGCTTAAATCTAATCTAGGTAACATGTCTCTGAATACAAATTCACATACTAAAATTGAGAAATTTATGACAAAAGAATTTTGTGATAATTTTTATGAATATACATTTTTATAAATTTTATATTTTTTTTAATTTGAAGTTCCCAAATAATAAAATTCACGAACAGTTTATGACATTGCCGAAATGGAAAATTCCCGATAGAGAATGCTTGAATTCTAAAGCTCTCAAAACAATAAAAAATTGTTTTTCAAGCAATATTATTTATTTATTAAAAATACAATCATCAAATACTTTCATTAAAAAAATATGTTTTTCCTGTTCAATGTTTCTATAATAAAAATAGAAAAAATAAAGTTTTTAAAATATTAAAGAAATTTTAAAATTCCCGATAGAAAATTACCGAATTATAAAATATCCAAACTCGAAAATTCTCAAATTATAAAACTCCCGGAATAATAAAAAAATTGTTTTTCAATAAATATTATCAACTTCTTAAAAATACAATAATCGAATATTTTTATACAAAAATGTTTTTTTTTTCAAAGTTTCTAAAATTATTGTTTGAATTCAAAATAACAATACTTGAAGCCAATTTTCACCCAGAAATATATTTTTTTCAATAATTGTTATTTCAAAGTTAAACAATAATTTTAGAAGTTTCAAACATTGATAATAATTTTTTTCTAGATAAAAATATTTGATCATTATATTTCTTCAAATTCGGGAATTTGCTAGCTCGGATATTTTATAATTTGGCAATTTTCTGTCGGGAATTTTTAAATTCGGTAATATTATAAACTGTTGGGAATTAACCATTTCGGTAATATCATAAGCGGCACGGTAATTTTCTAATCGCGAATTTCCCAATTTTGGAATTTCATTATTCGGGCCTTTCATTAATCGGGAATTTTATTACATATTCAAAAATTTTATTATTCGGGAATTTCCCAATTTGGGAATTTGACGGAGTCGGGAATTTAATTTTCCGGGATTTTTAAGTCATCAAATTTTTGTTTCAAATATTGTTATTTTGAATTCAAACAATAATTTTAAAAACTTTCAACATTGAATATTTTTTGTAATAGAAATTTTTGATTATTGTATTCTCACTAAACAAATAAATAATAATCATTTGAAAAAAATAATTGTTTAAATTCGGGAATTTTATAATTCACATATTTTACAATTCGGCAACTTACTGTCAAGAATTTTCAAATTCGGTAATATTATTTTAATATTATTTTTTATATTACTTCAATATTATTTTATAAAATTTGTATTAGGTATAATTTGCCTGGGGATGACTGACAGATTGAGGTCGAAACGTTGCAAGATTGTAACCCAGTCTTTTAATAATCCTGGTATTTTTCATTCAATTTCATCGTAAGACCAAAATAATTGAATAATTCATTCTCGTATTAAGTTAAATACGTTGATTTTGAAATAAACTCGAAAAAATTATTTTAAAACTAGATCAGTTAATTGTTTACAAAATAAATTTACTTTTGTTCCGTTTATATTACCAGAAAACGCAGATATGAATCATTTTCATTCTAAAATTGATCTGCACTACGAATGTCATGCTTGACATATAAAATTAGTATTTTCGTTCTATTTTGATTGTGAAATAATAAAGAAATTATTCAGTCGGCTTGTTATTCTTTCTTTTAAATATAAAGTCATAGTCCTAATTTGACAAAAATTTTCAATTTTTTCATATTAGAATTGTGAATAATAAATATTAGAAATGTGAATAAATATGTTATGAAACTTACATTGTATAAGAATTCATAAAATTATTACTTAATTATATGCCAAAATATATCAATTGTCCATAACGGATAACTGTAAATTTTTTAACTTCCCACATTTGATAAACAAATTAATAAAAATTTGTCATTTGATAGAGCTCTCGGTTTATTTTTCCCGTAATCAGGATATCATAAACTTTCAAATAAGCTATAACACATTCCGGTAACCTTTACGGAAAATCTACAATTTCAATCGCGAGAAAAAACCCTCACGCAATTTTATATCTACAATCAGAAAAAAAATGTCTTTGACAAAAGAAACTATTTTCGCAGATACAAATGAAAATTGTGTTGAATCAAACAAATTTTGGTTGACTCAACAAAATATTTGATTGACCGAACTAAATTGTTTCGTTGAATCCACCTAAGACTCCATCTAACAAAAGATTTGGTTAAAGACACTCAAACATTTAGTTAAGCCGAACAAATATTTTCTTGTCCAGATAATAACCATATTCTATATAGTTGAGTCAAAATAAAATTGGTTGATTCAACCAAATCGTTTTCTGGGTGTATATAAGTAAAAAGAAAATTTGGCATCCAATTTCCATTTCAAATTGTATATAACGAAATACACTTTACAGGCATTTATGCACTCATACACCTACACACTCATATTTTCACACGCATTAGCCAAAATCAGAGGGAAGTAGAATCCGACTAGTTAGTCGCATTTCAACGATTCCGATGAATAGAAACGACAGAGGATAGCGGTGCGGCAAAGCAAGTTTTGCACCCCCGTAAAGCTGTCTCGTTCAGGAAACTACTTTCTCTATGAAACTCTAAATATACACGAAAGAGACACCTAATAACAGAAGCACAGCAGGGAAAGAATGAGCAAAACGAGAATATTTAGCAAATTGCACGGTTAGTATCTCTGCACTAAAGAACCGGCGGGCATGCCTTTCATGAGTTGACACAAAACACCTAATACCAGATAACTTTGCCACACGAAATCGTAATTGAGACGTCGAAATTGTCTTTGAATTTTACCCATCTTGTTGTATTTTCTTCCTCGCGGACAATAGAATGCTGCATTTATTCGAAAAATAGAGACATTCGTAATATCCTCCGAGAGAATGAAGGCAATGGAACTAAAACGGATTATAAAAGCGTAGCTTTTTCATTTACGTGACTTTTACATTTATAGTGAGTTTCATTCTGCGGAATACGAGTATCTAAGCCAAATGAAAGGAAAACGGTTTCATTGTTGTTACACTGATTAAACCATAAAAGAATTCACAGTCGAGAACTTTCAAAAACAACCAGTTGTTTATGCGGTTCTTCGTTGAAATAATGTTGAGAGCTTAAGTGTACGTATTTTGAATTGTTTAGTTTATGAAGCATAATTTACTGATCTATATAGATAAACTCGAATTTACATAAAAGTTGAAGCGAAATAAAAAAATTAAAGGACAGCGTAAATAAATAAATGATATTGCTATTAGGATGGAAGTCGATCTGAACTTCAGAATGTATGTGGGACATGATATTGAACAAATTTGTTTCCAATGTCTCACTTCCACTGCACTTTACGTTTTTACCTACCGGATGACGAATGGCAACGAATTCATTTCCAGAGCTTTTGCAATATAGGATTGCTACATTTTTTTCTTTTTTTTTTATCTACAGTTTCGATTACACTTTTTTGTTTATTTTTCAATCTTCCTATTTGCTTAATGTTGCCATTATGCTTCTGATGGTTTAAAAGAAAAATTGACTGAGTATTATTGCTCAATTTTAACACGTCTTTTTTCCTGTCTATCAACCACTTCTCTCTTCTGGTAGAAAATGGACAGCAGATCAACCACAGTAATACTGCGAGAATGAATTTCTGACAGTGGAAAAAGTGTTAATGTGGTCAGACAGCAAACAGTGTTGTGCGGAGTAAATTGATGGGTCGCACCAGAAAAAAAATATTTCAGCACTTTAGAAAAGTAGTACTTTTTTATGCATTTTTTTCATTATTGATTTATTATATAGGCATCCGAAAAGCCAAAAATTTCGATGAGGTGAAAGTTTCAAGTCATTAATCTTGAAATTTTATTAGATATAAAATTTATTTCCAGATTACAAAGCAAATTAATAAATTAGATCTACGATTTCAGGAACATTTATTAATAATTCATATAAAAATTCAGTGCTCTTTGAGGGTATGAAATACATCTAAATCAGGAACTAAATATTATAAATACTATATTAAATAAATTACTTAGTATTATTAAATTATTATTTTTCTCAGTGATTGCTGAAGGCACACCTCCTATTTTTATTTGTACGGAATATTATTTTCAGTAAATGAAAGTTTAATGAAATCGATAAGCAAAACATATTGAAACTTATAAAAATGCAGAATTACACTAAAATCGACATTATTTTTTTAGATATTTCGAAATTCAAGTTTTTTTCGTGTCACCCGATATAAATAGTTTTCATTTATTCATTATCGGGAATATTCTCTTTATATATCAAACAAATCCTGTGCATGTTATTCAAAACAACAGTTTAGGGGCGGTCTCAGCCTATCAGTTGTAATAAATTTACACATTTTCGTATTCGAAGCCCAATAATATTTTGAATCATAATTTTTGAGCTGGAAAAGGGAAGGAAAAAGTTCTGTCACACCTTACGCCTTTTCCAGTTTGAATAATTACCAATAATTGCTATTTTCAGCAATTTCATAACTATTTTTTTCGAACTGACCTTGAAAATGTAATTTGCGAATAATTTCGAGGTGATATTCGTAATCAGCACCTAAAAATATGTTAATATACCTGGTCTTAACAGAACGTGAATAGAATTAGTCGTCAATGTGATTTTTATAGATTTCTAATTATTTGGATTTTTTGGGGTTTCAAACCATTTACTTTCAAAGTTCGGAAAAGTCATCAAAGTAAACTGTGGGCTTGTTGCATGAATTTTAGTTAATATATTTTTTAAATACTTCATAAAATTTTGAAAGTTCTAGTAAATTATGAAAAAATATATGATCTTGAAATATCACATCCTTTAAACCGCTGAACCAATCAGAATAATAGTATGCAGTGGATCCAAAAATGGGTGACCATCCACATGTCGATTTTTGACACACTCATGTTTTTTTAACGCGTTTCAAATAGTAATCAGAATGACTTATCTTGCCCCAAAAATTAAAAAAAGCATACTCTCTAAAGATTACAAACAAATTCAAACTTATTGTTTAAAAAACTTTCCTTACGAATTATATTCAATTTTTAGTGGTTTCTTAAGGCCACCGGAAAAAAAATGTATTTGAAAATATGCAACAACCTCATTACCTTACAGAAAAAACTGAGGTTTCTATTAGAACCAATTTTTGGTTCCGAAGGAACTGCAACAAAAAGGAATCTCTTTTGCTGAAAAGGAACCCAAAATAGAGCCCTTCCTTCACTTCTGTCTTGACTCACTACAAATATTTTACAAGTTAATGATGCACATTTTACTCTGTAATTCAGATTAAATAATATTGCACTGGGAAAAATTTAATGATGAAACTAAAATTATAGACATTAGGCATTCTTGAAAGGAAGATAGTGCATATGAAATATTGCAGCTTTTAAGGTTATGTTGAAAATCCGACGTTTTCAACTGCGCATGTACCAAAAAAGCGCGGTACGATTCAAAATTATATAATACACTCCTGCAATATTACGTCAATATTATATTTTGATGAAGCTAGATATTTCTGTTATTCAATTTGATTTATTTTTAAGAAGAATAAAAAGTGTTTGTTGAAATTTATCTGTATTATTAATAGCACTTATTGATTTCAAATAGGCCCGCGCTTTTCGGCACACGCGCACTTGAATGTATGTATAGCCATCTATCGGATATCAACGAACTAAAAAGGAAACCTAAAAAAGAGTTCTATTGAAATCTAAGTTCTAAATGATACCAACTTTTACTTCAGCCACAATATCACCGAACCCTCAGTTTTTTCTGTGCAAAATGAAATAAAGGCTGAAAACAAATTAATTATTTTCAATCCGCAATTCCATCTCAACTCATCCTCACAGGAAATAAATGCCTCATCAAATTGAAAACCCCTTATCAGTATCTTGAATAATGAATTAAGGAGATCTAATTTATATGGAGCGCTCGTTTATCACCTTTCTTTTAAAAGCACTTGCGACAGGCTGCGCTTTATCTCTCTTCGAAGGGGAATCGCGGTAATTTTGCCTTTGCATTCTGCGATGTGGTATTTTCCATGTAGAGACTGGTATTCATCGTTCCCTAGAGCTTTACTACGACTACGACGAGTCAGGCGAGTGTAGCGAGGCGTGAAACGATTCGACCAAATTAAACGTGCGGCGCGCCCACCATTGCAACCAGCGCGTAGCGGCACGGCGCTTAAGCAAGATGCAATATAATATATTAATATTTTCTTTATACCCCAGGACCCAAAGCCGAAGGTAGGACAGCAGGGCCTAGCAATTCTATTTCTATTGCCGCGGAACGACGAGCTAATTACGCGAGGAAATGAGATCCGGAGTTCCGCACAATACGTTTGCAGTTCGCAGAGCGATACTACTATAATACGCCACGCCGCGGCGCGTATTATAGTAGTATCGCTCGGCGAATCCCATAAGCGGCACCGCGAAACAATACATCATCCACGACGTTCGAATTGTGAAACCCGGGCAAATAAATTCCCACAGATGCATCACATTCGTCCTGGAAAGGTTCTTGTTAATTTTGGTAAACCAGAAAAGTGTTAATGCGATCCGCATTCATGGAAAACGGTGGTTCTTTTATTGATAAATCGCCTCGTCACCACGAGAATCTATTAAATTGTATTTCAGTTGAACATTCTCTGAATAAAACTCTGCTCTTTAGTAATTATTAATACTTATATTTATATTAGTAATTATATTCATGCGAAATAAAAATTGGGAAAATACAAAATAATTTTTAGTGAAAAGAGGACAAAATGGGATTCCTGAATGCTTTTTCAATCTATAACATCCGTCTTGGGAAAATTACCTCGTACAAAGGTGTTACATACCACACAAATGTAAAACCAGACAAATTTACTAGTAAGTCTCTAAATACTTTAATTCTCACAAAACTCAGAAGCTATCAGAAGCTAGAAGAATTGATAACTCTAATTTCGCAGCAGCTCCCCATGAATTTAATTGCTTTTCATGATATACTTTAAAATGAAAAAAATACCTCTGAATAAAAGAATGACACCAAAGATGCCATAGAATGATGACTCTGAAGCTTTTTATAGCTATAGACTTCAGACTTTCGCGAAGCGAAACTTTTTTCTTTATTCTTACCATTTTCTGAACGAAATACACAGTTAATAATTTTTTTAATTTCTTTAAAATATATATATATATATATAAATTAATAATATGTTATAGAAAATACCTTCGAGCTATTTCAGAGATTAATCCAATGGTGTTTCCGGTATTTTAATCGGATTATTAGTTTCTCTATAATGCCTCGCGAAAGTTTAAAATCCATCAAGGGAACGGCGCTAACGTGAAGGGGAGATAGTACTGTTTCAAAAATTATTTTTGGACTTGAGTAAAGATTTTGTACTTTATTCTCCATTTTTTCAATTATGCACGCGCGATTTCAGTGAAGGTTTTCAATTGATTTAGATACATTTTTAAAAATCATGAACGTTGCATTTGTTTTTAAAACATGATTTGAAAAAGAGAAAAAAGTTTCCTCGAGGTGTTCCGGAGACGAATCTAATGGTGTTATCTGTTTTTTTTATCGGTCTGCTTTTTTTTCCTAATGCTCTGCATCGTAATACGAAAGTATTATTTCGGGGCTAATTTCAGCTATAATTTAAATCAGACACAGAAAAAACAATCTCGAGTTGTACTGAAATAAGACCACTGGTGGGGACCCAGATTCATCTGTTTTACATTGAGAATAGCAGCAGAATTTTTGGTTCTCATCGCCCAATTTCAATTTTGAACGTCTTAAGTTTTATGTAATATTATGCATATTCAAGTGCATCAAGTTCCAAAAAAAAAATTTCTTTTTTCAGCCAACCAAATAAAAAAAATCGTGTTTTTGAAAATAACTGCTTTTTAATTAAAGAAATAAATGAAGGACTAATATCGCAATACGTGAAACATACAAATTGAAAATAGCGGATATAATGTGCCCACAAAAATCTTTCTTAAATTATTCTTCGATTTGTATAAAACCCATTTTGTTGATCTCACAGCCACACAAAAAAAGTTTCGCGATTTGGGGACGCGACATATGTTTTCCTATGGATTTTGACGCACTAAATCTGAATCCTATGTCAGAATTTGGCCTAAACGTGTATCAAATCTTATGTTTTTTGATGCATTGAATATGAACTAGTTGTCATGATTGATCCCACAGGTTGCCCTTTAACACTAATCTAAAAAAACTCAATAAAATGATATAAAATTGTGATTTACGGTCTTGAAGGCTGATTTCTCCTTGGAAGCCTATATCTAACCTGTAGACAACTTAACCTAACCTGACGTTATACAACCCTTTTCTTCCATCGCGATGACGGTAGTTTTTCCAAATGAAATGCTATGTTCTGTTTCGAAATAATGATCAGCTAGTGCTGATTGCGTGAAATGTTTAAGCCTGACTTTACTCTCATGTTCCTTCGCACGTTGGCTCACCGCTCTCCCGGTTTCTCCAATATAGACTTCTCCACAAGAACAAGGGATTTTATGTACTCCCTGACCCGACGGCGAAACTGGGATCCCTGATTCCTGCATCGTAAAACACTTTCTTGGTCTGCCTGCCGTGACGGCATGAACGCCGTTCACCCAGGGACTCCGCCAGTATGGATCCGTTGCCCACGGTCACCATGTGGTGACGAAAAATGCTAAAAAGGTTGGCAATACTGGCTGAGTCCCTGGATAAACGGCGTTCATGCCGTCATGTGCGGCACAAAAAGAAAGTGTTTCACGATTGTTTTTGTAGAAAAGTCTATATTGAAGAAACCGGGAGAGCGGTGAGCCAACGTGTAAAGGAAAATAAGAGTAAAGTTTGGCTCAAACATTTCACACAATCAGCACTGGCTGAGCGTCATATCGAAATAGGACATAGCATTTTATTTGACAAAACTACCATCATCGCGATGAAAGATAAGGGTTTAATAAGGCAAGGTTAGGTTATGTCGCGTCCCCAAACCACGACACTTTTTTCTTTGTAGCTGTGTCTTTTTAGTAAAGAAGCCTCAAATTTTGCAACAAGTTCCAAATTCATAATAACGGATCCAAAATTTCCAGCAGGATTTCTAAATATTATTCAATTTGTTTGAACCTACTTTTTGAGATCCTCCTTCGTCACAGACTCAACGTATTGTATAACAAATAATTCTTCAAAATTCTTTACGGCTGTAGATTTTTAATTCAGCTTTTTTTATACAATGTTTGTGTTGTCATATGATATTCATAATCTTCAACTCAATATACCTTTAGTTAATGAATTTTATAAAAATCTGATTATTTCTCGTTTTTTAGATAGTTTTTTCTAATACTATCATCATCATCAAATGACGAAATGATTGCATCAATTGAGTTACAGCCAAATCCCATTCCAATACAAAAATTCTTGTGGTCGCTGGATACGGTTTCCACCGACTACGAAATGTAAGCTCTAGGGAAAATTCTGAGAAATTTCACTAAAAACGAGTGATAAAAAAAGTGTAAAATGCCGGTCATTCAATCAAATATGGCACTAAAAAGTGGTTTCAAAAGGAGATAAAGGTCCTATAACAAATTTGAATCTTCCAATAGATAAGATCGTGATTGGAACGACTATAACGAATCTACTTTTATCGAGGATTTGCCACGCGTACTAGCGTGACCATTGGGATGAATGGAGCATACTCGAAGTGAGAGAGGGAAAAGGCGATATGAGGTGAAAAAGGAAATAGTCAAAACCCCTCTAGGAGATAATCGGGAAGTTTGAATACGAATTTCCCGGCGGCTACGGAAGCCGCGGTGAGAATACCCGAGAGATATTACGACGTCGTTTGTTTTAGGGTCCCCTTTCGAGCATCTCAGCTTCTTTTTCTCTCTCTTCCCCTCTCATGTCTTCTTTCTCTCTTTTACTGTTTCCTCACTTGGACTTTTTGCTCTTTTATCTTTTTACTTTCTCGCACTTTCTTATTTTCTCTTTTTCCTTCTCCTGGCAATGAGCGCACGCGAAGAGCTCGGCTTCAAATAATGGTTAAAATCCTTTCGCTAAAGCTATTATTTAGAGATTTAGGGAAAACGGAGATCCCCTACTGCTTCGTTACTTACAGTTTTATACGTTCGCGAAATCCCGTGGTGGAATCAGTGGCCACTATACTGGCATTTTACGATCGACGTAAAGTTCAGATTTATTACCTCTTGAAGGAAAAAATTAGAGACGAGGTTAGCAAGTTAGGAGAAAAAAAGTATAAGGTTGCTTAATTGGCACGTGATCAATGCAGAGGACAGTCATTCCAAACATGAAACATCATGAGATTTTTAAAATTTTGAAGTGAACAGTTAGTCTTGAAATTTGTCCGTACTTCTAGACTCGGCCATAAATAAAATTAAGCTCTTTTCACATAATTAACAGCTAATTCAGCAATACTGTCATGCTATGAATCAATAACATCTGACAATTATTTAATGAAATTTAATCAACAAATTCATTTTTTGGCTATTTTTCAGCATTTATACTTTGTTTAATGCAATCAACTCTTAGTAATTAATTTTTCAACTGCTTTTAATCACTCTGGTAATGATATAATATTGATATTGTTATTTATAATTTAATTCACATAGCCGTACACAGTATGTAATATAGAATTTTAAGAATACTTAAGAATTTTGAGAATACTTTTAAGAAAGTTTCTTCAAAGAATCATCAATTGTTATCAATTGATGTCAAGGAAACATTTTAAAGTAATTTCCATTTTATTCCACAAGAAAAACGTAATTTTCAATTTGCAAATGCACGAGACGAGAAAAATTTATTCCTAACATTCTAAGTAACAATAACAATAATGGATTGTTAAAGTAGTGTCTGAGAAAGTATAATACTTCCGTTATTAACAGTTGATTACGTTAAAACAGCAAAGTTTAAAAGCTGAGAAATAGCAAAATAATGTATTTGTAAATCAGGTTAGTTTAAGTAAGTATCAAATGTTATAAAATCATAGCGAGAAGTCATTGCTAAGTAACTGGCCATCATTTCTGTGAACAAGGTGGAATTTTATATATGAATAAATACCACGCCGAACATTGGTTTGAACAATAGCCAAATAATGCATTTCCTGATTCAGGTTGTTTAAACAATTATCAATTTCTATCGAATGACCAAATATGATACTTAGGTTTCATTGCCACGTAATATACGATCTATTTCTTAAAGAAAAAACTAATTCATTTCATCATAAATACCGGATTTTTTTTTAAATTTATTTATGGAATAACAAATCATATATTAAACTTTATTAATTTGTGTAGGAGAATCTTCTTGTCCATAAATTGTTCAAATTTCATGCGGATCAAGTGAGGAATCTCTTCCAATCTCCATGAAACTATTTTCATTCGCTTATTTATTTATTATTATTTTATTTATTTATTATTTTTAAAATTTTGAATTACTATTAAACCTCTTTTTTGCCTAGTAGCTTAATGGTTTGTACATATTTTTGAATAAATCCAAGTATTGTTGAAAAACGCTATACTTCAAAAGTAGAAATTTCTTTTCCTTTCATTCCTCTCATTGAATAAAAGAATAATTAAAATTTATTTCAAAACAATTGGCTAACAAGTTTCTTTTAAAAATCAATTTGTCCACCGACGTTTTTTGTTGTCCATTGTGGCGCGTAGAGCGCGTGTTCATTCTTTAGTAATTTTGAGTTACAATTTCGTCTTTATCAAAGAAAATAATTGCACGGATCATGTAATCATATAATATACATGAATACATGGGATTTCCGAAATTTATTCACCGCGTGGAGGAAGCGAAGAAGCAGCGAGCGTAATATTTAATCGCAGGACTAACTCAGTGGCTCAGTATTCTGCATCATGTTACGAATACATAAGCCTGCACGTAGGCACTTAGGAAAGCCCGGATCGCGGTCCATCTTCCTCCCTCACGCAATCTGTACATTATGTGCATATAATGTACCGGAAGGGTGGAAGGATCCTTTCCTTTCAACTATTTATCCACCCCATGATGCAACCGGAACATTGCCGACTTTATTTTCTCAATTCCTTCGGGGCTGAGTATTCCCCTACGGGTCTACCAAATATCCAATAGTATCCAATATAGATACGGATATCGAATTTAAAGATAGAGTTATTAAAAATGTTGTACTGCTTGTATTCCCTCGTTCCGTGCACCGGAAAAACGATTTTACTTGGTCCCTTAATAATTCCCAATTCCATCATTTCCATCGAAAACACAATACCTAACATTTCTTTTATCAGCAGAGAAAAATTAGTCAAAGTAGGTGCCGCACGCCTGCAAAAAAGTTTTTCGTAGCCTACTATCTTTCCCTTCCTTACTTCCCCTACATTCCCCTAACTGCACCCTCCGCACCAAACTTCCCCAACTCCGTTCTCCACTACTTCAGCCACTCTTCGCTTTTCCCGGCCCTCACTTTCCCACCCTACCCACCCTCATTTCTAATAATTTCCCCTACTTTCCCTCACTTACAATCACTTCCCCTCCAATTACACCTCACTTTCCCTAGATCATGTCCCTTCGTATTCCGCCCTTTTTCCACCCTTCATTTACTTACCTACTTCCCTTCCCCTCCCTTCTTCAAACCTCATTTCTCATCACTTCCTACTTCTCCCATTATTGTCCCTCATTTCCCCCACCCCTCCTTTTTCCCCTCATTTCCTAGCACTTCCCATACTTCCCCTCTCCTCACACACCCACCTCTACTTCCCCCCTCACTTCCCAGCCCTTATTTATCATCACTTTCCCTACTTTCTCTCATCATTGCCCCTCATTCCACCTACTTTCTCACTGTTTATTTCTATTAGAACCGATTTATAGTTTCAAGAGCGTTAAAGTAAACCAAAATGATAAATTGTTCTAAAGAAACCCAAAGCATGAGTACTCAGGGAAGCCACTATTTCTATCATTTTCGTCTCGCGGCTTTCTCTAATTAAAAAATCGTGATTTCTCTCACGTCGATAAGCAGCAACAAACATTTTTGCCAGAAATCTATTGACTTCGAATCATATAATATGCAGGATAAGAAAAGTGTGTCTCATAAAGGAAAATAAAGTGATGTGTTTTATTAGGGGAGGGTCAGCAGTTGCGGGCACTCTCCGGTTGTGGGCACCTCTGCGTAACAACTGACATAATACAAATATGCCGGATCTAACTGGTGCCGTACTTGTATTCTGTCGGATTTATATGGAAGTTATGAAACATCGCCTTTTCTAGATGCACCGATAATGGTCGTGAATTCCGGTTGTGGGCACTTAAATGTAACCGGTTTTGGGCACATTTTTTTATTTAAAGCATCTGTTTGACTTGAAAACTGTCAGATATCATCATCTATGCCAACATAACATATTGCATTAACGTTTTAACGTATTTTAGTTATTATTTCAATTTACGTATTTCAGCCATGATAACCCCGAAGAAGTCAACTGCCGCAGTCAAATAACTTTTTTTCATATTTTTGCTACTAAAGGCCTCTAAAATTAATAAACCTTGAAATTCTTTAGATTTAGGTGCGTTTTCTTTTAACTGTCTACATTTCGAACGAATTTTCGAAGGATGCCCACAACCGGTTAAGATTTTTTTTTTTGCCAAAAATGACGATTTCACAAAACTGGTCGTAAAATTTTTCTAGTTAACGGAATCAATGTACTTATTTCAGCAGAAAGTTAGCTCAGACCTCCAGCTTTCCAATAAGATCCGTATCCCCGCATAATATGGTCTCAAACGAAAATTATGAGTCAAAAACCAAACTGTACCCACAACCGGATACTCTCCCCTACATATACTAGCAGTAAATGCACGCGCGCGCGTTCATGTCTCAGGGTTTCTATTTCCTGATATTAAAAATATGAACAATTCAAAAATAAATATGATTTTTTCCATCGAAGAATCTGGAAATTGAATGATTTCAGATTAAAATTTCAAAAATAGCACAATTTCAAAACGTTAAACTCTAAATATTTTTACATTCGAATTTTGTAACTGGAATAATTTTAAACGTTGCATTGAACGAATTGTTAAATTTTCTGTTTATAATGATTATCTAATATTTGCAATCGCAGAGAAAACTTTTCGCGAAACTTTCCAGTGAATTCTTATCAGAATCTTAAGTTACAAAATACTTCTCTTTCAATTCATTCATCTGAAATAGATCTAATCTCTAAAAGAATTTAATTAGGTTATAAAGAAGAATACTTCGGTGTTCAATCGCAGGTCTTGATCAAAATTCAGCTCAGAATATTTTCTATATAAGTTTGTTTTACAGATTTATTTGAAAAGTCCACAGGGTCACTATCTCTGATCAGAAATCGGAATTCAGAGAAGAAGTTTCTGGCCCTAAGCCAATTTGCGGTGAACTCTTATCTCAAGCTCTTTTGTGTAAGAGTCGATCATTCTTCCTTTTTTTTAAATATCTTATAAGTTTTTATATTTTTTACATTGTCATAATTCAAAATAAAGAAGTATTAAATTCGTCAGAAATTTCTCATCTCAGTTATTCATCAGATCACCACGTTTGAAGACCCCCCAAAGTCAAAATAGTTATTTATGATCTAAGGACCCTAAGTGGCACTTTTTCGGTTGAGTGTGAAAGTTGCAGTATGAGTTGGAGTCGAGACGTAGCCGGGACGAGACGATTAATGCAATTTACATGAGGCAAAGTGCCACTTAAGGGCCAAGTGTCACATACTATTTTTTATTACACCAGTCAATCATAAGTGCAAATAGGTTACATAAAGTCCTAATATAAAAACTCTAAGTACCCGCTGCACTCTAAATGAATACCCTAAATACCCTAAATATCCTGAGTGAAAATTGTACTGCCAATGCTAAGTACTTTTTTAGGTATCGTGCACAGTACCTAAAATCGCACTTATGATGACGGTGTGAAAAAAACAAGTTGTTGCGATAAATAAATAATAATAATAATAATAATAAATATGTCTTTAGGTCTGCCTGTTGTATGTGTGTCTACCCGTGAACATGATAACTCTCGAAAATTATTATGTGTAAGTATGTATGTACAAAGTATGTAGTCCTGGACCAGGGTGTAATATTAAAAATTAAATAGTAACTCTTTTCATGAAGAATATGATACAATTTTTATACATTTATAGAATCTAGATTGCTTGCAAGATTTATAACTTACGAAGCGTATTCAGTGAATTTATAAAATGTTTATCAAATATCGAGCGCGAGTATCGTGATGAGAATGTGTGCATCAAAGCGTACGAAGCTTTGAGCAACGTAATCTTTACACATACAGAGTTGCCGTAAAACTTAATTTTCAGGTCCGATGCAGTAACACCCCCCCCCCCCCCCCAACACTTATTCTATGCATTTTCTAAATTCTTTGACTTGATCTTTTCCTGATCTTTCCCTGATTCTTATGTGATATATCCCTGATTTTTCCCTGACTAATTTTTCATGTTCCTTTACCATTAATATTTAAAGACCAAAATTTTAATCTTCTCAAATTTCTAATATAGAATCTTTTATACATTTAATACAAAAACATTGAATTGAAATTTCTAATTTATCATTCTCAGGACTGCCACAACCTAATTAACTTGAGAAAAGTGACCTTTTTAAAGCGAAGAAGCAATTAGAGGTGACTTATGGGCATTAATAACATAACTAATCTTCTTTTGAATTTAAAAGAATTCAAAAGACTTTGATTCATTAATGCTCAAAAAATTCAAATTGCACTCAAAAGAATTAAAATAAATTGGACAAAATTTTAAAAATCCAAAAAATTCTGTCGATTACAATAAAATTGGAGTGCTTTGAGAGAAATTTGAGAAAAATTAGATAAATTTGTTGAAAATTCATAAAAACTCATCTTAAATTGAAAAAAATGAAGTGAATTGACAACAATACAAAAATACGACAAAATATATTTAATTCAGCAAGTATCAAATGAGTTTAGAAAAAATGAAATGTAATCCTGTTCAATTCCTGAGAATAAATTCAAGGTGAGTTTACAAGACATCAAAATGAATTAGACAAAACATTTCTAAAAATCAAAAAAATATATTAAATTGAGTAGAGTTGAGTGAATTACGAAAATTCGAAGTATATTCCAAAAGATTATTATTGAAGTGCAGAAAGTGTTTTTAAAATCTATTCAGATCTTCCAGACAATCAACTTTTCCTTGAAATCTTTTAAAACATTCTCTAAAATATTTCAAATCCTCAGAAATATCTCGAAATCCCTTGGAATTTGTTAAAGCTCTCTACAATTTCTTTGAATATTTTGGAATATCCTAAGATCGAATCCATTTCAAATCACACAGGGTTCTAAACTTGAAGTGTAGAAATTTTTTTTCCGATTTGAACAAAAAAAATTCTAAGAAGTTATGCGTATTTGAATATTGTGTTCTGTTCTTCCTTGGAATTTTCTAAAATACCCTGAAATCTTTAAAATCCTCTGAAATCCCTTGAACTTATTCAAATCCCAAGTAACCAATGGAATATTACTTTCATATAGCACCACCATAAGTCTGTTCTATAGGGTCCCAAAAAAGCCCCATAAGTGAAACAATGGGTTTTGCGAGTTTTTGGCGCTAATTATGATTCTTTTTGCGGTTTTTTTAATGCAGATTGTTTTTAATTAAAAAAATACTACTTAATACTGACAATTAGATATTTACATAAATCGTTTGAACAATTTATTATTGTGTTCAGCAATTTTCTTTCAGAATAGAGTGAGAAAGTGGAGGTTTTTGCAAAAATTTCCTACTTTTTGTCCGAATTTCAATTATAGTGAGGTAATACTTAATTATTGTTAATGAATATAATTTTTTGGACAATTGATTTATATTATCAATAATATTCACTTGAAATAATGCCAGAAAACTGCACATTTCACTACAAAATTTCATTTTTTGTAAAATTTTTAATTGAAATAAGGTAAATGATTGATTAAAGTTAACAAAATAATTGTTCAAACAGTTTATTATCACTCGAATAATATTAACTTTGAATAATGTTAGAAAGTTGCAGTTTTGTCTAAAATATTCAATTTTTGGTCCACTGCGCACTGCTCAATTTGAGACACATAATTGTTTAAACAATTCATCATTGTTTAAAAGCATCTTTCCTCAGATAATTGCTAGAAAGTTGCGATTTTTTTCTAAATTTTGAAACTTTTTGTTAACTTTCACTTAGCGAGTTTACAATTAATGCAAGTTAGGGAAAAATGATAAATATAAATACAAATTCAAACAAAAATACTCTTAGTAGCTACTTCAAAGAAAATTAACATTATTCACAAAAAAGAACGAAATTGTGTAAAATATGATTCTCTCTAATATTTACTTATCATTTGTTCTTAAATAAGAAGGGAAATCAAAGTAAAAACATTTAGGAAAAAAATCACAACTTTCTAACACTTATTTAAGAGACGATAGTTATCAACAATAATAAGTTGTTTGGATAATTATTTTTTTAAATTGAATTAGATATTAGTTCACTTCAAGTGAAAAGTTGACAAACAGTTGAAAATTAAAAAAATGCAATCTCTATCATTATTCGAAGAGAATATTATTTACAATAATAATAATTTGTTTGAACAATTATGTTTGTTGACAAAAAGTGTGAAATTTTTTAAACAACCGAGACTTGCTACCTCTATTCTAAGAGAAAATTTGGAGAAACAATAATAAATTGTTTAGACAATTTATGCCAACACCTAATTACCAGTGCAATGTAATATTTAATGTATTAGAAACAATCGGCATTTAAAAAGCTGCAAAATATCATAATTAGCGCCGAAAAACTCGCAAAAACCATTTTTTCACTGATGGTTTTTTTTAACCCTCTAGAACAGAATTATGGGGGTGTCCAACCAAACAAGTCACGCCTACCCCGGAAGGGAAAAGGCTTAATGGTATAATAATAATAATAATAATAATACTGAAAAAGAAATATTTTATTATATTGACGATTCTGAATAAAATGTACAAAAACGTATTTTTTTCTTATGGGAAAAACATGGTAAACTTCATGGGGCTTGCGCTACCTCTACATATCTTTTTTGTTCAAAATAAAGAAAATGGATTTATTTTGGTGTCAATTCGAATAAATTTCCGGGCGACATGCATACAAATTCGAGAGAAAAAAATCCCAATGCATTTTTTGACTCCCTTAATGTGCAGTCGAAGCTATCGACACCAGCCACCGGTCATCTATCGCATATCTACGAACTAAAAAGGAACCTTCAGAATGAGTTCTACTAGGTTATTCCACAATCATTTGTTTAAAAAAGATTCACTTATCGTCTGCTATCGAGAATACTGGGTATGCCAAATGCATTGCTGTCCTTAGAAAAATAATTATATGAGTATTAAAAAACACATATGTGAAAGGATATCAGTTATTGGATTTGTTCTCGGAAAAAGGAAAGATCCTTCTTTTAGTTACCTAGAACTTAAAAAAGTGAGCAAATCTGAAATTTGTGAAATAAGGAAGTGTAGTGCTGTTTGACGATCAAAAAATTATAAAAAATGTAAAGTAAATACTATCGCATCTTACAGTGTGATTTGAAGCTATGTTATGTGAAGAAAATTAGATTTTCCACAATGTGACAATACTATTAGAAAAGATGAAATTCCGGTCTTAAGTCTACAAATTAAACGATACTTGAATTATGCTGATATTTATAATTAATTTTTTTATAACGAGATAATATACATCCAACAACTGATATCCTATCATACTTTGTTTTAAAAATTCATTACTAATGATTGTTATAATGAATAGCTAGTGATTGTAAAATAACCTAATTGGATTCTCAGTTCTAAAAGATACCAACTTTTACTCGAGCTGCAACATTACCGAACCCCCAGTTCATTCTGTGCACTTTTCACGTCCCTTATTATTAAAAAATATGAAACACCTTCGCCCCGCAAATAAATCATCCACATTTTGAATAAAAAAAGTCAACTGGCAGGTCAATTTTCTCGGAATCTACAATCACGCTCGGGAGTGCACGGGTGGTCCGCAGGAGCGGTAATTCGTGCTGGGACGTATTTAAGACCTCTGAACAAAACGCGTATACAGGCAGAGTAACGCGACATGTCGGATGTGGGAATATGGGCCAAGCGTTGTCTGCCTCGTAATTTTTCGGTTTCATTTGGCCCTTCTCCAAATAGCTACATATTGTGTCAGCTGAGTCCTTTCTCAGACACATGGAAAATTACTCCCGTGGTTTCAAATAGCCGCCGGGAAAACGCCTTCGCCATTTTTTGGCGCGAAACCGTCAAAAGTTACACGACATGCATAATTGGTTCCTGCTTCGAGTGGCGAGAGTGGAAAAAAATTAAGCTCTGAGTGAAACCCCCGGCTTGTTTCCTCATTTGGAAAAGTACTTTCAGAATCGTGAAAAAATATCTCGAAATGTGCAGTTTTGTTAAGCGAAGAAGGTGTATAACATATATCATATACTTAGAAAATTTCTTGGAATTGTATTGAATTTTGGAAGGTATTCTCAAAATGAAGTTAACATTCAGTTTTGGCATAGTTACACTAGATGAAATTTCAAAGAGTTCAAACCACTTTTTATGAGAGAATCCTGCATGCTCCGCAAAATATTGCTGGATATGTTATTAGATTAGATATAGGTGCTTCCCAATTTGCAGTTCGAGTTTTTGGGTCAATTCTCAATTGGACAGAGAAAATGCTACATATGCAAGGAGGTCCTCAGAAATATTTAACTCTGTCAAGAACACCACATGGTTTTATCAGAATTATAGCGCAATTAAGATTAATAAATAAGTCCATACCTAGACTTATAATCAAGAAAAAAACCTGCAGTTTGAACCTTGATGGTTATTGCAACTACTGTCATGAGAATAGTCTTAATACAGAACCTGTGTACCATCTTTTAGTAGAATGTCAATTTTTTAATACTGTAAGATTTCCATATATAAGCGGAAGTATGGATCTGTGTGAAATAAGGAATGCCTGACTGGATATTCTAGATAACGCTGATAAGAATGCTCTCAAAAAAATGATTATGTTTGTTAGTAAATTTCACGAATGAGCATTATAACTGACTATATAGTCAAATCTTTTTTGATTTGCTTCAATTCTAAGCATGTTTTAAATTCTCTGGGGTATGTTTACCATCATCCTTCATTTTAGTTTTTTGTTTTTATTCATTAGAATACCAGTTAGTTTTAGAACTGAACTGTAACATATGTGTATGAATTAGAATATCCTCAAATAAATAAAGCACTACTGCTATTACACTATTATTATTACATTAGTAAGTTCAAGACGGAATTCAAATTAGCTGTTGATGCTTCAAATATATACGAACTATGTGACCCTCTTTCCTACCTAAAGATACATCTTTCTTACCTAAAGATACATTTTATTGATAAAAAACTATTTATTATCCATTGAAGTGTGAGCGACTTTTCCCCACAATATTGGGCTTAGTCGCTCACAAATAATTTTTTCCAAACTTCCTGAAAGGGATTTTCCATTATTAAAATGGAAGGATTATCAAAAGAAGCAATAATACATTTTTTTATAATAAAAAAACTGTGGGCCGCTTTCTCCCACAAAAGAATACATTTTTACAAAAAATATTCTACAGGGCGAAAAATAAATTATATCTATATAAAAATTCCCATAAAAATTTTCGAGCTGCTAGAAAATATGATCCATTGCACAAATCTGAAAAAAAACATGCGGAAGTCAAGTTCTTCATGAGTTTCTTCGTACAATCTAACCAAATTTCCAAAACTGAGAATTTTATACGAATGCACTTTTTAAGCGCTATAACTAACAAAGCTGTACTAAACAAAATTTAAAATCAAATTTAACATTTGTGAAAAATAAAACAATCGCTGACCTCTAAATCTGTTATTCAGAGAAGAAGATAATTAATTATAAAGAATAAAGTTTCGCGTCAGCCGGTTTACCCCACACGCACGGCTTAGTCCCCTTTTATGGTACTCAAATTTGGGGATATACACACTTAAAAAAGTAATTTTTCTGAATTTAATCAAAAAGAACAAATATTTCAAGTTTGTGTACTAAATCCAAAACAGAAACGTAAAATTTCTGCCTCTAAAGAAATAATTGAACGTACTTACAAAATACCTTGAATACGTGTAAGATGACCGTGTTTTAACTTACCTGAAACAAAAATAAAAGATCGAAATTATTAAAATTATGTTTCAAATAAACTCCCTGTGACTAAATATAGACCTATATTGTGCTTCCAAATATCACCACACAAAACTACCAGATATCGAGTTAATATGGCAAATGGACCAAATGTTGCAACGTTTTGATATCTATATTCATGATCAACTTGATTCGAATTGCGATATTAATTATCTGTCATCAAATTTCAACTACTCAACACATTATAAAATTATTTAAACCTCTGACCTGAATGATGAACAATAAAAACCGTTTTAAATTAAATCGTTAATCAAATTTTGAAAAAAAAAATCATTTACTTAGCTCCGTTTATTTAAATTAATGATTATTGAGGTTGTGGATTGTTTGTGGATGTCAATGAATCTCGATCGAGGATCGATTATGGATTTGCAGAACTTGAATTTGGCAGAAAGATTTTTCTCGAAAATCGTCAACTGCAGGGCGTTAAGGACAGAAATGTATTCACCCTGATCATTTTTTGAAGATCTTGTCATTCTAAGAAGTGAACCTGGTAGTCCAGGTGCTTGAATACATTTTTCCCAAGAAAGATGTGTTCATGATAGAAATTTAAGATTCTTTAACCTGTTTTTGAAGGTCTAGCCAACCTGAAAAGTAAACCTAGTAGTCTTAATGTTCAAAATATATCTTCGAGGATGATGTGTTCACAATAGATATTTGAAATTCCTTGACCTTTTCTCTATAGACTAACCTTAGTGTAGTCCAGGTATTCAGGGAACATCTTCTCCGAAGAAAGTGTATCCATAATAGAAATTTAAGATTCTTCAAACCGTCTTTCGAAGGTCTAGCTGCTCTGAAGAATGAGTATGGTACGTCGGTGATTAAAATACATCTTCCTCAAAGTAGTTGTATTCATAACTAAAATTTAAGTCACACTGATGATTTTTCGAATTTCTTTTCATTCTAAGAAGTGAAGCTGGTAGTCCAGGTGTTTAAAATATATCTTCCTCGAGAAAATTGTGTTCATAACTGAAATCGAAGACACCTTCATGGGCTTTCGAAGGCCTCGTCATTCTCAGATGTAAATCTGGTAGTCTAGGTAATCAGAATACATCTTCTTCGAGGAAAGTGTGTTCATAACTCAAATTGTATCCCCCTTACCGTTCTGCCATGGTATCGTCGTTTTAGGAAGTGAACTTGGTAGCCCACTTGTTCAAAATACATTTTCCTCTAGGAAGTTGCGTTGAGAACTGGAGCAGGAGGCAAGTTGGATCCACGAGGTAGTCTAAAATTTTAGTTATAAACACACCTTCCTCGAGGAAGGTGTATTTGAAACATCTGGACTACCGGGTTTAATAGTTAGAATGACAAGAGCTTCGAAAACCGTTCAAGGTGTTCTAAAATTCAGTTACGAACACAACTTCCGTTGGGAAGAAGTGTTTCAAACACCTGGACTACCAAGTTTACTCTTCAGAATGACGAGATCTTCAAAAACCCATAAGGTTTTTTAGTTGTGAACACAACTTCTTCGAGGAAGATGAATTTTGAATACCTGGACAACTGGGTTCACTCCTTAGAGTGACGAGATCTTTGAAAACCGATCAATGTGTTTCCAATGTCTGTTACGAATACAAAATCCCTGAGGAAGATGTATTTTAAACACCTAGACTACAGAGTTTACTTCTCAGACTGACAAGACCCTTGAAAACCGGTCAGCGTGTCTGAAATTCCAGTTATGAACACAACTTTCTTGAGAAAGGTGTATTTTAAACATCTGGACCACCGGGTTCAATTCTTAGAATGACAAGACCTTTGAAAACCGATCAAGGTGTTTCAAATTTGAATTACGAACACAACTTGCCCGAAAAAGATGTAGTTTGAACATCTGAACTAACGAGTTTACTTCTCAAACTGACGAGAGCTTCGGAAACCGATGAGGTTGTCTGAAATTTTAGTTATGAACACAACATCCTCGAAGGTGTATTTTGAACACATGTTCTATTATTAACGCCATCAATCACTTAAATATTTTGATGATTATTTTTCAACTCTAAATAAATCTCTGTGTTCAGAATAACATTTTAAAGAACCGCTTCCTTTCGCGGTCTGCTATCACAAACCCATTCTTGTCATTCTGTTTTGCACACTGATGATAGTGCGTCCTGAAGTTCTGCTCGATGTTTTATTGTCCTAATTTTATTGTCTTGTAAGCAACTTACCATTTAACATTATCAGGAAATATTCATTCAGTTTTTGGTGTTTCGTAGTTCAGGGTGAAAACCCGTATAGTTTTGTTCGGGTGTCCGTCCGTCTGTCGTACTTTTTCCGAATGAAGGGAAGTGATAGTAGGGAAAGTAGTGGTGTGAAAGAAAGTGTAGGGTGAAGTAGGAGAAGCAGATGAAACAAGGGAGGGGAAGTGAGGAAAGTGACAGGAAGTGGTGTAGGGAAAGTAAAGAAAAGTGAAGGGTGAGGGTCTAGGGTAAATGAGGGTAGGAGAAGTATGAGAAGTAGGAGAAGTGACAGGAAATGAGATGAGGGGAATTTGGGGAAGTGAGAGAGGAGAAATGAAGGAGGGTACGTGAATAAAAATATCGGTAGGGAAGTAGGGGAAGAGGAATATTATCTGGGGAAGTGAGGAGAGGAGGGATCAGATGAGCAAGAAGTTGGTGAAGGGAAGATTCATAAATTTGAATATAGAATATAGAATTCTGAGAAGATTTCTTCAGCAACCCGAATTTTTCTCTCAGAAGTGTATACTGGGTTTTTTTAAACTTGAGACTTCGAAATATCTCAAAAAAACGCATCCTATGAAAAAAGTACCCTCAATGAAAACTTTTCATTTTCGAGGGGGAAAAGCGATTTTGTAGAAAATTTCTCCACCCCGCCCTTCCAAGTGGCAGGAGTGGAGGTAACGTCGTAGTTTCAAATGAGAACCCCAATTTTTTATCACAGATTCAGATTCTCCTTTAAGACATACGTAAGTTTTAGTCGAAATTTGTTTTTTCGATTCACAATAAAAAACCCTCACCCCCCTGCCTCCTGGGGGGTTGGGTGGGGTAAATTTGTTCAAAGCCGCTTTTCCTCCTCAAAAACAAAAAATTTTTCTTGTGAAAATTTTTTTCATAGGATGCGTATTTTTTGAAATATTTCGATGTCTCAAGTTGAAAAAAAACACCCAGTATATGGTTCCGGAATTAGAGCTTTTACCTTGAAATGTGGATCCTATAAGAAAATATTTATTTTCTATTCAAGAAAAAAAATTATTTTTCATAATTCATGAGAATATTGATGTAAAAGTTTCTAGGATAGCGATTATGTGCAATGTTCGCGAAATTCCTATGTGTGTGAAGTTTATATTGGAATTTCAGAAAACGTAAACTGATACAAATTCCTTGGAAATTATGCACCGAATAAATAGCGAATTTCGATGAAATTTATTGTAAAATTCTTTTTGACTCTCTCAATATTTAGATAAATAATAAAATTTGATAATTAGGAGAACAAAATGAGATCATAAACACTATTTTGAAAAGTTAATATTTAATGGATGAAAAAGTGAAAAATCGCCTTATTATTCATACCAATATATAGCTTTTCGTAAGAAGAAATAATTAAAAAGTGAGTATCTACTAAAAATATAACATGAAAATTACAAGCAAACTTTTCAGTGACTTCATGATGTTGGTGAAAGTTAGATACGATTCAGAAAACAGCACTATTGAAAAATAAATAAGGGTTTGAAAAATATTGAATGATTAGCAATAATTGAACTCCAGATGATTGCTTTTATGGGTGATTGCCTCCGAGTAGTAAATTTGTACTAAAATCATCTCAGTAAAGTATTGCGCTTTTTAGGATTAAATTTAAAAACACATATTCAAGCTATTCCTAATTTTCGGCTGAAATTTAAAATTTCATAGTAACGAAGATTTTATTATAATGCACAATCGATTTCACAACTTTAATTCCAAATAGCAGTGAATATTTTCCCATTTTAAGGGTTTCTTAGCCCTCCGCAGAAACCCTTATAGTTTCGGTCGAGTATCCATCCGTACTTTTTGCCCGGGAGGAGATTGAGGGGCAGGGATGTAGTGGAAGAAAGGGGAAGGAAGGGGAATCAAAAGAAGGAGTATTAGGAAAGTTGGGATGAGTACGGAGAGGGATATTTATAGGAGGGGTAGTAGGGGAAGTGAGGAAAGGAGAATTATAGGAGGGAGAAGTAGGGGAAGGGATGGAAAATGAAATTGGATGCTTTGGGAGGGATAATAGGTGTTGAATGTCCATCCGTCATACCTTCTCCCGGGAGGGGGAGTAAGATGGGGTGAAGGTGGAGTTGAGAGAGGGTGAGCAAGGGTTGGGAAGAGGCGGAAGGGACGTTGGGAGTGAGAGGTGGGAATATGTGAAGAGGGCAGGACTAGAGAGGAAGGTAGTGTTATGGGATGGGAAGCATGTGTTAGGAATGTTATGAATGTTATGGATGTGTTCGGAAGCATGTGTCCCAATAAGTAGGTAAATGGAATAGATAGGATCGGATATGGGAGGAGGGACGGAGCAAAGTTATGTGGGGAACGGGGAGATTTGAACGACTTAATTAACATTCTAATAGGCTGCGAAACAGTTTTTGTAGGAGCGCGGTATGTTGTATGTTATGTAGACTTTTCATGCAATTTCTAAAAGAACAAACCTAGAAAAATCCGGTTAAAAATTAATTAAAGAATCGTCTTAAAGGACAAAGGGTAAGACACCAAATCATATCATAAGAGAAAATAAATACTGTACTGAGATATAGGACCTGATTTTTCCACCCGTACAGGCCCGCAAGGAAATCCACTTTTCCGGGTGCGCGGATCGCAGACAAGCAAATATACGAGCATGCGACGCGGTCTAGCTTCCGTTTGGGAGGCGGGAACTCGAATTCGTACCTGTTTGCTTTTGGAATCACACCGGGTCCGGGTCTAGTACGCCCGTAGGATTTAGTCCCCCCTGTCCCCGCCGCTTTCTGTATTGCTCCTCACTCTTGCTTCAATCCCCCCCCCTGCCCGAACTTTCTCCCTCTAACCCCAAACCCCTTACCCCAAAACCTCTAACCCCAAACCCCTTCACCCAACCTCCTCCTTATGGTTCGCCACCTGTCCTTCGAGACTCGTATGCGGTGCAGTATCCACGTAATATCTGATATCAGCGTGGGTGTACCAGCACGTGTACACAAATGTATACGTGACCATAAATGCAAAACCCTGCTTGTGACTCCAGACACCAGCTGCACGATCAGTATGTAGCCCGACGAACTTTCAAGACTGAAGGTATACATTTTTCAATCGGTTTTTTTTTCACATGAATATAAATTGTATTTTAAATTTGACCAAATCTAATGTCTATCGATTTTTGGCAATATTTGAAAATTGAGGGCCATTGGACGACGGCTGTTGGATTTGGAGGTATGACGCAACCTGATGCAATTAACGTGCTGAGAGTACGGCCCTCGAGCTGTTTGTCACGCTTGACTGAGCAAAATCTCTCTTTCGGCCCCGCGGCTCCTTTCATCACCAAAATGTCATCACCAAATGTGACTCTTTCTGTAATTCGAAAATATAGATTATCTGGGAATAAGAGTTTATGAGAACATCCAAAAATAAATTTGAACAAAAAGCTATTGAACTGTATTTATTGTACTTTTTCATCAAGAAATGTATTATTAAAATGTAAAAATTATTATATTTTTTTGATCTTGTACCATATATTACTATATTAATATAAAAATGCATTTAACATACACCAAACGAATTTTCTTTTCAACACACTTTTCATTTCTGTTGGTCTTAATATTAATTGTAAGTAATCAATGTTCAACTTAATGATAACCTTTCAACAAAAACTTTTAAAGGATTTTTCAGACTACCCTCATCTAACATCATAACAAGCTGATATATTCTATGCCTAGAATTTATTTTTGAAGAATTTCCAGTGATAACACTGGTACGTAATTACGATAAAGTCATCTGGAACACTAGAGATATCTCTCCGGCAAAGATCTTGTTGCCTGGATGATTTAGCCTCTAAGAACTTCATAAATTATGTATATTTCAGTAGTAAAGTACTGTATTAAAAGGTAAACGAGCATAGAAAAAGTGACGCTTATTACGTAGAGTTGATAAGGGTAAATGTGATAATGGGGTTAGTCAGGTTAGTGTGATAAAGAGAAGATTTTGAATGAAAAATGATTTAGTTGTTAACACCTTATGTTACAACATAAAGATTACATATTTTTTTCTTTCTTTGAGAAACGTGGGTGTTATTAGCTATTATTTTAATCAATCATTTTTCAAGAAACTGAGATGCTTTTTGAAACCGCTAATTCGTAATTGTATCATTTGATCTTTTTTTACATAAAGCACCTTTCGTTAATTTTTTTTTAGGAACAAGGCAAGATATTATATTTTCCTTGAATATTCGTTACTTTTTGGAAAATTTGACATTCCTATTATTTTTCATTACAGGCGTATAAAAGCTCTACCCACGCGAGCCAATCGAGTCAAGAATAAGCTTGCGAGCCAAAAAAAACTTGCAGGCCGAAAAAAGCTTGCCGACAGAAAAAGTTTTGGGGGTCACAACGCTTGCAGAAAAAATAAGAAATATTAACAGAATTAATATCAACAGGAATTTACACTTCAGAAATAATTTGACCTTTCAATTTCCATTCGATTTGAAAAGTTTTGCTCACGAAATATTATTATTATTATTATTTATTATTATTATTTCATATGTTTGAAATCGTTTGCATATCAAAAACATTTTCTCTTTCAAAAAATATCACCATTAGTTCAAGCTTTATCTCAATCTTAAATATTTCAGTTTAAAATCCGTCCAATAAACATTTTTTTAATTTTCATTTTTATTATAGTACATTTTTTATTAGTCAGATTCAGAAATAAAGTTTGAGCTGCTCAACACAGTTGATAAACTTAGAATATTAAAAAGTGTTCACCTTCCCAATTTCATATTATGTAAATGACAATTTCTGTCTCCGGTTTTCTTATTTTCAATATGCGTCCAACTGTTTCAGCTTCAGGTTTTTTTTTTTAATTTTTAATTTTTAATTTGAAGGACCGCATATTCCCTTCTCCAGATCCCGCTATTTGTACCGATATATCGTCACCAATGGCTACGGCTTATTTTTAAAAAATGTATTCAAGTGCTTTAATAGTATACATATTCATTCTATTATTTTCATTAATATTATTAAATGAAATAACAATATTTCAAATTCAAAGTGGAAAAAATTTAATTAATTACAATAATTAATTCTGTAACAAAAAAACTTGAACTACACGTGGTGGAATATCCTAGTACTGAATAGAATAATTTTATAGATGTGAAACAAATAATGGTTATTATACTGTTGAAAATTTGAACTCCGACTTTTATAGAATCCGTACATTTGAGTCTTTTTTTATTTGGAATAAAAATTAATCAATCTACAGAAAGGAATCATTTTTAAATCCATACCGAGTCTACAAATCCGACTGAAAAACATGTATTTTTCTTTATATGTAAGAAAAAGGAGAATTCTTAGAGAATAGGGGAAAAAGGGAGAATCAGAAAAAGGGTTAAACTTAGAGTAATATGAGCAAGACGATCTCTGACATATTTGTTAGGTTCAATCAAAAGTACCTTGCTAAAAATTCATTTTTCTGGTTGAGGATTCTTGATTTTAGATTATTTGAAATTGTCTTGGCTTATAATTCAACTAATTGAACTTCTTAGCACCTGTACTTTCTGGTACGATGAGTGCAGTGACCCCAACTTCGGCATGTGGACACTCCTAAGTGGCTTTTTGCCTAGTGTAAATAATTTCAATACTCGTCCTTCGTCTCGACAATTGAATGGAATTGAATATATTTGAATGGAAATTAATGGAATTGGACGGAATTGAATGGAATTCGATGAAGTTGAATGGAATTGAATGGAATAGGATGGAATACATGGAATTTATTTGAATTGAATGGAATTGAATGGATTTGAATATAATTGAACTAAATTTAATTTAATTCAATGGAATTGAATGTGATTGAATTTAATTTAATGAAATTGAATGTGATTGAATTTAATTTAATGAAATTGAATGGATTTGAATGGAATTGAATGTAATTGAATAGAGTTGAATGGAATTCAATGGAATTGTTTTGAATTGAAAGGAATTTCATGGGAATTAATTGAATTAAATATAATTGAACGGAGTTGGAAGAAATTCGATGGAATTGAATGGAATTGAATCAAATATAATGGAATTGAATGGATTTGATTATATTGGAACTGAAGTAAATCAAATTGAATGGAATTCAATTGAATTTACTAGAATAAAATTGAATGGAGTTGAATGAAATCAGATGATGTTGAATGAAATTAAACATAATTGGATGAAATTGAATTGAATTAAGTCTAATTGTATGGAATTGAATTCAATTGAATGGAACTGAACGGAATTGAATGGAATTCGATAGAGTTGAATGGAATTTAATGGAATTATATGGAATTGATTTGAATTGAATGGAATTAAATGGATTTGAATCTAATTGTACTGAATTCAATTGAATGAAATTGAATGGAAATAAATTAAATAAAATGAAAATGAATGGATTTGAATGGAATTGAATGGAGTTGAATAGAATTGTTTTGAATTGAGAGGAATTGAATAGGAATTAATTAAATTGAATAGAATTGAACGGAATTGTAAGGAATTCGATGAAGTCGAATGAAATTGAATCGAATATAATGGAATTAAATGGAATTGATTTGAATTAAATGGAATTTAATGGATTCGATTATGATTGAACGGAATTAAATTCAATTGAATGGAAGTGAATTGAATTTAATTGAATCAAATTGCGTACAATTAGATGGAGTTCAATGAAATTGCATTGAATCGAATGCAATTAAATTTAATTAAATCTAATTGAATGAAATTAAATTCAATTGAATGGAATTGAACGAAATCGAATGAAATTTGATAGAGTTGAATGGAATTTAGTGGAATTATATAAAGTTGATTTGAATTTAATGGAAGTAAATGGATTTGAATATAATTGTACTGAATTGAATTGAATTGAATAAAAGTAAATTTAATCAAATGAAATTAAATGGAATTGTTTTGTATTGAAAGGAATTGAATGAAATTGAACGTAATTGAATCGAATTCTTTGAAGTTGAATGAAATTGAATGGAATTTATTGGAATTAAAAAAATTGATCTGAATCAAATGGAATTGAATGGATTTGAATATAACTAAACTAAATTAAGTTGAATTGAATGGAATGAAATTGAATGGATTTGAATTAATTTGAAAAAATTGAATGGAATTGAATGAAATTAAATGGAACTGAATGGAATTGAAATGAATTAAATCTATTTGAATAGAATATAATTGAATCGAATTAATTTGAATTGAATGGAATTTAATAGAATTATATGGTATTAATTTGAATTTGATGGAATAAAATGGATTCAAATATAATTGTACTGAATTGAATTGAATGCAACTGAACTGAATTGAAATAAATTGAATCAAATGAAATTCAATGGATTTGGATGGAATTTAATTGAATGGAATTGAACGGATTTCAATGGAATTGTTTTGAATGGAGAGGAATTGAATGCGAATTAATTAAATTGAATAAAATTGAACGGAATTGTAAGGAATTCGATGGAGTTGAATGGAATTGAATGGAATATAATGGAATTAAATGGAGTTGATTTGAATTGAATGGAATATAATGGATTTGATTTTAATTGAACTGAATTAGATTAAATTAAATGGAATTCAATGGAATTGAATTAAATGGAATTGAATGGAATTAGATAGATTTGAATGAAATTGAATTGAATCGAATGGAATGGAATTAAATGGAATTGAATTAAATCTAATTGAATAGAATTCGATAGAGTTGAATGGAATTTATTGGAATTACATGGAATTGATTTGAATGTAATGGAATTAAATGGATTTGAATATAAGTGTACTAAATTGAATAGAATTGAACGTAATTGAATCGAATTCGTTGGAGTTGAATGGAATTAAATCGAATTTATTGGAATTCAATAAAATTGATTTGAATCAAATAGAATTGAATGGATTTAAATATAATTGAACTTAATTAAATTAAACTACATTAAATTAAATTAAATGTAATGAAATCGAATGGAATTGAAAAGAATTGAATGGAGTTGAATGAAATTGAATGAAATCAAAATGACTTAAAACTAATTAAATGGAATTGAATGGAATGAAATTGAATCGAATTGATTTGAATTGAATGAAATCGAATGGATATGAATAGAATTGAATTGGATTGAATTGTTTTGAATTGGATTCCCTCTTAGGTTGGAGTCGAAGCGTAGCCGAGACGAAGAACGAGTAATGCAGCTTCTACACCCGACCAAAAAAGTGCCACTTAGGGTACTTGTATCACAAATAACTATTGTTGAAATATATATTTTTCTAGTTTAATGCTTTTCCATCATACGTGAAAAACTTACACTTACATCAAAATCTCCAATGTTTTTTAAATATGCCTGCAACACGTTTCAGACGGAAATCTGCGAACCTATTCCTAAAATGAAGCAACAGGGTCATTGCCAGAAAAATTCAAATTCAACTTGAACTATACGAATAGATAGCCATTTTGACTATAAAGAAACAACATTTTTTGACATCTCTATTTTGTATTCCATTCTAAAACCTGCACAATTTTAAATATGCAAATACAGTGCTGTGTAAAGAAATCTGTTAACTGTTTCGACTTTGAAATTCGGAAGTTGGTCAATAAGGCCATTGAAATAAATCTTCGCTTCTCTTCTCTGATTATTAGAACCGATTCAACAATCCGAGGTCCTTGCAATAATAAAAATATAACATTTTTTTCAATTTTCTCCAAATTAAAGTATTTGAAGCAAGCTTTCTTTCACCAACGTAAAGAGTAGGTCATTCATTATTGAAAAATGCAATCGTTGTGAATCGTTCCCTATTGCTAGGATAATTATTCACCACCTTAAGGAAGTAGTTTTTGAATACAAGTAATTTATTTTCCTGATTAATTAAAAATATTCAAGACTAGGAAAGGAAAGAAAATATATCTGCTACCATCCTAACTTCCCTGGCGAGGAAAAGTTCCTAGTTTTCTTCTTAATAAAACAATTTAATTGAAAATAAAACTCAATATAAGTTGAAGAAGAAAATAATGGGTAGATTATGACAGAAAGTGACCTGTTATGGTACAGAAGTGCAACAGAGGACAGTATATGAGAAATTGAGAAGGATCACTTTCCTTCCACCTTATCTGCTCGCTCAGCCCCATAAACTTGAACAGAGGGCTTATCTTGAGCCCTCAGAGTGGCCGCTATTCGCTTTTATTTGACGTGGTTTTATTATCAAGCCGCAGATGTCATATCGGCCACCTCCGCACCTTGCTGATATCTCCGGGTCACAAAAATTATTAAAAATATAATTCCTGGCAACTGGGAATTTGCCCTGAATTTCTCCAGGGTCAGCACATGATCATCTTATCATCTTTTTAAAATTGTACATATTAGGGCGTGTGGAAAAAAATAAAGTTCTTTATTCTTAGTTCTAGTAAGCAGTAAAACATTCTTTTTGGAATCAAAAACACTCCCAAAAGTTTCATTTGAATAAATTTTCATTCTGTCTCTGCATCATAGATATAGTCCAAAAACATTGAAAGTGACACTTCAAGAACTGTGCCATTTTTGGAATTTTTGGTATATTAAGGTTTTTCTCATTTCAGTTCATCCAATTTTTTGCACTCCATCAAAGTCTACAAAAAAATAATAAGAAATAGTAAAGTTATTCTCAAGAACCCCACCTTTTTCTTAAAAATTTTAGGAGTAACAGGGGCTAATATAATCTACTTGTCATACATTCTTGATCTGGTATTTTTTTGTTTATCGGGTACAGCAATTTTTTCCTTCCCCTCAAAACCTTCTTTTTTTGCAATTTTTGAGATTTCAAAGTGTTTCTTATTCCAGTTTGTCAAGTTTTTGAACTCTTCCTAAACCGATGAGAAACACGTTTGAAGGATAAAAATCTGTTAAGCCCTTTCGATTTTTTCAAACAATAAAACGTGAAATTTTCTCAAAACTGCTACCTCTTCTTTCGAGATATATAATCAACTAATAACATTTTATAAACCTGGGATGTAATTGAATTTTGGGCGAAACTGCATTCATTTTTTCCTCACTGTTCTCACATTTATTGCATTTTACTCTTATTTTCTTACTTTAAATCAGAAAAATGTATATCTCGTATATCAAATTTTTTAAAAAAATACAATTTTCAAGACTATGCATTTTTCATTTAGGTATTATTGGTTTTTGGGAAAAAAACGTTTAGATTAAAAAAAAATTGAAACACGTAATTTTCGCAAAACAGGTACTTGCTTTAGGTTAAAAATTTAAAAATAATAGTAATTGAATAGTAATTTTTTTAATTTTTAACGTAAAAAGGATACCTGTTTTGCAAAAATTACTTTTTATAATTCATTTTTCAAAGTTGCCATTGCAAAATTGAAGCTAGACTAAAATTGAAACAAAGTTTGTATTTGGAATTTTATTTTATTTTTTTGAAAAGTATTTTTAAGGCAACATAAATCAATATTTAATGAATATCATATAACTTCAAGGATCATTCGGTTAAAGTTGGATTAGGCCCACCGCGCATAACTTTCTTACTCTTCAATAAAATGTATTAATATTATAGGTCAATCGATTCGTCTTGAATAAGTGAATCTTTTCTATTCTTGCATCAACATAAATTATGTGAGTGAGAAAATGGTTACTATAGAAAGTGATTTCTCAAGTAATATGAGTGACCATAGCTTCCTTACACTTTAATAAAATGTATTAATATCATAGGTCAATCAATTCGTTTCGAACCAAGGAATCTTTCGTATACATGCATCAACTTTGAGTTGTGTTAATAAAAAAAGTTTTACTATACAAAACCGATTTTTAAAATAATATAAAGGGCTGCAAAAAAATTTAATAAATATTTTTAGAAATCCTTTGGTCAGATTCGATTTTTTATTTGAATTCAACTGTTTGATTTGAAATTAAAATCCTTTCTGATTGAAATAATATCAAATATTATATTTTTTGTTGAGAATTCATCTATTCCGGTCTAAAGTTCATTTATAGTGTTGAAACTTTCATTATTTTAATAGAAAGTTCAACTATTTGGTTGAAAAATAACTTTTTTGTTCAACATTCATATTTTTGGTCTGAAAATGCAATTCTTCTGTAGAAAACTCGACTTTTTTGTTTCAAAATTGATCTGTTTCATTAAATACATCTCATTTCATTGTTTTAAAAAATTCAACAATTCGAGAAAAAAAATTAATTGGATTTAGTACAGGATTTTTTGCTTTAATTTAACTGTGTTCGATTTTATGTTAAAATCGTTTTTGGTTGAAATAATATCGGCTGTTACATTTCTTGTTGAGAATTCATTCAGCATGGTTGAAAATATTAATTTATACTATTAAAAATTCCAATACTTCGATAGAAATTTCAACGGGTTGGTTTGAAAAATAACGAACATTTTTGTTAAAAATTCAGCTCCTTTGTCGAAAAGTTTTTGGTTTGAAAATTCATCTCTTTTGGTAAACAAGTTTCTGTAGAGGGTTCAGTTATTCTGGGTTAAAGATTCAACTACTCGGTTGAAAGTTTAACTACTTTGATAAAAATGCAGTTGTTTGAGCGAAGGTTCATAATTCTAGTTGAAAGTTCATCTCTATTGGTTGAAAATTTAAATATTTTGTTTTGAATTCTTTTTTTTT
>CAKNXH010000719.1:0-24481 GCA_932178445.1 Andricus quercusramuli | reverse complement strand
GGGTTATAGGCTCATAACATGATGGTTCAATCAAATAAAATAATCTTAAACACTCGAGAATATTCGGGATACATTACAAATTATTTTCGGATTTGAAATGTTAACTTAAGTATCATCTTTGTTTAAAAAATGAGCCAATTCAAAATCTGAATTTTAAAGATCCACAATCAGAATGAACTAATTTAAGGCTTGAAAAGAAACGAAAATTGATCCCTAGTTAAGTAAGTAAAGTAATTCCAAAAAGAACCTCTTGGAAAAATCATTACGAGCACGTCCAGACCTAAAAGCGAGGAATCGTTTTGCTCCAACTCACTCGAACTCTACACTTGAAAGTCACTTACAAATATTTGACTTGAGCCACGTCGAAAAAGTCGTAACGTTAAAGTACTCTGATATGGATGCTCATTCCTGTGGGACATGGTTTCTAAGTTTCGAAACGTGTTTTCTTCCTCTATGGCGGATACGAATTGCAAGAAATTCCGCGACGAAACGTCGCCAGATGAAACAAAGCTTTCACTTGCCAAGCTCGCGACGGAAGCTTAAAGGGAAATTTTTAGCGGTGCTTGCGGAGACTTGAGAATTTTTAGTTTTTTTTTTGTCCCAGAGAAAAGTAGGAAATGTGTCGAGAAATACAGGACCCTGGTCACACAGCGAAATGGAGGGTTTCACGGATTTAGTGAAATATGGAAATGCGAGATGGCATAAAGCATTGATTTAGTGCGTTACAAGAAGAGGGTTGTAAAACTAATATAGGTTTATGTGGCATAAAGCATAAATCCTCATATTAATTACTTCAATTATTATTCATATGGTGCGGGATATTGCAAACTGTCAAAACTAGCGTGGTACGGGCGCTTATTAAACTTTTCTTATTTTTATTATCTGATTATCAAAGAAAGTATATGCTTAACTTTGAGGTACAATTAAGTAAAATGAATAATCATGAATTGAAATTAATATTAAAATAGCTACATCGGCTTGCATACGATTTTAATTCAATTTAGAGAATTTTTTTAGAATAGGTCTATCTTGAAGACTTGCAATTGAAAATCCTTCAATTTTTAATGTGTAAAATTGAAAAAGATGAAATTTTTATTGTTTTTTTGAATAGTTCAATTTTGAAGCTTTACAATTAAAATTTTTCTTGATTTATAATTAAAAATTGTTCAATTTAGGTGATTTCCTAGATCAAAGGTCAAATTTTCAATTCCTAATTTGTTAAATTCAAGAAGCTTCGTATGTAGATCATCAAAATTACAGATCTTTATTACAAAACCTTAAAATTGCATAATTTTTTATTGTAAATTTTTTAAAACTAAACACTTTCCAATTTTAAAGATTCACATTATGAAGATTTACAAATGAAAATTCTTCAATTTGAACGATTTGTATTTTCAAACTCTTCAATTTTGAAGATGCAAAATTCAAGAATAAAATTTTAAAGGAATGTCATTTGCATACATTTTGTTAGAATAGTTCAATTAACAAGATTTGCAATTGACAATTCTTCCATTTTTGAAGTGTAAATTTTAAAAATTATATACTCTAGAATTTCAGAGATGTGAAAATGAAAATTCTTTAATTTGGATGATTTTGAAGATGGGAAGTATAATTTGCAATTCTAAATCTTCCCAATTAATGAAATTTCTAATGTACATGATTAAAAGTACAGAGTTTTTAATTTAAAAACTTCAAATTTGCATAGTTTTCAATTGTAATTGGTCAAGCCTAAAAATTCTTCAATTTTGAATATTTATATTAATTTATATTGATTTGTGTTGAGGATTTTGGAAATCAAAGGTCACATTTTCAATTTCAAATTTTCCGAATTGGAAAAATGTACAATGTAAAGAATCTGGATCACGGAATTCTTAATTGTAAAACTTCAAACTTGCATAATTTTCAATTATGAAATTTTTAAATTAAATGTCTTCAGTTTCAATAAATTGCGATTCAGATTTCTACAAATTTGGAGAGTTATAATTGTGAACTTTTCAATTTTGAGGATGTACAAATAAAAATTCTTAAATTTTGATGATTTTATAGATCAAAAGTCAAGTTTCTAATTCTGAATCTTCCAAATTGAAAAAAAATTCGTATGCAAATCAAGAAAACTACTGGATTTCAAATTGTAAAACTTTATACTTGCATAATTTTTAATTTTCAAAAAGCTCTTCAAATTCAAAGATTTACAATTTAAATGTTCAGAAGTTGGAAGATTAAAAATGCAGAATTATTCAATTTCAACGATTCGTGGTTTACAATTGTTCGGTTTGAAAGACATATGAACAATTTTTAAAATAATTTTTACAATTTTGAAGATCAAAAGTAAAGTTTTCAATTGTAAATCTTATAAATTGGAAAAATTTCGAATTTACATTAAAAATTGCAAGCATTTTAAATTGTTTAATTTTTCACTTTCATAATTTTTTATTTTCAAAATTGAACCTCTTCAATTTTAGAGATTTACAATTGAACGTTATACAATTTTTAAGATTAGAAACTTGAAATTATTCAATTCTAACGATTTGTAGATTAAAATTTTTCAATTTTGAATACCTGTAAATAATTTTTTTCAAATTTTTTCGATTTTGAAGATCGAAAGTCAAGTTTTCAGCTCTCAATCTTCCAAAATGATGACATTTCGAATGTAAATCATCAAAATTGAAGAATTTTTAATTGTGAAACTTAAAACTTGCGTAACTTTTAATTGTGAATTTTCAAAATTTACATTCTTTGTGAAATCCTCTGAAAAAATTTGAAATCATCCAAAGTCTTTCAAATGTTTTGAAATTTTTGAATCCCTTCAATTTTGGACATTAAGAATTGAAATTTATTCAATTTTTCAGATTTGCCAATTCTAAATTCTTCAATTAAAAGCAAGGTATCTAACGATTCTAAGAAACAAAATTCAAGGTCTTTTTAAGGTTTTCTAGGACAAACAATTAAGTTTTTCCAGGTTTCCTTTTTTACATCAAATAATGAAACAACCTTTGTGAAAAAATAAGCCATTTAATTTTTTATTGGCCAACAATTTCTTGAGAAAGCAGAACCATAAATAAACAAATTCTTAATTTTTTTTGAACATAAGTCGTCTTTGGGAAGTCTTTTGGATTTTTTTTTAATTTTGATGAAATATTTGAAATCTTTGAAATCTTCTTGACATTTTTTTCCATTTTGAAATCTTCATGAAATCTTCGAAATATTCGTGAAATCTTTCTCTAATCTTTGTTTGTCAAATCTTTTGTGTTCATCATTTGTGAGAATCATCGATTTTTGTAATCCTCTCATTTGTTGAATCCTTTTAAAATCGTTTGAAGTTTTCAAATTCTATTTTTAATATCTTTGAAATATTCGAAACTGTAGCCTTTTTTAAATCCTCGAAATTCTTGAAATCTTTCTAAATTCTTATGAATTTTTTGAAATATTTTTGAAATATTTCTGAAACCTTTTGTATTCGTTTGAAATCACTAGAATATTTCTAATCATTTTGAAGTCTTTTGGAATCATCTTAAAAATTTGGAATCGTTTAAAATCTTTGAAATGTTTTCAAATCTTTTAAACCTGGTAAGAGAAAAATTATTGTTATGTCGATCTAACAAGTCAAAACAGAATTTCATAAGATATCAAACTGACGTATACTAGTAAACTTCTAAACTGGGAGGTAGAAGAAAAATCAAGAAAGAAGAGCAATGAGAGCTTCAATGCTGACAAAGTAAATGAATGTATTTGAAGATCATTATAAATCATTTTTAGATGTTTATTCATGATCAAAATTTTTCAGAATATTAGAATAGAAAAGAAAGTAATTGTGAATTGAATGAAAGACAGTGTAAAGTTATTATGAAAGGAAAAAAAGTAGAAGTAAATTTATTTTAATATTACTTGGTAAAAAATTTTGCAATATTCATTGGAACACATAAAATGAATTTGTAACTAATTACAACTTTGTCAAACAGACGAATATTTGTTGAGACGAAATAGCATTTCTCATGCTCTTGTTTCGTCTCAGTTTCCCGAGTTTGAATTCAAAAAATAGGAATATAAAATATAAAATATTCAATCTTAAATTATTCACTTATTTAATACTACTCTTAAATCTGCAGAGACTTGAAAGGAAGTTTAAGAATACAATTTAAAAGAATAATAATCAAGAATGTTAATAGCCTATCAGATTATAGACAATAAGGAAAAGCCCGAGATCAAGTAAAATCGTGAAATACTAGAAAAAGCAGCTCAGTCTTTGTACATTGTTTATGTAGCTTCTCCTCGTATGAAAAGTAGCTTTCGCTACTCGTTACTCGTCACTTGAAAGCTTCAGTGCCAGGTCCAAAAGCTCTAATAATTGGTTTCTTTCTCTCCTTCTCTTCCACTGAAAACCACTACCCCATTTTTACTATCATTGTTAGACACCCTCAACGCTCTCTTTCCCCTCCTCTACTCTCTTTCTCTCTCACTATTTTTTTCCTTCTCTTCTCCCACACTTTTGTCCTACCCCAACATCTTTATTTTCTCTCCTCATCTCACTCGCATCTCTCCATTGCGCGGAGAACACAAGCTAGTCTAATAAACTTAACTCGGTCCGTGGCACCCCGAAGGGGTGCTTTTTAGAGCCAAAGCTCCACCGTAAAGTTACGCGCGAGCTTCACCTCGAATTTCGTTTCCGGTGGAGGAAGCTTCAACCCGATTCACCCTGCACGTATTCGGAAATTTATCAATTCCAGAGCAAGGACTATTGCCCGTGACCCTCGAATAGAAAAAAATAGAGATACAAAATATACAAATAGAAGAAAGTAAACGCGCTTTTTTAAAGAAATGATATCCAAAGGTTCCGCGAGCCCAAAAAAAAACCCATAAATGAATAATTGGGTTTTATGACTTTCTACTGATAATGAGATGATAGATTTATTGCTTTCACGATGATACATCATTATAAATTAAAAATGTAAAGCTGTTTCCGATTTCAATGGTGTGTGAAACCATGAATCTTGCCGACGTTTCGTGAACATTGCAGTTCACATTTTGATGCCGTTACGTTGACGACTTCCTTGTATACAAAGCTGTCTCAATAACAGAGCAAGATAAGTCACAAAAGGAACTACAAAATTTTAAACAAATCCTAATACAAAACGATTACACAAACAAATTAATAAAGCAATAAGAAAATATACTCAAAAGAACAAGTCAACACAATATACTCAAGAAAGGGAGAGAGAAACGACCACCATCCTACCCTATATTCAAGGTATCACTGAACAACCCTAAAGATGAAAAGGCACCTTTCAGTCATCCGGGAGTATATCAATTCCCTTGTTCTTGTGGCAAAGTCTATATTGGAGAAACCGGGAGCGCGGTGAGCCAAGATGTAAAGGAATATGAGAGTAATATTATTATATTAAAAATCAGTATAATAGTAAAAATTATTAGCAGTAGCTGAGCATCATATCGAAACAGGACATAGCATCTTATTTGACAAAACAACCGTCATCGCAAAAACGTACAATATTTTTCCAAGAAAAAATATAGAAGCAATCGAAATCTTAAAACACCGTAATAACATCAATAGGGAAAATGGATATAATACTAATCCGATTTGGCTCTCCGTCCTCCCGGAGTTTAAAAAAAATACTTGATTGGCCAAGCAAGTTCGACCAGTCTCTACAATGAAGCACTCTGGCGCAATTTAATATTATTTTGAGCAATTTTCTCTCAAAATGGAGGTATAAACATGAATAATTGTTTTAGAAATGTACTATTATTTTCATAATATTCTCTTAGAATAATGCTAGAAAGTTGCGGCTTTTTCCATAATTTTTCACTTTTAATCTACTTTTCAATTAGCACGAGGTGATGATTAAAGCAATAAAGCAAACATGATTGTACAAACAAATTATTATTCATCATAACTATCTTCTCCTATATTAATGCTAGATGATTATATTTTTTTAACTTTTTGCCCCCTTTTCACTTATAAGGAAAGGAATCGAAGTTTCAGTCGCCGACTTCAATGAAGCTTCGCTATGTTGTAGAGGACAAAAAAATACGGAAAACATACATTTAATTTTCGGCCGATAAACATTTTAAAGCGGTAAAAAGCACCCCTAAATTTAACTCCAAACAAAGTTTTTTCACGGTATCTCTGTTTCTATGCCAAATTTTTTGTTGAAACCAATTGGAGAATACTTATTATCGAGCAACGATATTATGTACAGAAATTTTATTCCCAGGGGTTTCATCCCTTATTTTGTAGAAGGGTAGAAATGATTTCATTCTGAAGAAAATCAAAATCTAAAGTTTACGTGTTTCAGGGTTTTTCACAAAAGTACATTTCAAGAGCGTAAACTACCCCTTATTAGTGTTTTTCACTTCTCTTCGAAACATTATTTGTACGAAAGTCTAAAGTATGTGTATTCACATCTGTTAACTAAAAATAAATTTCATATTTTATTACAAACACAAGCATAGCGTTTATCGCATTTAGGAGATTAAAACTATCAGTGTCAGTAGTCAATGTCAATGAAAGTTTTCTGCGTTGTAGAGTACAAAGAAATAAAAGATCCTCATATATTTTTATCTGTGGAAAAACATTTTAAAGAGGATAAGGACTGCTGAAATTCACCCTCCAAAAGTTTTTTTAGAATTCCTCTTTTATTATGTAAATTTTTTTTAAAAATCAGTTGGCGATAGTTCATTATCGAACGACGATATTAAATACAACATTCTCAACTCCAGGGAAAACTGCTTCAGGGGTGAATGTTCGAGATGGTGTTGATCCCATCAACTTTTGTATATGTACATCAAAAAAATTCTTTCATTTCATCTCTGAAAATTTATAAACTATTATAAAATTACGATAAAATCATTAGACAATGTCTGTTTCTATACATGGGTACATCACTTTTTATTGTTAACACATGTAAATACAATTACTTTACTTTTATCTGCAAATAATTTTCCAAGGAAAAGTGAAAAGTACTAATAAGGGGTAATTCAGACCCCTGAAAATTATTTTAATGAATAACCCTAAAACATGTCAACTTTAGAATTTAAGTTTATTTAGAATGAAATTAGTTTTGTAAATATTTAATTGTTTTTGCAATTTTTACAGAGCAAAAATTTGAAAATGAAACCATTTTTACCCTTTTAAAAAATAATGGAAGCAACCCCTGGGAATGAAAATGCTGTACCTAATATCAAATTTCAATAATAAAGAATCTCCAATTGTTTCCAAAACACAAATTTGCATAGAAACAGAGATATCGTGAAAGAACTGTTTTTGGGAGTGAGGTAGTAGTTGATGCAAGTTAACTAACATGCTTATTTTAACAGTAGATTATTTTTTATAACTATCTTCTCTTAGAGTAATGCTCAGACCGTTGCGTTTTTTATGAAATTTCCAGTTTTGCTTTGAATATTTAGTTATGAACAAATAATAAATGAACATCAACAAGAATCATTCTCTAAATATTATTCTATTTTCTCAAAGTGAATTATTTTTACTCTTTCGCGAATGTTTTGAAAATAATAATTTAAACAAAAAGGTAATCTCACAGTGGTGATACAAACAAATAATAGAATAATTAGAAGTAGGTGGTGGAGAAGTTCTGAATATTACTTATGATTTTATTAATTTATTTTTATTCTATGTTTTTACATTTATTTCTGAAACTTACTGCAGTCACGAAATCGCTTCCGCTACTGTGTTAACAATTTTAGTAAATATTGCTTCTGACTTTCGTCTCTAGTAAGATAAGAATTGAAGTCAGGTATCAATTCTACAAACATCTGTTTTATTTCAGAAGAATACACTCACAAGACAGAAAGAGGTTATATAAAAAATGATTCTCTCTACTGTTTATTTATTATTATTTGTCCATATCTAAAAAGACAAAGGAAAGTTAAAAATTTCAGAAAAACCGCAGCTTTCATAATTTAGAAAAAAAATCGAACTTCTTCATCAGATTTCCATAAAAATGTACAATGATTCTTTAATAAATTACTCAAGCAATTGGATAATGGAACACTTGTGTTAGTAGGGGACTTGTACATTGGAATTCAAACAAGAGAAAAATTTTCATCATGAGGCTGCCCTTCATAAATTTAAATCCTTTTATGAAGAAATGTTCTCACCTCTTCTTCTATTTTAAAATATTCTAGGAAAATCCTGTAAAATATAAAATTTTATGGGCAAAAAATCAATATATGTCCGTTTGGACACATGTAAATGTTTGAAGCTTCTTGTTCTATCACCCAAGTTAAGCAGCGCTTGACTCAGTATACTCGAATGGGGGCCGCCGTACGAGACGGGGTGTATTTATCAGCATTTAAGCTGTCTTCACTCTCGAACCAATAATAATAATAAATAATATACAAATTCCAAAAAGAATACCATCAAACCGGATAGAAGTTCTTAACAATTGTTTCCTCAT
This sequence comes from Andricus quercusramuli, assembly GCA_932178445.1. NCBI lineage: Eukaryota > Metazoa > Arthropoda > Insecta > Hymenoptera > Cynipidae > Andricus > Andricus quercusramuli. Next base: position 16,052 of record CAKNXH010000719.1, on the reverse strand, counting down.
AGAGCGAGGTTTGTAATGAACTCAATTTGCAAATGAACTTTTTAGACATATTTTGGTATCATTCGACCCCAGAAGTTCGAAAATACAATTTTTCTAAATTTCCGCGCGCGCGTGTGTGCTTGTGTATGTGCTTCGGTGCGTAACGTTCTTATGATCACCATATCTCGAAAAGTTAATGAGCTATGATCATGAAATTTTGAAAAATTGTAGCTCCGAGTGATATCCAGGTCTGATAAGATTTTAAACTAGATTAGTTATTTATAAATGTTTTTTCTTAGTTTAGAGATTCGAAGAAAATTAGTTGTTTATATAGCACAACTTTCTTGACATTAAAAATAAAATAATACGATATGTAGCGTATTTGTTCGCGTCTTCAAGACGCATCAATCGACCTACTGTTGAAACTGGGATGACCTACCAGTACTGATTCACGAAGTTTAAAAAAAATTGTTTATCCTGTTTATATGAAAACAACTTCTTTGATAATCAAAATACATCAATACTATATGTAGTGAATTTGTTCGCGTCCTCGAGATGCATCGATCGACCTACTGTTGTACCTTTTATATGAGAAAAACTTTGTCTCATATTATAAATACTACAGTACTTTATCTAACACGTTTGTTCGCGTCTTCGAGACATGTTGAATGATCAATTAAAATACCTTTTATGATCTCTTATGATCTAGCAATACCGATTTATGAATTGAAAAAATATATTGTTTATATTATTCTTGATATAAGGAAAACTGTTTTAATATTCGGAATACAACAGTGGTCCATGTGATGTAAGTGTTTGCGTCTTCGAGACGCGTGGATTGATCTATTGACGAACTTTTTTTGTCCAATTCTTGATTAATCAGTAGCGACTTGAACAGTTAAAAAAAAGTTACATTGTTTCTATGAAGAAAAATTTTGTTTTCATTTGGAATATAACACTACCTTAAGTTGAAAAGTTGTTCATTGTAACAGAACTGACCGATTGGCTTTTTTATTTGCTATCTGATATTCTGAAATAAGATTTCCAGTAAGATAGATACATAAACTTGAGAAATATTGGAAGCATGCATTTTTTTCCTTTCATAGAGAAAAACCTCCTTTTATGAGGAAGCAAATTTATTTGATAACACTTCTATAAAAGTAAGCATCGGAATTTAGTTTTGATTACAAAAAACACCAATTATTATCTCTTTCAGAAATAGAAATGAAATATTACGCAAAAAGTATTCCAACTGAGAGCTTATAGCTATAGACACAAAGCCTGTTTTATTTCCCGCGAGATATGCTGCACTCATGTTCACGTTGTTTTACGAGTACATTCGGTGTTTTGTCATGCATTTTTTCTATTTTTGATCCTGAACCTTGTTAAAAAAATATTCTAAACAATGGCAATGCATAACTTGAAAAATATTATCTACTCGTCATGCTAACTAATTGTAGATTTTTGATGATGAAGAAAAGCTTTTCGAAAAATTTTGAAAAGTTTCAAGAGCATAAACAAATTTTCTTATGATTCCTGTGGAACCTTAAAATTATTTTCTATTTTTAAAAATAAACTTGAAGAGATAATTAAACAAGATTTCAAAATATTTTCAAAGTTTTCCAAAATTGTCGAGAAAGAATCTAAAAGATTTTAAGGCATTTCTTTAAATATTGCAGTATTTAAAAAAAAATGTTTACGAAAAATTTGAGTCATTTTAGAATAGACTTATAAGTTTTGAACTAATTTCAAGAATCAATAAAAATTTGATAATATGGCAGTTGTTTACTTTGAAGACTTTTCCGAATTTTGAAGTAAATACTTTGCAACCTTTTGGAAAATCTTCTTTTTGACCCGAAAGTAAAATGTCAAAAAGCTTCACATTTTCCTCAAAAAAATATAAAAAAATGTAAAAATAACGTTTATAACTAATTCCATTCTCGATCTATTAGAACAACTAATACTAATCAACTGTTATATACTAAAATAAATCAACATTGAGTGAAATCGATTAAAATAATTCGATTCTATTAATATCGAACATTAAGGAAATCTTCGATCGATTCAGAATTCTCTCAATCTAACATTTATATTGAATTTTTAAAATTTTCAAGATAAACAAATATCCTCATGCTTCCTGTAAAACTTTAAAATAATTTTTTCTTTTGAAAAATTAATTTTAAGAGAATATTTAAAAAGATTTCCAACATTTTCAGAAAAAAATCTTCAAAAGTATGAGGCGACTTTTTTAATTTTGTAGAATTTTAAACAAATTGTAGGAAAAATCTGAATCATTTGGAAGATATATGGAAGGTTTAAAAATGTTAAAGAGATTAAAAAATAATTGGAAATTTACAAAGATTTCAAAAAAATGGAAGCAAAATGTAGTTTTTTCAATATTTCAAACTAAAATGTAGAGGCTTTTCAAGAATTTTGCAAGGTTACAAGAAAATAAATTTCCTAAATTTCCTGGAAAAATTTTTAGTGATTTTTTATCTTGAAAGATAAATTTTTAGAGAATATTTTAAAAGATTTCCAAAATTGTGATGGAAGAATCGGAAGAATTATAGGGTATTTTCTTAATTTTACAGAATTTAAACAAAATTAGGAAAAATTCAATTTCTTTTGAAAGATAAAGAGAATTTTTAGAAGTTTCAAAAAGATACAGAATTCATTTAAAACTTGAAAACATTTCGAACCGTTTGAAACAAAATGTAGATTTTTGAAGTTTTTGAATGAAAATTTAGAAGATTTTTAAAAATTCTGAAAAGTTTCAGAAGAATAAAAGAACTTTCTTATGCTTCCTGGAAACATTTTTATTCATTTCTTATTTTGAAAAATCAATTTTCAGTGGAATATTTAAAAACATTTTCAAAAAAGCATTTTAGAAGAGTTTGAAGCAATTTTCCAAATTTTAAGAAGAATTCGAGTCAGTTTATTATCTTTTTCCTTCAAAGCTGCTGAAGAGAAAAACCGATTCATTGATTCTAATGGAAACCGAAAATAAAAATGCGACCCAGCAGTTTTGCTGAATGCATTTCCATAAATGCAATAAACAATTAATGATGATGGTGGCTTGTAGAAGGATGTTTCAAAATCGATCAAGACAGAGAGTAATAAATCCTCAAGTACGATCATGCCACCGGCAAGAACCTGACGGCTCAGAGAAATGATCCATCTGTCTCAAATAAAATATTCGGAAGGACGGAATTGTTCATGAAGAAGACTAGTACGTATAGGCTGTTATAAATCGAGATTATCATGCGATAAGCTCAAGATTATGTATGTTCTACAGAAGAAGTTTACGATGCGTTTCTCGTTGCCAATGTATCATAAAATTGCAACTTGTCTGAGAAAAACAAGTGGCAGAGATCAGAATCATCCTTAAATTTTTCAACTGCCTTCTTCAACCAAAAACTCTACTAAAACTTTTGATATTTTAATTTCAATACATAAAACCTAACTTCTCTGGATTTTTTTAACCCTTTGCGGCATATTGCCATACATGTGTGGCACCTTTTTGTCCTCGATTTTTAATATTTTTCGCATGGTTATTAACAAATTTCAAGAACAAAAAGCAAGTTGAAAGTGTTGTAGGACTTTATTTGATATTTGGAAAGCTTGAAAACATTTTGTTTTTCGATGAAATGGATTTTATAAATAAACGAAGTAAAAAAATATAGCCTTTTTACACATTAAATGGAACTGTGACTAATCAACAATAGTTAATTAGCTGAGATTAACATATAAGGCATATATATTGTAAGTCGCTGACTGTGAATATAAAGTCAAAATTATAAAACTGAAAATGGCGGACGCAATATTTAAAAATAAGTCACATGGCTTCGAAATGGGTTTTGAGTTGTTTTTGGTAGCTGATTACCAATCTGAAGTCAAAATTCCAAGAGTCAAAATAACGGATCCAATATAACGGCCAACAAATTAGAAAACTGAAAATTAGTCAAAATTAAAAAACTTTGTATTCACAATTATATGGTGCTCATTTCACGAAAACTTTGCCTCCTGTCAGCAGAAGTATTTGCTTCCTCATAGAGGAAGCATTCGTGATTTTTCAAATAATAGGCAAACTAAATTTTTCATTTCGATAAACTTGAAAACAGGTCTTTACAAAAAATACAAAATTACATGATACTACAAACAATTTCAAAAATAATCAAATCAGACACATAAAATTTTGTATCTGAAATTGTACTTTTTTGAGCTGGAATAGGGAAGGAAAAGTTCTGTCGCACCTATGCCTTTTCCAGCATTTTGATTTTTTTTACAAAAATTGTCAGAAATATTTTATTTGAACATTTATGTTCGAAAAGTCTTTTCTATTCATGCATCAACTTTGAACTATCTCCTCGAGACAAGGAATCTTTTTCGTTCTTGCATCAATTTTTCATTATGATAAAGAAAAAAGTTTTAATATAAAATCCTGTTTTTCAAATATTATGCAGTACCATAGCCTCCTCACTCTTAAAAAAAATCAATATTATAGGTCAATCGATTCATCTCGAATCAAGGAATCTTTGATGGTTCTTGCATCAACTTTGAATTATGCTAGTAACAAAAGTTTTGCTATAAAAACCCATGTTTTCGAATATTATGCATTATCATAGCTTCCTTACTCTTCAATAAAATGTATCAATATTATAGGTCTAACGATTCGCTTCGAATCATCGCAACTTTTCTATTCTTGCATCAACTTTAAATTATGACAATGTGATTGTTTTTACTATAAAAATCTATTTGAAAAATATATAAATTATCATAACTTTCTAAATCTTTAATAAAATGTATTAATATAATAGGTGGATCGATTCGTCTCAAACCGAAGAATCTTTTATATTGTTGTATCAACTTTGAATTATGTTAATGAAAAAAAATTTCACTATAAAAAAGCTGTTTCTTTTAATATTATAAAGTGCTAAAAACAATTCAATAAATATTTTCAGAAATCCTTTGATCAGTTTCAAGATATTAGTGTTGAAAGTAAGCCCTTTAAATTTAATCAATCTATCTGCCACCGTTTTCAAGTTATCGTGTTAAAAAAAAGTGAGCGCACATATAAAATAAGACCCTAAATCAGATTATATTTCATGAGTATTGTAATTACCTCAAAACAGCACTAATCAGAATACGAGGGGAAAACCGGGCCACTCAAAATCTAATATTTTATGATTTGACTTGTTTTTTCTGGATAAGAATCCGAAAGATTTTCTATGATTTTCTGTAAAATGAATGTCAAACTTTATCTTACAAACTGTTTTCTCCAGTTTCCTTTATAAATTTTGATAAAAGTAAGATTTATATAACGCTGTAATTTTTTGTATTTTGGTTAAGTCGAGTAAAAACTCCTGGCTAAACTTGAATTGCAAACTTTTTTGGATATTTAGGTCATTTATAATATTGTACATTGTCTTGAGAAAATTATCTAAAATTTTAAGCAAACTAAGATACTTTTTTTGGCTGTAGAATGATTTTTATGAAAAGTTTCGAATTTGTAGGGAAAAGCGGGACATGGTAAAAAATACTAATACCCATATTAGATACCATTTTATTAAATACTCAGAAGAGTAGTTGAAAAATGTTATTCACGAAAATGTTTCCTAATATCGCTAGGATTATTTTTCAATTTCCTGTCTTTTTATCTATAAGCTTACATGCTAAGCAACATGATACAAAGTTATGTATGCAAATTGACTGTGTAAGAGATTGTATAACATTGCAGATTGACCTTAGCGAGTTCATGAAATGGTGCAAGCAATTAGAAATTCAAATAAACAATCAAAAATACAAAGTCATTACAATTACAAGAAACCAAAATCCGATTCTGTTCAGCTATGAACTGAAGGCAAAACAGATACAGATAGTTCATATCATCAGGGATCTAGGATTAAATAGTGATCATCACTCAAGATATAAAGAGCACATAGAAACTATTGTGAAAGCTGCTAACCAAGTTCTGGGATTTATTTTCAGGTCCTGTAAAAGCTTAAGAAAATCTAGCACTCTTGTAGCAATATTTCATTCTTTTGTTATATCTAAGCTAGAATATGTATCTGTAATCTGGAGTTCTCATTTGAAATGTGAAATTCAACTCCTCGAAAAAATTTTCAAAAGATTTCTAGAAATGATAGAGTTCAGAGAAGATGGAACCTATCCTCTGAGAGGTAGTAACTACAAAAATTGATGTTTGCGATTTATCATGTTCGCAATTCAAGAAAGACACATCTTGCTTTTACTCGTTTAGAGTACCACGTTCAAATTATAGATATGGAGATTCCGAGATAGTGTATCCACCTGCGACAACGAATCCAGAGATGTATTATTCTCCAGTCTATATAATGTGTCGGGATCTGAATGGCACGTATTAAAAGTGCTAGGGTTTCAATTTTGTTCAAGATCATTTGCTTATAAACTAATTCTGAACTTCAGTTATGTGTACTTTTTTGATTAACGTCAAAACTGAAAAACAATTGAATTGCCTTCAATACTCGTTTTGCTCAACAAGCACCAATTGTGATTCAATTTTGTTTTAGCACATTTTGATCCATTTTCCTTTTTCAAAATGAAATCTATTTGTCTGTGTTAATATCTCATTAAGTCCTTTTTGCGATATATTGAGAAACCCCTGAAAAAACATCCCGATCAACCCCGTCTTACAATACACAATCATGTTTTCTAAAAAAAACTTTAAGCTCTAAATATAGAATTAAATGAAGAGCTGCACTTAGCCCTTCATATAATATTTAGAACTGATGCAGCTCACAATTCATGTAATATCTCAATATTAAAGATAAGAGGGCAGCAAGTTAGTGCACTTCAAAGTCGAATTAATAGAGCCTCTGACAGTGTTTTTCGGCCCGTATCAGGGCATAGGGGTTCCTCAAGACAGCTAGTACATCGAGGATGCAGAAGACAGATAGCTAGACAAGGGCGAAGAAAAAGAGAATAGGAAATCCGTGAGAAATGAAAGTAGAAGAGAAAAACGTAGGATCTAAAACGGAAGGGAGCCATGAGAGTTTCTGATATTTTATACTTTCCGGGCACGCTCCTAGACCAATACGTCTGCCTGGAGCAACAACCAACTGCATCACGTTTCCCCGATTTTGTATGTTTTTTACATTCGATCTGTCCTCCGCACTGCAGTGCACATATTAAATCTTTTATAGCCTACTCAGATGTGCACTCGTAAGTGAAATGTCTATTGTTAACATCCTCCTTTCCTTCGGACAATAAATCTGACTCTCATTTTTGTCTTTCACCTATTCAAGTTACCGAAAAATTACGCTTCTTATTTATTGTTCCACTTTAACGATAACTACAAAACGTCAAAAAGTGACTCCATGGTACAAGTGACATAGGCAAATAAAGATTCATGCTTGTCTATCTCTGCCAAACACAACAAAGAAAAAGTCATATTGGAAGCAATTATTTTTTCAAATCAATGAAAAGCCAACGTAAATTCATTTTGTACGTCAAATTGATAAATAAATCATTAATTTTATCTGAGAATTGAGACAAACTTTCAGAGTTATATTTGAATAAATAAGTCAAGATTTTACATTCAATGATTAGTACAAAACATCGTTTATGGATGAATTTCCATGCGCTGATTATGAATACGGCCATAAAAATACCAGCACAATTCATTTTGAAGGTTGAAATTGGAAAAATACTATTCCTAATTATTGGCCATGCCTCAACTCTGCGACATCTGCCCTTCAGTCATATTCGAACCCATTTCCAGTACGTATAAAACAGTCTCCGGATGGAAAGGTCATTAAGATAAAAAAAAGACTTTGTTTCTTTGAAAAATGGCAACGTTTCGGACTCAATATGGTCCCTTTTCAAGCCTATTGAAGCCTGTTGAAACATTATTCATTATAGTCTAAATTTTTTATATAAAATCATAAACAAAAACAAGAAACAAATCTTTGCCGACAAAAATGATGAAAGTGTGAAAAAAAGTTCGTTTTGCTTATAAGTTTGATTGGAAAAGACAAGTATCAACAGTAGCATGAAAAGTAAATTCTATTATAAGATTCTCAAATCTATTATAATTCTCTAAATTTGGTGGAATAATACCATTTTTTGGGCATCTGATCAAAAAAAAATTTGATCTCCTAAAATAGATAATGTAGATGAAAAACGGGAAAATTTTTGTGAAAATATTAATAGTTGCAATCCAAATTGGAATCTGATCCACTGGTAGAAACTACCATATGTGGATCTATGGAATGGAATCTATGGACCATATGGAATATGATCCACTCCCAGTGGATCAGATTCCACATTGGATTGCAACTATTCATATTTTTACAGAAATTTTTCCGTTTTTCATCTAGATTAGCTATTTTAAGAAATCAAAAAATTTGTTTGATCAGATGCCGAAAAAGTGGTATTATTCCACCACATTTAGAGAATTATAATAGATTTGAGAATCTTAGATTTTACTCTGCATGCTACTTTTGATACTTATCTTTTCCAATCAAACTTATACACTAAACGAAAATTTTTTTCACACTTTCATCATTTTTATCGGCAAAGATTCATTTCTTGTTTTTGTTTATAATTTTATGTTAAAAATGTAGACTATAATAAATAATGCTTCAACAGGTTTCAATAGGCTTGAAAAGGGACCATATTGAGTCCAAAACGTTGCCATTTTTCCAAGAAGCAAAGTCTTTTTTTAATCTTAATGACCAATTTTTTTTAAACCACTGGATATTTGGCCATATCCCAACTCGGCGAAATTTCTTATCAATTATGTGTATTTGAACCCATATCCAGTATTCTAAGAACCCACCTGCTTATAGTTGGCCATACTCCAAATCGAAAAAATCTTTCTATTAATTATATTTGAACCCATGCGCAGTATTCTAAAACAATCACCTGTTTATATTTGGCCAAACTCCAACTCGCCGAAATCATCCTATCAATTATATTTCAACCCATGTTCAGTATTTTCGAACAACCATTGGCTTATATTTGGCCATACCCCAACGTGCCAAAATCTTCCTGTCAATTATATTTGAAGCCATTTCAATTATTCTAAGAAAAACACTTGATCTAGCAATGCATTTTCATGTACTGGTTACTAACATGGTCATGAGAATGCAATTTTGAGTCCAATTATTTTTAACGTAATTGTCAAGTTTAGTTATAATTATATTCACATATAAAAAATGAAAAATTGTATTTATTGAATTGCCTTAACTGGGGTCTATTACTATTACAATAATGAATACGCGTTATGAGATTCTAGGAGATATTATACATTATATGTTACATGATTTTTAAAGCAACATTTTTGGACAATAGCATTACTATCAAGAAAGAAAAACCAAACGAAAGATCTAAGAATCAATTTTGTGGATTATTAAGTATTGTGGATAAATTTTGCTAATAAATAATACTTTATTAAATGATCAACTTTTCTTGAAGAAATTTAGTCAAAGGTATAAAAGAAACAAATTTTCCAAAATAAAAAGACGAATACGCGAGTAACTCGTAGGTAGGAAACAAGGATGTGAAAGAATGGCTCATTATGGCCATATAGTGTTGTCTATACATATAATCCTTTCTCCCTTCCTCACCTCAAATCGCCACGTGATCTCAGAAATTGTTTAGGTTTAGCAACAATGATTTCTCAAATTTTCAGGCGAGTATTTGCTAAACTTGATTTGACTTTCAAAGTTCACCTCCTTACTTGCAATGAGCCTTTAAAGGCAACTCAAGTTACCCAATTCTCGCCTGGAGCAACATTTTTTAATCGTTCTGCAACCGGAACCGAGAATTTTTAATTAACCGGGGAAAAATTCAAACTACGTTTCAATATTAATATGAATTAAATTACGTTCAATTGTTGTATAGAGTGTGTTCAAATGTCAACTATGATTTATTTGATATTTTACAAGCTTCATGTAGCCAACTTACCACTGGCTTTACACTGGCTCTTAACTGGGGCTATCGCCCGAATCGCAGATTTGATTTCTACACGGGAATGCAATCGTATATAGTAAAATTAATATCTACATAAGCTCAAAAATACAATTTTGGTAATAATAATCATAATAATGAAATAAATATTTTATAATAAATTATTTCCCTATATACGTATATTTTGGTAACAAAATATAAAGTTACGTATGGGAGAACAGAAATAAAAGTAGATGTGACTTATTATTATTGTATACGTAGATTATATAAATAAACAGTATGACAAATAAATATAATAATGTCGAATACACTGTCGGATTTTCTTTGATTTTCTTTCCATTATTTCAAAAACTGTTTAATTAAGCTTACGAGGATAATAATTTTATCATAAGATCGAACTATTTAATTCAATAAATTATATCATGGCTACGTTGGGCCATTATTGTACAATATCGTGTCCCACCTTAGTTACTGGCGTATTAAACTTTGTATTTTTTTATAAAAATGAGGCTTCTCCAGTTCAAATTTATGAAATTCAACAAACAATCACGGAAGTTTTAATCTTCAGATTGAAATGCTGAGAATTATGAAATGAGTTATAAATATTAGAAAATGTACAGTTTCAAAGTGGAAATATGCAAGGGTGAATATGACATCTGACACATTTGAATATGTCGTCATATATGTCTATAAAATTTTTAAATTATCTTTTATTGCTCTGTGAAAAATCATAAAAAAGAATATAAAGTTCAATCACAATGTGAATTAAAACATTAATAAATCAATATCTGCATATAAATGTTCTCCTCTTTTAATATGAATTCTCGTTTATCGATATTGCTTATCAAGTGATTTCGAATAAAATCACCATATCCAATAAACGTTACTACGTCACGATTCCCGATTTCATCGATGACGTGCCTTTATTAAAATGCGTCTCAAGTAATGTTCGATACTCGCTCTTGTCAAAAAAAAGCCGTTACGTTTCCTGACTACATTGTAACTGAATTCAAAATCGAGTTCCGGGATGCTTAATATCAAATTCTTTCATGACTTGTACATTGTATACAAAAATAATCCTGTCTGAAGAAAGTGGTGTAACGATATGTCTTGAAAATTGTTATTGAAAACCTGATTTGCTTTCCATTAGTTGAAGCTGTTTTATATCGTAAATTTGACATTTAAAATTTAAATCTGCATATAAAGAAGAATCATGGAAAATCTTATCCGAATTTAGAAACATTCGTGTTTTCAAATCCTCTTACGCGATTTAATAAAAACTTTCAAATTATCTATTAAATTATTGAAAATATAACAAATGTCTAAAATCTAGTGCTCTCGTTCGAAATTGATATTCTTGTAAAGAATTAAAAAATAAAATAATAAAATTTCGAAGAGGATTTAACATTTATCAAAATTTCAGGTTGATAGTTTTTCCCTCGGAAATTAGCATTTTTAAGCAAAAATGATCATCAAGGCTTTCAATTTTCAACAATTTGAAGTGATATTAGCGATTTAAAGCGAAAATGAGTATTTTCAATCAAAAGATAATCAGATTTCAAAGATAGAAACATTTTCAACAATTTACGTTTAACGGTTTCGTCAGGGTTTTCTACCGTAAATTGACACTTTCAAACAAGAATAATTAGATTTCAAAGGTTCGTAATTTTGGAAAAATTATTTTATTTTTAACAAAAAACATTACAATTTGAGAAACTAAACTGTAAATCAACGATCAAATTTGGACATCATATTTTTTAATGCTTTTATTCAACTTTAAAAAAAATAATAATAATAATAAAGAGGAAAGAGGAAAGAAAATAGCAACCTGCAAATCCCCTTCCTTATTTTCTTCTCGTCCTTTTTATTCATTTATTTTTTGAAATTAGAAATTTGATAGTTGGATGCTTGTTTTCTTCTATATTTTTTCAGAATTTTGTATGTGGTTGAAAATTATTAGATGTCAAAGAATATTCAAAATTTTTCAAAAAGTTTATTTTCAGCTGAAATTAGTATTTTCAAACATAAATCATCATGATTTGAACAAGATTTCGAATCATTCAACAATTCTGGATTACGTTGGAGTTTCCCATCTGGGAATTGGTATTTTCATTAAAAAATTATCAGACTCAAATCCAACGATTTATATTGTTTGAAATGAAAAAATTGGAAAGCTTCAACAATTTAAAAGTGTGACGTTGATGTTTCACATGAAAAATTCGCTTTTTGAAACAAAAATCATAATAATTTGAACAAGGTTTAGAATTTTTTACCAATTTTGGATTATGTTAGTCTTTTCTTTGAAAATTTGTACTTTAATTTTTTCTTAAATTATGTTTTAAATATTTTAAAGAAGATTCATAACCTTTTAAAAGTTTTAAGTTATGCTGGCATTTCGCACCGTAAATCGGTATTCTTAGTAAAAATTATAAGATTTCAATGAGGATTTATAATGTGTACACGATTTCAGCTTGTGCTTAGAATCTCACTCAGTTTTTTATATTATGTTAGCATTTTTGGTCGAAAATTGGTATTTTTAGTATTAAACAAATCATAAAATTTTCCAGATTATCACTATTCTTCAGATTACTCTACAGAGTCAATGAAATCACAATTTTTTTGCGTTTTCTACTGAAAATTGGTTGTTTTAATAAAAAATAATTCAATTCCAAAAAAGATGAAAAAAGGTTTATACAATGTTGGCTTATGATCGTGTTTTTTTTACCGAAAATCGGTATTTTTAACAAATAATTGAATTGTTTCATTGTGTTTACAAGGATGTATATTAATGCTGAAGAGATATCAATTCTTATCAACCATCATACAAATTGTTGATGCTTTTATTTTATATTATATTAGATAATTGATACTATCAAACACAAAAATTTTGTATTTATATTAATTTTATATTATGTACATTCAAATACTGCTATGCTGGAATGTATTATTAAATTTTGTATTATAAAATTAATAATTTTAAGAAAAACTACTACAACGCTAGAGAAAATTCTAAGTAGATTAAAAATTGCGTGCAGACAAGATTATGCAATTCTAAGTAGGGTCACGGAGTTTCGAGATGTTTAAAACTTTTCTCTTGTGTGCCAAGAACTTTCAAGCTGGCTAGTAATTTGAAAGTCGCAAGCCTTCTGAATTTAAAACAAAGTTGTTATTTTCGTTTAAGTATTGTCAGGTTACATAAATTTCATTGTTTTCTAATTATTTAAATTTCTTCACTCTTTATAGTCCATGCACAGAGACAGTAGGGTTTCAATAAAAATTGCGGCTTGAAAAAATCGATCAATAGAGATCGTCAGTTTTGAAAGATTCCAATCAGAAAACAAATAATTTCCAAAGCATTTACAATCATTAAGCATTTTTAATCAATATTTAAAAATCTTCAAGTTTGAATGGTACAAATTAGAGTGATTCTTTTGAAAATTAAATCACATTTTTTAGTAAATTAATGTGTCCAATCACTTTCAAAATCACTTGATACTACATGATATGGTACTCATTAATAATATATTTATCACCTTTGAAATTCCTATAATTTCAATATGAAATTATATTTTTGAATACGCAGTTCTAATGACGTTTAATTTTTGAGGCCTTGAAACTGCAGTTTTTTCTCTTAAAAGCTTAAATTCGAAAATATTTGCTTGGAAATTTCTTAATTTTCAGAGGTTTCTAATTTCAAATTTCACAATGTTGTAGTTTTAAATTGAAATATCAAATTGGTAGGTTTCAATTCCAGTCACTTATGCATTTAACAATTTTAGATTCAAATCTTCTGAACTGTTTGGTTTCAATTTTTAAACTACATAATTGTCTGATTTTTTAATTCTTTGAAATCGAAGAAGAATTTGTGATTAAAAATTCTGAAATTAGATGCCTTCAGAATAAATTCATAATAATCCCAAATTACGAAAATAATGTTTGAAATTCAAGCCTTAATAATTAGAAAATCGTACAATTTCAAACATGAGAATCAGATATATCAACTTTGTTTTCTAATTTTCAACTTTCAAATGAAAATCTTAAAATTATCCAGTTTTCTGTTGAAGATTCTCAAAAATGGATCATTTAAAATTGGAAAATATTTGACTAGAAAATGTCAAGACTTAATAATAATGACTGTTAATTTATTTTTTTGATTTTAGAGAAAAGTTTTCCAATCAAGTTATAATGTTAAAATCTAGGTCCAGTTCATCATGAATTATGTAATAACAATTTAAAATTCCAGAACTTTGAATGACCTAATTCTCAAAATTCTTAACTAAAAATATTGAAATTTTAAAGATTTAAAGTTGTCCTCTTTTCGAAATTTAAATCTGAAATCATTCAATTTCGAAATTCTTGAATCCAAAAAAAAATTGTAGAATTTGAAATCCATTGAATTAGAAATTATACGATTGCAACTTATTTCTGAAGAAATTGTCCAATTTTTGAAAACTTTAGGCTGCAATTTTTCAGTTTTGAGAGCTTTTTATTCTATTCGAAATATTTTCGTTTTTCAAGTATTTACATTATATACAATTTCTCAATTTTGAACGTTTTTTATATAACTTAATAGCAAGGAATGAAAATCCAGAGATGTGAAACGCGCATGTGCACTTAAAAAATATTTAACAGGATATATCGTTTTCAACCTAAGCTATAACGATTTTTATTACGACTAAGACTGTAATATTGAAAAGATGATCAGAATTTGTTTTTAAAATTCTGTTTCAGTAGCCAGAGAATAATACGTACATGTACATTTATTGCAAAGACGAATGTTCTACAACCTTTGTATTCTCAAGTGTTCTTTATTTTTCATGATGTCGGTAGCAATATTTTTCTTCTATTAGTCTCGCGGAATGTGTATCCTCTTTATTTCCGCTTCAGCCCCCTTGGGAAGATTTTCTACCGAGCAGAAACTAAATGGACGTACATAAAGAAATGCAAACGAAAGCAAGAATAAAACGCTAGTTTCTATACATTTCCTCAAAACGGAAATAGGAAAATACGACGTTCTTGCGAATGCAATTTTGATTTTGCTTGAAAGTAAGAATTTTTCTTTAACTCAGAAATTCTCTGAAAGATAATAAAAAACTAGCAGAAACCTGATTCATTTTTTCAATTTTTGAAAAATAGCATTTTATAGCAGAAGATGAATTATTGGATTTACGTCCTGTTTTATTACTATTTAATGACCAATAACTGCACGCGCGAAGCGCGCGCTCACGTCTCTGGATTTTCATTTCCTAACATTAAAAGTATAAAAAATTTGAATACCGCTGCAAAGTACTATGGGTGTATTCACTACGAGTGTGTTTATTTGTGCTAATTTCATGAGGACTTTGCTTCCTCATAGAAGGAGGTTTTTCTCCAACAAGAGAAAAAAATTCACGCTCTCAAAATTTTTCAAGTTTTTGTTTCTCTCTTACCAAAAGAGTTTTCCTTGTATAAGCAATATAAAAAGGTTTGTAAAGACGTTGTTAATAGGTTCGTAAATAGGTCAATCGACGCGTCTCAAAGACGAGAACAATTACATTAAATACAGTACTTTTATATTCCCAAGAAGAAAAATATATTTTCCAAACAGGTTAAATATTTTGATTTACAAAGTAAAAAAATAGTATTATACGGTCACGGAAGGTCATTTCAGGTTCTTCAATAGGTCAGCCGATGCGTCTCGAAAACGCGAACAAGTAAATCACAGAGAGAAGAATTTAAAATATTGCAAGTATCATAAGGGGGCACGGAAGCTTCTTCAATAGGTCATTTGACGCATCTCAAAGACGCCAACAAATATATCATATACATTACTGCTGTATTGTTAACATTAAATAAGTTCAAAGATATGAAAAAGATAAACAATATATTTTTGCAACCTATGAATCGGTATTGCGCTGGATCATAATAGCTCACGAAGGGTTAGTGAATAGGTCATTCGGCGCCTCTCGATGACTCGATCAAGTATATCACATACAGTACTGTAGTATTCCTAATACCAAGAAAGTTTTTCTTATACAAAAAGAATAAACCATTTTCTTAAACTTCATAAATCGGTACGGGCACGTCGAAAAAGATTCCACAATAGTTCGATCGATGCGTCTCGAAGACGCGAACAAATATTT
>CAKNXH010000718.1:215866-292314 GCA_932178445.1 Andricus quercusramuli | reverse complement strand
TACGACAAATACTGCTTAGTTAGGACATGATTTCGATTCGCAAAATAAATCTCGCGCATACAGGTGATAGTTGGGAGTACAATCTAAACATGAATAATACAAACAATAAAGTAGCCTCGGAATGGACTGAAACTCGGATTGACCAAAGGCATGCACACGGTAAACGTAAAGGTCGTGTTTCGGGCGATGAATGGAGACTGGGTGTTTGGAATGCTAGAGGAGTGAATGATCTTAAGATAAGAGAACTACGAGAAACTATGCACACAAGGAAACTAGATATTCTCTGTGTACCTGAGACGAAGAAAAAAGGTTGCGAATTTAGAAACATAGAAAATGGGGTGTTGGAAGGCGGTTGTGAAATATGGTCAGGAGTAGATAGTGAATCACATCGTAGTCAGGGGGTCGGTTTAATTATGAATGAAAAAGCAAGTCAACATCTCATAGATCATGATTTTGTATCACCCAGATTGCTATGGGCTAGAATGAAGGTAGGAATCAGAAGATTATTTATCATAGCGTGCTACGCACCAGTTGATAGCGATTCGAGGGAAGTTAAGGACGCCTTCTGGGACACTTTAAATGATACAATAAGTACTTGCGATCAAGGTGAAAGAATAATCTTGTTAGGAGATATGAACGGATGGGTCGGCGTCCAGCGTCAGGATACAGATACAGGAGGGGTGCTAGGTAATTTTGGGGACACAACAAGAAAAAATTATAACGGGGAAAAATTAGTTAGCTTATGCTTAGAAAAGAGCCTATTCATTACAAATACTTGGTTTAGACATAAAATGATCCACATGTACACCTGGTGTAAAGGAAATAGCCGCAGTATAATTGACTTCGTTATTGCAGATGAAAGACTAAGAGAACTAGTTACAGATACAAGAGTCATGAGGGGGGCCGAATGCAATACTGATCATTACCTTTTAGTCTGCAAAATAAACTTAGGGCGGGGATGGAGAACAAAGAAAACAAAGAAAACGAAACAAACACGAATAAAAATTGAAAATTTACAGAGACAAGAAGTGGAAACAGAGTTCCAAAAGAGGTTAACTGAACGCATAGATAGGGCAACGTGGGAAGCGCTTATAAGCAATAAAGATGTAGAGGGCGCGTGGACTTTATTACGGGATATCATTGTTAAAACTGCGACCGAAATATGTGGTACGGCATTTGTAGGAAGAAAATCTGGTGATGCATGGTGGAATGAGGAAATTGCGGCAGCCCAAAAAGAAAAGAAAAAAGCGCGCAATAGAACGCTGAACATGACAGGTCTTAGCGATGAGGAGAAAACTAGACTTAAAAATGATTACAGACACAAAAATAGGAAAGTTAAACGACTAGTCAAAGAGAGTAAAGAGAAAATCAGAACAGAAGAAGAGAACAAAATAAAAAACTGCTTTGAAGGAATTATGAAACTATTATATAAACAGTTGAAGGAAAGTAAAAGTACAGAGTTTGCTAGCATGAGAAACAGTAAAGGCGAAATGCTATATGATATAGACGGGATAGTAGACGCTTTAAAAGATTCTTTTAAAGAACTATTAGGAGGTGAAGATATAGGGCAACAAAACTGCGACATAGAACATAATGCACTAGAAAACCCAATTGAAAAAGTCTGTGTCACTGAGGTCAGAGATATAATTAAGAACTTGAAAAACGGTAAGGCTGCGGGTATAGACAATATTAGCGCTGAAATGCTTAAATACGGTGGTGAGTACATACCTCACAGGTTGTGCGAATTAATAAATTTATGTATCGAAACGGGAGAAGTCCCAGACGATTGGAGAAAAGCGATTATCGTACCATTATACAAAAGAAAAGGAGATAAAAGCAACTGCAGTAATTACAGAGGTATCAGCCTACTAAGTACCGTAAGTAAAATATACTCAAAAATACTTATCCGTAGGGTAATGGAAATTACAGAAGAGAAGATATGGGAAGTCCAATGTGGATTTATGCCAGGAAGGTCATGTACAGATCAGATATTTAGCCTAAGACAGATCACAGAAAAGAGCTTGAGAGTAGGAAAGAAAGTTTTCTGTGCATTTATTGATCTAGAAAAAGCATTCGACAAGGTAAATAGAACTAAACTTTGGGAAATCCTTAAAGAGTATGGAGTAAATGGAGGGCTCCTACAAGCAATAAAAACAATTTATACAGGCAGTAAAGCGAGTGTAAGGGTAAATGGGAAACTGAGCGACTGGTTCGATATTATGCAAGGGGTGAAGCAAGGATGCGTTATGTCCTCGTGGCTATTTATCATATTCATGGATAAATGTCTAAGAACTGCCCTCTTCGACGAAGAAGGTGTAAATCTCGAAACCGTCAAGGTACGTGGGTTAGCTTTCGCAGATGACAAGATTCTTATGGCAGAATCAATCGAGGACTTGCAAAGAATGTTGAATAAACTAAATACAAGCATGGAGAACATGGGCCTCAAAATTAACGTGAATAAAACGAAAATCATGGTGTTTGAGGGAAAAAGCGAGAAAACAATGTGCAACATTGTCCTAAATGGTGAGGGATTAGAACAAGTTGACAAGTACGTATATCTGGGTAGCCTATTCACTAGCGACGGAAAAATAGATGGGGAGTTAGATAGGCGCATAAATAAGGGTAAGCAGGTTATCGGTAGAGCAGGATCCATCCTCAGAAATAAAAACATATCAAAAAAAGCTAAAATGGCCATACATAACTCTATCTTCGTACCAACTGTACTATACGGTAGCGAGACATGGACCTGTCAAGAAAAGGACAGGAGCAAAATCAACGCGATCGGCATGAAACCTCTCCGCATAATATGCGGGAAAACACTGATGGACAAAGTCAGAAATGAGACAATCCTCAAAGAATGTGGTACACAAGAGACACTAGTTGACATATGGGAAAGAAATCAGCTAAGGTGGTTCGGACATCTTGAAAGAATGAAAGATGAACGACTGACGAAGCAAGTGTATAAAGGTAAAGTAAATGGTAGAATGCCCAGAGGTAGACCGCCGAAAGAATGGTCAGAATCTGTGAATGAGACATTAATCCGAAGAGACGTAAGAAGCCATAGGAACAGAAGAGCTTGCGTGAAGAAATGCATGGACGTGAAGGAAGCTAGAGTAGTATGCCAGGACAGAAATGTGTGGCGACAAATAGTTTGTAAACAGAGTGACAATAGTGTGAATGGCGCCTGAAACAGAGACTTTGGATACTAATGGGCCCAAGTGGGGAACCATACATAACAATTTTGTGAGGTTCCTCACTTGGGGTGATCGCTAGAGAGATTGATCAGCAACCTGGGTCGGAGCAGTGTTGCGGAATGAACGTGTCATCTAAATAAATGACATGAGAATTCCAGATCGATCTAAAACACCTATCCCTAACACCTATAAAACTCCTATATACCTTATGCCCATATACCAACCTACTCTATACCTATTCACCTGTTTACTATTCCCCAACCGAGCAAGTCACGCCTACCCCGAAAGGGAAATGGCTTAATGGTATAATAATAATAAAAAAACTGCCGCTGCCTCGCGTCAATAGGTCTAAAAAGAAGGAGTTGATAAGGGTTATGTAGAAATCCTTTGTATTCAGTGTCTTTCAAATGTCACAATGCAGCCAAATCGAAAATTTCCTAAAAGCATAAGCAATGACTTGAGAAAAGTTTACTTGCAACAAATTTCATATTCCCTCTTCAATTTGCCGAAATTGATGAAAGGTAAGAATTTTATAAAAAGGATTTGGACCAGAAGGTTTGTAAAAGAAATATATATCACTCTTCATTATTAAGGAACTTTAGCTAATGGCTGACGCGATATTCAAATTTTTCACATTTTCTCGAGGTAAGAGAAGTCGGACTGTCCCAACATTCACTCAGGAATGCTACGTCTACTGCTCCGATCGTCCATTCGAAGGTAAAGAACGGCTGCTAAAATTTATACTTTTCTTTGGAATATCTGAATAAGTAGTTCCAAACGTAGGTACAGACAAATAATATGAAAACGCATTCAACATAAAGTAGAGTGTAACATGATATAGCATATGTTGAGTTTTTGACATTTGCGTTGGACATACGTCACACTTTAACTTTCTTGGGCGGAAAAGTGCACTTTTTCTCCTGCCGACGTCACCTTACTTGACAAGCACTACTTCCTCCGTTCTAAAGTAATGCAGAACGGATGAAATCATGTATGTGTTATTAAAAAAACACTTTCATAACTCCACACCAGCCCTCTCAGGCTTTTAAAATTAACGCCAAACAAGAATAAATTATCTCTATACTATTCGTATCGGTACAACATTTTTTCAATGCTCTATAATTAAATCTTTGTCAAACCCCAAGGGGTCTTTCTCCAACTTTTGTAACCTTCTGAGTGAGTGAAAGCAGAAAATAAGTTTTGTGAGAAAAGTCTCTCGTAGAACTCATATTTTAGGTTTCTTCTTCATCCTTGAGTTATTGATGCAGTTATTAAATAATGAGAGTCATATATGAAGTGGAAGATTCTATAAAAATAAGTGAACAATAAATCATTTACTTTTATCTTTTCATAGAAGAAGACGGAAAACTTCTATAATAAGATTTATTTTTACTCTACATTAAAATACAGCAAATATTTATTTCTCCAGAACATGATGATGATAAGAAACTAACACATTCGAGAAATCTCGCATTGTTAAAATCGCGGAAATTTCCATTCCACGGGTTAAAAGTTTTTAAGATTACTTAGCCATCACGTAATATTTATTGTTCTCCTTGTTCTAGATTCTAAGAGATTTTGTGGATTCCAAACACGTTCAGAAACACTTGATTAATTTTGACTTTAGAGGAACATTTTTTTTATTGTCCAGTAACATAACTTCAATATTGGCGGAATACATTAGGAGCCGCCAACCAAGAGGGCGCAGCCAGAGTATCCTGGCTACTAAAACTGTCAGGAAAATACTACAGTTGCTTCGAAGGTGAATTCCTTAGGGTGGATCCACAGTTTTGTCACTTAACAATTACTTTTAGAAGAAAAATACCTTTTCGAGAACTGACAAATGATCATATAGAAAAAAATTGAATATTTTTTCCGGCTAGGCTACACATCCGTCACATCTGTGTTAGACCTACAACTGTCCATTCTGAAATTCAGATGTACCCAGATGCCTGGAATATATTTATATCAAATTCATACCTACGTTGGATGACCCCAGATAGAGTTTACAAAAAATATTCATTGGGATAAAATGCGAATTGAATAAGACGAGTTGTCAATTTTCAATAGCTCAAAAATGTTTTCCAAACTATATATTATATTATTATACTCACCAATAAAATTAACGACCAAGTTCAAAACTAGGGTAAAAATGACCCTCATATTTTTCAAACACAGAAAAAGCTATAGTGAACAGTAATAAAAGTGTGTACTCTTTTTGCTTCATTAAAGCCAAAAAATCTTATTTAATGGATTTTATGGGCTCCAATTTTATTTTTCTCAGATTATCTTTCATATCATGAAACTGTATTTGCTCTCCATTAGCTAGTTCGAAGAGAAAAAAAATTATGTAATAATTCCGTTGATAGTATTGTGACAATTCATATGTCTAGATACCCAAGAGTATTACAATGTTGGAAAAAAGTTACCTTTTTTGGACAAAGATCGCTCAGCATAACATTACAATTCTTGAAGGATATTGATGTTTCCTTTTATAAATGAGAATGATTCCTTCAGGTATAATTAACACAATCATCTAAGTTATATCAATATGGTCATTCATGTCTGAAAATTTTTGCAGCTAGATGAAGGATAAAAACTTGTTTTTCAGACACAATGAGCTATATTCCACTTACCATTTAGTAATTTAGGAAAGACATTTGGAATTTTTTGATGTTGAGGCAAACTATTAACTTACAGACTAAGTAGGGCGGTGTTTTCACATCAAAGTTGATTATAATTCATGACGTGAATTGCTTCAGATATAGTTAAAAGTTTGTCATATTTGGCTATTCTGAAAATTTTCTCCCGTTTCCGGCGAAATCGCAGTAAAATTTCAGCGTTAACCACATCTCATGACAGTGACATAGGTGATTGCAAACTAGCTTAACAGAATATTTTGGGTATAGCCGTCGCAGCACTATGATTGTTTTGTCAGCTGGTGGCAGGAATTCGATAAAGAACATTTTTCATTTCTCGAAGTCAAGAAGAACTATGTCACTTCTTATTTATGATAATTGGATAGCTAGATAGCATGTGTCCTAGATGCTCAGGGCGTGCATAAGGCAGACACTCATACACACACAAACACACACACACATACATACACACACATATATATATATATATATATTCCGAGTAAAGAAAATACTAGAGTAGTGGTATGAGGACTATTCATGGATCCTCCCAAAGATTTACAATAAATCTCTGGCGTTTTAAAAATGGGACGAAACTGATACTTCTGCTGTAAGTTCGCCCGTATGTAGACACGTAAAGTCTTCATGGCAGGTACAATAAATTGAATATATTGAGCTCGAATTCTTACTCATTGTAGGAAAACGCAGATAGAGTTTCGAGAAACATAGATTGAGATAGAAGTGGTAAACATTGAAATAATTTAAATGAAGTACCATTCATAATTTATGAACACTTTCATCGATTCACAGTTCTTTTAATATAATGCATTTCTTTATATATTGTTTCATTCTTAAATTTGTTTTGAAAAAAAAAAATTCCAATTTGTTTTTATATTGATTACCTTTGTGTGCTTTTCAGAGAATAAAGACGTTTTTGTAAGACTTTGATAGAAGTGAGAATAAAGTGATTACAATAACGTGGAAAAAGATCTATCCAGACTTAATTTCACTTTTGGTCTACAAATAAGATCTTGTAAAAGGATTGAAACCATTCACTTTCAAATTTAGAAAAGTCATTGAAATAAACGAATTCCATATTGCATGTAGTATATGTGTAAACAGTGCTTTGGTGAGATATACATTGAGATAGAATGCAAATTATATCCGGAAAATTTTTATTTATAGTTAGAAATAGTCAGAAAT
Organism: Andricus quercusramuli; assembly: GCA_932178445.1. Taxonomy (NCBI): domain Eukaryota; kingdom Metazoa; phylum Arthropoda; class Insecta; order Hymenoptera; family Cynipidae; genus Andricus; species Andricus quercusramuli. The sequence goes on along the minus strand of CAKNXH010000718.1, from coordinate 285,281 downwards.
TTAGAGAATTCTATTCGTGTTTCATCATCAAGTTTTAAAGATGAAAATTCATTCACTAATTTTGTTCAAACTAATGGGACAACTCATATATGGGAAGTTGTCAAATTGGAGGCAATCTTGAAGTCCCAGCAATATAACGCTAACTTCGAAGCTCGTACTGATTTTTATAAAATTTGATAAATAGTTATTATCATCCTGTTCCAAGTGGTCACTTTTTTCATTTCCGTTCCTATTTACTTCAATTCAGTGAAAGAACACCCCAAACGTCATTAACGTACGGTATCGCAACATCACTTAGCACAATGATAAACTGTTTTTCTCCTTTTTTTAGACAGTAACCCGAAAAACGGTTAACGTATCAAGTTTTTAAACTTCCGATGAACATGAATGCAATTTATGCACATTTTCCAAGTCAAATAAATGATATTGTAAAAACCTTGAAGTCAATCCTTCTATTTTCGTCATTTCAGACGTCATTACCGTACGTCTTCATTTCTAGTAAAATATTGTAGTCTTTTTTTGTGAATCCGATATTAAAACTGAAAAGTGCATCTTGACGACAAAGCATCATTAACGTACATGAGCTAAAAACTTGTTTCGGAGAAAAAAAAATTATGAAAACGATTCCGTTACTTGCTCAGCGGTGTTTTTTTCATGAATAGGTGACTTTTTATGGTTAAAATCTGTTATTTTTTCTATAAATATTGAAAAAGGCCAAGCTTCATCAATTTTCTCAAATTTTCTTTTTTTTTCCTGTTCTGAGGTAGGTAGATTTGTTATTAATGATATACTCTATGCTTTATGTCTCTTTCATTCACAATTGTAACAAATTAATGAATTTCAAAGTTTCTCAAAATTTACATGAAGCCAGTCTCAATAGAAAGTAAAATTTCTATTGAAATATGAAGAAAATAAAAATTTTACATATTTCTCAGATTTCAAGAAATCTCGTGTAAGTTACAGACTGAAAAATGAAAATAGTAAAAGATTTAGGATCTCTATTATTGATAGTAAACAGTACAAGTAGGTATACTTATTATCACTATTAAAATTATGATGTACTATAATGTGGGTTATGCTTCAGAACAATTATCGGATTATTCGTAGGGTTATTTTTGGGGTGTCTTCATTAGAGAAAAGTATGAGTAGCTATTATTATTACTATTACTGTTATTATTGTTCTTAAAAATTATAATTCAATCTCAATGACTTTTCAATAAAAGTCGCATGCTTAACACTCACTTCTCGAATTTTAAGCCCTGGGACTTAAAAATAAGTAGTAATTGTTGTTTGCATTTCTTTCACATAATTTTTTTTTAATAGGAAAAATGTTTTCAATCTGAAGCTGTCAATAAGAACGTCTGGAATAAAGTCAAAGAAGAAAATCAGTGAAGAAAACAGAAAGTGTGAATTAGTAGCAGAACGGGAGAGAGTGAGAAAGTATCGTCAAAGAATAGCGCAAAATCCAGGAAAAAATTCTCTGATAATCATTTCCAGATTTGTTCCAGGCATCTCAAATTTCTTCCAGCTTATTATAGATTTTTTTTTTAGTTTCTATGAATTCGAATAATGTTCAATTATTTAGAATAGTTTGACAAATTATATTATGTATAAGATCTTTTTAATTATATTAGCAATATTTCATGTTTTTCGGTTAAAAATTAAACTGCTCGATTTGAAAATTTACCATTTGTATCTAAAAATTCATCCCTTTGTTTGAAAAATTAGCTATTTCGTTGAGAAATTGTTTTTTTTTCTTCTTGGGAATGAAATGTTTAAATTTGCTTGCATTGGGAGGTTGTAAATCTTCCAAAAGCATGCGTCGGAACTATGTAATTATATCCAAAGAAACAGTTTTAGAAATGAGAGAAATTGAAGTCTTTCTTTCTAAGGAAATTTGTAGCTGCATCAAGTATAAATATCGATGGTTTAGCTATAAATTTCTTCCGTACATTACTGAGTCAAAGTTTCATATTTTTAAAAATTAATTATTGATTTAGCCGTAGAGAATCATGGTTTACAACTACTGTATTAAAACGAGCATTTATTACGCGGTTAGGGCCTACTGGGCATTCCCTCATTTCGTCTTCTGTCAAGTTTGTCACCACCCCGCTTCCTATGTTTATTTTCACGCGGAACCTTCCTCTATGGTACCTATATATTCCACTAAGGACACCATTAGCCTCCAATATTGCAAAAACGTCACCATTGGATGTTGCTAATACAATGTGTTCTAGCGTTGGAATGAACTTGAAGGAACTTCTTCTCTCCGTCCGTAGAAGTCTCGAATCGGGATTAAAAGTGTATCTTCGGAACTCGAATCGCCGGTCCGGATTGCTGTAGGGAATAAGTCGAATGAGTCCAAGTTGTCCAAGTCCATATCCAAGTATCTGAGAAACATTAGGGCTCACATGTGAAGGTCTGGCAGGAGAAGGCCTGGCAGAAGGAGACATAACTGGAGGAGATATGGCAGGAGGAGACCTTGACTTGGAACGAACAGAAGGCTCAAGCTGGGCAGAAACTTCAGGCTGAGCAGGAGGCTCAGGAATGCCACGAGAAGAAGAAGGTCGCCAGCGACCTGGGCGGGTAGTATCAGGCCATTCACTACCCGACTGTGAAGGTCCATATCCAGCATATTCAGGAGGACACGTGGTAGGAGGAGGCTTGGCAGGAGGAGACCTGGACCTGGCACGCGAAGAAGGATCGGCAGGAGACCTATGTATAAGACCAGAAGATGATGGGCACCGCCGATTCGGGCTGGTAGTATCAGGACACTTGGTACCGGATTGTGAACTTGACACTGTAAGAAGAAACCGATTATTATTTTTTTTCAAATAGTATATACTTATGTTGGGATATTATATATCCGTAGCAGGATAAGAACGTACCCTCCCTAGGGATCGTGGGACCTTGTAGCTGGTGGGAGAGCTTACGGGGCTCATCTACCACAGATCTGGAATAGGTGAACCTGACGGGCTATATCGCGAGGTGTGGCTATTCTGGGTAACTGACGGACTCTGGTCGGTGATAATCAAACTGAAGAGCAGTCCTTCCAGGGGGTAATGGCAAAGCCCACTAGAATATCGAGAGCGCGAGTTCTCATGCTCCCAAGCTAAGATGTGATCGCCGTGTCAAGAGCTGAATGGTACCAGGTTTAACAAATCCTTTGACATCCCGGCCTGCCCCCCTCAGCAGAGGTGGTCAGGCAGAGGTCTCGAAGAAGGTGTCTTAACGGAGAATTTGGGACACCAGGTCGAGTCCCTGAGTATTTAGACCCGCCCCCTACAAGCGGGGCTTTGTCAGGGGTGTTTCTTATTTCCCTAGCTTCTCGTGGGACTATCTGGTACCCAACAAAATAAAAAAACAAAACACAAATGATGAGGGATCCGCTTCGGGCCCCTCTCTCAAGCCACCGCCAAAAGGGGGAGGCTCCGCAAGGGAAACCCACCAAAGATGGTGCGAAACAGTGCAGATGGTGGAGACAATAATGCCGTTGTGGAGCACAAAGAAGGAGATAGCGTAATGCGCGGCTCGCAAACAGCAGCCAAGCCCCCTCACAGGGGGCAATGGCTGCGAAACGTCACCCGGAGCAACTACTCAGGCTTATTCTATAGGCAAAAGGAAGAAGGGCTCCGGAGAAGCTCCCCCAAACTGGGAGTTGAAACGGCAGAAGGCTCTGGTAACACAGGGTCTTACTTTTGTACAGATGGCCAATAACGCCCTGGTGAGAGTTGTCGTTGCGTCGGGTTATCCTGATAACTGTCTGACCCATGAAGACTTGGACAGTTTGAGGGATGAAATCTCTAAAGGGATTGACGCGTTATCTCGTTAGGGACGCGCCCCCAGATTCAAAGACATCTTCATTAGGTCGGGAACCATCGTTGTGGAGGCCGCCGACATCTTGTCGCGAGACTGGATTGTCGAGAAAACCCCAACGTTCAGGCTAAAAGAAGGTCTGAACTTGGATGTCAAGGGGACGGAGTGTCTGCAAAGGTAGCGCAGAGCGACCGTATTGATTCCCGGTAACCCCGAGAGTCCGGTGACCGTTCTGGGCGCCTCAGCTTCCAGAACTGGTCCCTGCGCACTGATTCATGGAAGGTGTTTTCCGACGGGCAGGGATCCAGGTCGACGGGGAGAGGCTGGGTTCTGGTTATTTGGCTTCCCGAATCATCAAACAGAGCCCTTGCGGCTCTAGATTATCGTCCCTATCTAGGGGCGAGTAGGGTTACCTTCCGGGTGACCCAACTGGGATCCGCAGGGGTCCCAGAAGCGTCCGGAGAGGCCCCAAAGTAGCCTGTTAATGGCCAAGACGGGAATCTCCATCACGCAGATTAATTTGCCCCACAGCAAAAACGCCTCGGCGGTTCTAGGCAGTCGCATGTCTGTGGTGCAGACAGGGCTCGCCGTAATCCAAGAACCCTGGTTATACAGGGGAAGAATTTGTGGCTTGTCAGCATGTGGCTCCATATATAAGGGGCCACGTAAAAAAACGCCAAAGGCATGCATAGCCGTCAAGGGTATGGGTGCGATCTTGGTGCCAATATTCTGCTCTAGAGATCTAACCGTTATTGAGGTGAGATTCAGGGGCAGTAGTGGAGAAAGGCTAGAGGTATTTGTTGCCTTGGCTTACTTTCCTGGCGATGCCGAGGGACCCCCGCCTCCCAGAGAGGTGGAGGCTCTAATTGGGTATTGCCAAGAGAACAAGATTCCTCTGCCGTTAGGTTGTGATGCCAGCTCTCACCACAAGGTGTGGGGCAGTACAAACGTCAATGACAGAGGGAGAGATTTAATTTATTACACAGCAGGCATAGATCTGGAGATTCTAAATCGGGGTGATACTCCCACATTCCAGACCAAAAACCGGAGTGAGGTTCTGGATTTAACTTTATGTTCAGGTGCACTGAGGAGCAGGGTAGTGGATTGAAGAGTCTCCGATGAGAAGTATCTTTCGGACCACAAACACATCGTCTTTTGATTAACTCATATAAAGAAGAACTCGAAGGGAGGCTTGCGGACTTCTCCACAAGCTATGGTACCATTGATGAGTTGGAGTACGCCGCGGATATTGTACGAAGTGCTCTGACAACATCATAAGAGAACAATTGCCCTTCAAGCACTATCAAGTCTAGGAAGGGAGCAGGATCGTGGAACACCCACCTGGAGAGACTCCGTAGAAAGACAAGAATGTTGTGCAATAGGGCAAATAGAACTAAATTGCCTTCGGACTGGGACATCTATAAGACGGCCCAGCGTGAATAAAATAAAAATATAAGGAAGTATAAGCAGGAAGATTGGAAGGGGCTCTGCGAGAAATCGAAAAACATTCCGCACACAGCGAGGCTCCACAAGATCCTAGCGAAAAATCCGGAAGCACGAATCAAGGTCGTTGGTTACAAAAAGGTGGAATGGGCCGTAAGGTCCTTTTGCCCCTTTAAATCACCAGGGCGGATGGCATTCATCCAGCGCTTTTACAAAAAGGCATGGATTTATTCGTCCCTCCTCTGACGAAATTATTTAGGGCACGTATAGCCCTTAAACACATCCCATCGGCATGGAAGGATGGCAGAGTGGCCTTCATATCCGAACATGGGAGGGAGGGTTACACTGCTGCCAAAGATTTTCGACCAATAATCCTAACATCTTTCATCCTGAAGACGCTAGAGAAGCTGCATAGAGGGCTGCATGCTTTCCAGGCAGGCTGCTCAGTAGAAACTGCGCTTCATGCTGTTGTAGAAAAATTCAAGCAGCAGTTGGAACAAAAGGGGTATGCTGTGGGTGCTTTCTTGGATATGGAGGGTGCCTTCAGCAATACTCCTTCAGAAGTCATCTGTCGAGAGGCTTTGAGATGTGGCGTGCCGGACCAGCTAGTATGCTGGATAGGAAACATGCTACGCCGAAGAAGACTCTGTCCCTCCTGTGGTGCATCGTAGTGGACGGCCTCCTTCGAAGGCTAAATGAAGAAGGGTTCTATACCCATGGATATGCGGACGACTATGTAATCCTAGTTCGGGGGGCTCATCTGGAAACGCTGGTGGGTCTTATGCTACTGTATTTCGTGGTGGGGAGCTGACGTTTTCAGATTCAGTTAAATATCTAGGAGTAATACTAGATAGCAAGCTGAGCTGGGCAAAGCACCTTGAGACCCAATGCAGGAAATTTATCATGACTTTTTAGATGTGCAGGAGAGCCTTTAGGTTGACGTGGGGGCTAGGGCCTAAAATGCTTGCATGGCTCTACTCTGCTGTCTTAAAACCCAGGCTCCTGCACGCGTTTGTGGTCTGGTGGCCACGAGCGGAATTTAAAATAATGCACAAAATATAGCATTTAGGGGTTTGACTGGAGCAATCAGGACTGCGCCCACAGCGGCGATAGGATTCATGCTCTATGAGGAACCCCTACATGTTGCGATAACCGTCAGAGCGGCACACGCGATGGGCTGCCTGTAAAGAGCAAATAGATGGACTCCGGGGATCAAAAACACTAGACTCCCGAGTGATATCAGCACACTGCCGATTCTACAGATGAGGCAATATAGAATAACAAAACGCTTCAAATTCAGCAGTAAGAGAGGAAAAGGGATAGGGATGACACTTAGGTGACACGCTACTGTCTTCCAAGCGGAGTTTCTGGCCGTCCTTCGTTGTGCTGAAACACTAATAGATGAAAACGCTACTGGCAGACAGATCACGATCTGTTCGGACAGTCAAGCGACACTTACTGCAATAGGGAAACCAGACATAACATCAGAACTGGTTTGGGAATTCAAAAAGGCATTAAACCAACTTGCCGAAAGAAAAAAAGTGGTTCTCATATGGTTCCCTGGTCACACAGGGATTAAGGGCAACGAAAAAGCGGATCAGTTGGCAAAGAGCGGCGTAGCGAGCGAATTTGTAGGGCCGGAACCGGTACTGCGAATAGCCTCTTGCAGTGTTGGGATGGCCATTAAAAATTGGATGCGAACCAAACACAGTGAATACTGGGAACAAACCAAGGGTTGCCGCCAGGCGAAATCCATCCTGGGGTATACCGATAGGATGGACAGAGCCCAGGAAATCCTGAGTTTACCTAAAAAAGGCATAAGGACAGTGGCATAAACCCTGACAGGGTGCAATCACTTGAACTATCATATGTACAAAATGGGGTATAGCCCCACGACGGAGTGCAGGAGGTGCGGCAGGGATGACGAAACATCCCTGCATGTACTATTCAAGTGCCCGGCATTAGCTAGGCTCAGGCAACAGACCCTCGTTGCCCATTTTATGGAAACAGAGGAAATCGAAACGCGATTAGTGTCGACATACTGGGCTTCGTCAAGAGGTCCGGGGTCGAATGCTGAGAGTGAATAAGTAAGGGTGTGGCACAATAGGCTTTATTGCTTGAGCGCCAGGGGAGTTCTTCATGGGCTTCCCGGACGCATTAAAACTAACTAACTAACTAGGATAAGAACGTAAAGTGTCACCCTGAAGAGTGTGTTTAATTTCCTATTTTACACACTTGCCGCCTCACGTCAATAGCTCTGAAAAAACGGAGTTTATAACGATTACGTGAAAATCCTTTGTATCCAGTGTCCTTCGACTGTCACAATACAGCTGAATCAGAATTTTTCTACAAACATAATCAATGACTTGAGGAAGGCTTACCCGCAACAAAATTTATATTCCCTCTTTAATTTTCCGGTATTTATTGAAAGTAAGAAGTCTGTAAAAAGGATTTGGACCAGAAGGTTTGTTCAAGAGAGATATTTTATTCTCCATTCCTAAAAAACTGCGCACATCAGCGCACCTCGTTTCGCTCTGCATTACGACGTTGTGCAAGCCGATCAGTATCTTATTTCTCTGATGTATAGTCAAGGCAGAAAAAAAGCTCTGTAAATAAAGTCTCCAGTCGAACTCATATTTTATGTTTCTTTAGAACAATTTATTACTTTGGATTACTCCTGATGAGAAAATTTTACTCCCCCGAAAATCTTAAAAAGTTCCTTTTTTCTTGAGTTAATGATGCAGTTATTGAATAATGAGAGTCGCATATGCAATGGAAGATAGTATAAAAATAATAGAACTACAACAATAAGGTTTATTTTTACTCTTCAATAAAAAACGGCAAATATTTATTCTCCCAAAAAATGAGAATGATAAGAAACTAACACATTCGAGAAATCTAGCATTGTTAGATTTGCGGAAATTTCCATTCCGCGGATAAAAATTTTTCATGATTACGCAGCCATCACGTAATATTCATTCGTGTCCTTGGTCCATAGTCTAAGAGATTTTATGAATTCAAAACATTTTTAGGAACACTTGATCAATTTTTACTCCATAGTCACATATTTTTTAGAAGAGTCCACTAAAATAACTTCAATATTGGCTTAATGGACTCTAGTATGCAAATCTTCAAACGGTTGTTATTTGAATACCGCAATTTATAAAAATGACATTTTTAATGTCATTTTGGAAAGAACAATTATCAAATGGTCAAAATCAGCAATTATTGGTAATTTTTCACCTGGAAATGGTGTGAGCTCTAAACAAAAAGTTTTCACGTCTGAAAAGTATCACTTTTTTGGTGCGCCTTTACATGCATAAGGAGCTGCCAGCCAAGGACGAGCTGCCAAGAGTACCATGGCTGCCAATACTGCCAACTGTCTATTTCGAAATTCAGATGTGCCCAGATGTCCAGAATATATTCAGATCAAATTTATACTCACGTTGGATAAACGCAGATTGAGTTTGCAAAAAATATTCATTGGGATAAAATGCGAATTGAATCAGACAAGTAGTCAATTTCCAAAAGCTCAGAAATGTTTTTCAAACTATATATTATATTATTATACTCACCAATAAAATTGAACACCAAGTTTAAAAATAGAGTAATAATGACCCTCATATTTTTAAAACAGAGAAATAGCTATTGTGAACAGTTATGATAATGTGTATTCTTTTTTCTTCATTAGAGCCAACAAGTCTCATTTAATGGATTTTATGGACTCCAATTTTATTTTTCTCAGATTATCTTTTATATCTAGAAACTGTATTTGCTCTCCATTAGCCAGTTTGAAGAGAGAATAATGATGTAATAATTTCGTTGATAGTGATGTGACAATTTATATGTCTGGTTACCCAGGAGTATCACAAAATGGGGAAAAAGTCACCTTTTGTTGGACAAAGATCGCTCAGAATAACAAAACATTTTTTCCAGGATTTTGATGTTCTCTTTTCTGAATGACAATGATTCTTCTAGGTATAATTAACAATAAAACCTTTTTGTGGATTGAGGTAGAAAAACCCAGAAGGCTGAATTCCTTCATAGGATATTTTGTATAGGAATGTATCATACATTTGATATGATTATGTATGAGTATAATAACAAAATAACGCACGGGACGAATTTCGTATTTTCATCTTAGCCGACATTTTCATTCCGTGGGTAAGTATTTTTATAATGACTCACAATCAACTAGTATGTACGGTATTGATGTGCAGTGGAAACAAGTGAAGATAAATATTTTTTCGCGAAATTAAGTAGCAAGCAGTCTTTGGAAAATAAGGTTGAGTTTATTCCGTAAAAATTCAAGCGAATTCACGTGAAATTCCAAAAACGCATATACGTTTACTAGAATTTTTAAATGATTAGTAAGCATCAGCTAGACTCAACTTAGGGCAAGCGTGAATTATCATCAGACATATTATATGCAGAAGCTATGGGCTTGAAATAGCTGATCATTGCTCATCACAATGAAATAATTTTTACTCACTCGTTTGTTCACAATATTTAGAACCATTTTTCCACACTTATCAACTGGGGATCATTTTTGGTCACTTATCAAATTAACTTATGATTCCTGTTGGGAATAAGCCGTATAAGTCCAAGTTGTCCAAGTCCATATCCAAGTATCTGAGAAACAGGAGGGCTCACATGTGAAGGGCTAGCAAGAGAAGTCCTGGCAGGAGGAAACCTGGATCTGGCACGCATAGAAGGCTCAGGCTGTGCAGAAGGCTCACGAATGCCACGAGAAGAAGAATGTCGCCAGCGACCTGGGCGGGTAGTATCAGGCCAGATTGTGAAGTTATTTCTGTAAGAAGAAATAAAGGATTATTTTGTTATTGTTGAGGAAATACTCTTATGTTACCATATCATGAATTTCTTCATGCGGTATTTTGTATAAAAAATGTATCATACATTTTATATGATTTTATATGATTAGCATAAGAAAATAACGCACGCGACGAATTTCGTATTTTCATCCCAGCAGAAGTTTGTATTCCGTGGGTATGTATTTTTATAATTACTCACCCAGCACGTTATATTTATTTACTTTCTTGGTCCACATTCGAAAATTATAATGTGTTCTTGATTTAGAAGCTCTGAAAGTGTCTGAAGGCAATTTACTAGATTTGGCTATGGCGTGAAGGCAAGATTTTGAAACGATGATTCTGCTGCTCAAACCATGGACTTTGAATCAGCATATTTATTTTATCGATCAATAAAATAATTTCATTATACGCGAATTTCACGCCAGCATCTGATTTTTCCAACAGTTTCCAATATTTTTGTTTGGTTTTCGGCTCGGCTCGAGTAGAGGGCGCCACTTGAGGACCGTCCAGGTCCCTCTCATCGACTGCCGCGCGTCAACTCCGTTCAGTCTCTCATCGTACTTCATCTAGATCGGACGTTCGGTCGTAAAGTGCTTATGCGGTGTAGTGCCGTGGACTGTAACAGCATCAAATAAAACAAATACGTTCAGCAGCTCAACGACTGGTGTCTTTGCGATCTTCCAACATCCCCTCCTTCTATGCCGAAACAAAATATTTTCATAGAATTCGTTCCTGCACAGATATTTGAAGAAAAATTCTCTACTGCGGATTCATTTTTGCTGAGCTAAAAAGTAATAAGTTGTTTTTCAGACACAATGAGTTATATTACACTTACCATTTAGTAATTCAGGAAAAAAATTCGGAATTTTCAGTTACTCTTTTTCAATGTTGGGACAAACTATTAGCTTGAAGACTAAGTAAGGTGGTCTTTTCTCAACAAAGTTGGTTATAATTCATGGCGTGAATTGCTTCATATATATAGTTAAAAGTTTATCATATTTGGCTATTCTGAGAAATTTCTTCCGTTTCCGGCAAAATCGCAGTAAAATTTCAGCCGTAACCACGTCTCACGACAGTGACATCGGTCATTGCAAACTAGCTTAACAAAATATTTTTGGCATAGCCGTCGCAGCACTATGATGTTTTTGTCAGCTTCTGGCAGGAAGTCGATAAAGAACATTTTTCATTTCTCGAAGTCAAGGAGAACTATGTCGCTTCTCATTTATGATTATTGGATAACTAGATATAATGTGTCCTGGATGCTCAGGGTATGCACGACACACACTCGCACGCATACATACACACACATATATATATTCCGAGTAAAGGAAATGCTAGAGTAGTGTTATGTGGACTAGTCATGGATCAGTTTTACAAAAGTGAGAATAAAGCGATTACAATTACGTGGACAACAAACTGCCCAACTTAGTTTCCCTTTTGGTCTAAAAAAAAGATTTTGTGAAATGATTGAACCCATTCACTTTTAAATTTAGAAAAGTCATTGAAATAAAGGAATTCTATATTACAAATAGTATATGTGTAAACAGTGCTTTGATGAGACTTACATTGAGATAAAGTGCAAATTACATCCGAAATATTTTTATTTATAGTTAGAAATAGTTAGAAATTTAGGGAATTTTATTTGTATTCCGTCATCGAGTTTTAAGGATATGAAATGATTCACTAATTTTATTCAAACTATTGGGACAACTCATAACTTCGAAACTCGTACTGATTTTTATAAAATTTGATAAATAGTTATTATCATCCTGTTCCAAGTGGTGACTTTTTTTATTTCCGTTCCTATTTACTTTAATTCAGTGAAAGAACACCCCAAACGTCATTAACGTACGGTGTCCCAACCTCACATAGCACAATGATAAACTGTTTTTCTCCTTTTTTTAGACAGTAACCCGAAAAACGCTTAACGTATCAAGTTTGTAAACTTCAGATGAACATAAATTTAATTTCTGCACATTTTTTAAGTTAAATAAATAATATTGTAAAAACCTTAAAGTCCGTCCTTCTATTTTTGTCATTTCAGACGTCATTACCGTACGTCTTCATTTCTAGTAAAATATTGTAGTTGAAATGGAGTAATAAATACAGAAGTATTAAGCGTAACGTTGAATACAAGATTCTATACAATCCAGCTCAAAATATTAACTATTTTTTAGTGAATCCGATATTAGACCTGAAAAGTGCATTTTTACGACAAAGCATCATTAACGTGCGTGAGTGAAAAACTAGTTTCGGAGTGAAAAAAATTATGAAAACGATTCCGTTACTTCCTCAGCGGTGTTTTTTTCATGAATAGGTGACCTTTTATGGTTAAAATCTGTTATTTTTTTATGAATATTGAAAAAGGCTAAGCTTCGTCAATTTTCTCGCATCAGTAGTACAATAGAGCAGTGTACAAATGCTTGTATGTGTGTGCTTGTTGGATCGGATGGACGGGTTTTGTTTTCTGTTCTTTTTTTTTCTGTTCTGAGGTAGGTAGATTTATTATTAATAATATACAGTATGCTTTATGTCATTGTCATTCAGAATTGTAACAAATTGATGTATTTTGCAGGTTTTCAAAATTTACATGAAGCCAGTCTCAATCGTCTCAATGAAAAGTAAAATTTCTCTTGAAATATGAAGAAATTAATAATTTTACATATTTCTCAGATTTGAAGAAATCTCGTGTAAATTACTGACTGTAGAATGAAAAAGATAAAAGATTTAGAATCTCTATTATCGATAACAAACAATACAAGTAGGTATACTTATTATCAACATTAAAATTATGATGTATTCTAATGTGGGTTATGCTTCAGAACAATTTTTTGATTTTTTGTAGGTTCCCTGTTGTAACGAGTAGGTATTATTATGACTATTATTGTTATTATTGTTATTAAAAATTAAATTTCAAACTCAATGAATTTGCAATGAAAGTTGCACGCTTAACACTCACTTCTCGAATTTGAAGCCCTGGAACTTAAAAATAAGTAGTAAATGTCGTTTTCATTTCTTTTTCATAATTTTTTTTTTTAGGAAAAATGTTTCTAACCTGAAGCTGTCAATTAAAACGTCTGAAATGAAGTCAAAGAAGAAAATCAGTGAGGAAAACAAAAACTGTCAATTAGTAGCAGAAAATTATGAGTCGGAACTATGTAATTATATCTGAAGAAACAGTTTTAGAAATGAGAAAAATTTAATTTTCAAAGCCGTAGAGATTAATACTGTAATACAGGAAAATTTTAATTTTTCTCGGATCCTGTCATTAAAAATTTGTTTCCTGGAATACTTTTTCAATAGGACGTATAGTCTGACACGAAATGCATAAATGATTACTTTATCCGCCGGATTAGTTGCTTTAGATGTAGAGAATCTTGGCTTACAACTACTGTAATAAAATTTAATTGCATTATGTGGTTAGAGTCTACAGGACATTCCATTCAGTAGGAATGTTAGGTAGGAAAAATAGACATTACTCAGGGTTTCAGTATTCTCAATTCAGCAATATAATGTGTTTGTTTCTAAGGAAATTTGTAGCTGCTTACTGAGTCAAATTTCATATTTTTTAAAATGAATTATTGATTCAGCTGCAAAGAATCCTGGTTTACAACTACTGTATTAAAACGCGAATTTATTATGCGGTTAGGGCCTACTGGACATTCCCTGATTTCGTCTTTTGTCAAGTTTGTCACCACCCCGCTTCCTATGTTTATTTTCACGCGAAACCTTCCTCTATGGTACCTATATATTCCACTAAGGACACCATTAGCCTCCAATATTGCAAAAACGTTACCATTGGACGTTGCTAATACAATGTGTTCTAGCATTGGAATGAACTTGAAGGAACTTCTTCTCTCCGCCTGCGCCCGTAGAAGTCGCGAATCGGGATTAAAAGTGTATCTTCGGAACTCGAATCGTCGGTCCGGATTGCTGTAGGGAATAAGTCGAATAAGTCCAAGTTGTCCAAGTCCATATCCAGCATATGCATTAGGGGACGTGGTAGGAGGAGGCCTGGCAGGAGGAGACCTGGACCTGGCACGCGAAGGAAGCTCGGCAGAAAACCGAGGTATAAAACCAGAAGTAGATGGGCGCCGCCGATCCGGGCGGGGAGTATCAGGCCAATTGGTACCGGACTGTGAACTCGACACTGTAAGAAGAAACAGAGTATTCATTTTTTTAAAGAACATATAATTATGTTTGGATATCATATATCTGTAGGAGGAGAATAATGTAAAATGGCGCCCTGAAGAGTCTGTTCCATTTAGAATTTTACAAACTTGCTGCCACTTGAGGAAGGCTTACCCGCAACAAAATTTATATTTCCTCTTCATTTTTCCGATATTTATGGAAAGAAAGAATTCTATAAAAAGGAATTGGACCAGATGGTTTGTTCAAGAGACATATTTTACTCTCCATTCTTAAAAAACTGCGCACATCAGCGCACCTCGTTTCCATCTGCATTGCGAGGTTGTGCAAGCCGATCAGTGTCTCATTTCTCTGATGTACAGTCAAGGCTGAAAAAAAGCTCTGTCAATAAAGTCTCCAGTCGAACTCATATTTTGGGTTTCTTTAGAACAATTTATCACTTTGGATTACTCCTGCTGATAAAATTGTAATTCCTCGAAAATTTTAAAAAGTTCCTTTTTTCTTGAGTTATTGATGCAGTTATTGAATAATGAGAGTCATCTATGCAATGGAAGATAGTATAAAAATAATTGAACAATAAGTCATTCACTTGCTTCTTTTCATAGAAAAAGTCGGGAAACTTCAATAATAAGGTTTTTTTTTACTCTTCATTAAAAACGGTAAATATTTATTCTTCCAAAAAATGATGATGATAAGAAGCTAACACATTCGAGAAATCTCACATTGTTAGATTCGCGGAAATTTCCATTTCACGAATACAATTTTTTCATGATTACTCGGCATTCACGCAATATTCATTTGTGTCCTTGATCCAGATTCTAAGAGATTTATTGAATTTTTAACATATTTAGAAACACTTGATCAATTTTGACATTATAGTCACATATGTTTTAGAAGAGACCATTCAAATAACTTCAATATTGGCAGAATGAGCTAATTTGAAAAGAACAGTTATCAAATGGTCAAAATCAGCAATTATTGCTAAGTTTTCACCTGAAAATGGTGTGAGCTCTGAAAAAAAGGTATTTATGTCTGAAAAGTATCACTTTTTTGGTGTGCCTTTACATGCATTAGGAGCTGCCAGCCAAGAAGGAGCAGCCAAGAGTATCCTGGCTGCCAATACTTTTAGAAGAATGATACCTTTTCCAGAACTGACAAATGATTATATATAAAAATGAAATATTTTTTTCGGCTAGGCTACATATCCGTCACATCTGTGTTAGACCTACAGATTTGGGATTGCACCATGTTCACGCGTGCACAGATGGGACACTTCCAACTGTCTATTTCGCAATTCAAATGTGCCCAAATGTCCGGAATATATTCATATCCAATTCATACCTACGTTGGATAAACGCAGATAGAGTTTGCAAAAAATATTCATTGGGATAAAATGCTAATTGAATCAGACAAGTTGTCAATTCACAAAAGCTTAAAAATGTTCTCCAAACTATATATTATATTATTATACTCACCAATAAAATTAAACACCAAGTTTAAGACTAGAGTAATAATGACCCTCATATTCCTAAAACAGAGAAATAACTATAGTGAACAGTTATGATAATGTGTACTCTTTTTGCTTCATTAGAGCCAAAAAAACTTATTTAGTGGATTTTATGGACTCCAATTTCATTTTTCTCAGATTATCTTTTACATCTGGAAACTGTATTTGCTCTCTATTAGCCAGTTTTAAGAGAAAAAAAATTATGTAATAATTTTGTTGATAATAATGTGACAAAATTTTATTGTTTGCAAGAAGTCTTTGGAAAATAATTTCGAGTGTAATCAGTACAAATTTTAGCCAATTCACGTGAAATTCCAAGAACGCAAATACGTTCACTAAAATTTTTTAATGATTAGTAAGCGTCTCAACTTAGGGCAAACGTGAATTATCATCAGACATATTACATGCAGAAGCTATGGACTTGGAATAGCTGATCATTGCTCATTACGATACAATAATTTTTCTCACTGGTTTGTTTATAATATTGAAAACTATTTTTTTCACTCTCAGCAACTGGGGATAATTTTTTGTTACTTATCAAATTAATCCATGATTTTTCAAACAATTTTAAAATTCATTAGATAAATTGTATCACTGAGAAATTAGATACAAAAATCGAAATTTGTTGTTATAAAACAAATTTTTCTTCAGCCGAAGTAAAATATCTGCAGTTATTGGTTTCTGGATGACTTGCGGTCATCTATAAGAAAAAAAATCTTTCAAATCCATTAAGAGAATCTGCTCAGGGATAACCAAGAGCTAATCAAAATGTCGAGTGTTCTTCCATCAATTATATATCTGCAATAGTTTTGTTGTAAAAAGTGCTGTTCAAACAATTCTCATAAATATTATTCCATAATAGCGCTGAATGGCCAGAGAAGTTTTAATGAAACATGTAATGTAATTTCTATCTGATGATTGATCAAAATTCGCAAAATCCACCAAGAAAAATGTACATCTTGAATCGGTTAGAATCGGTTGAGTCGGTTAGTCCGACGGATAATCGCCATTTTTTAAGAGAATTGTGCAAATCGTGTCATAAGAAATTTCACTGATATTGCAAAAACGTCACCATTAGATGATGTTAATACAATTTGTTCTGGAAATGGAAGGCACGTATTAACAGTTGTATGACCACTTTCTTATTGTCGTAAAAGTCGTAAATTGAGATCAAAAGTGTATCTTCGAAATTTGAATCGCTGTTGCGGATTCCTGTTGGGAATAAGCCGTATAAGTCCAGTTGTCCAAGTCCATATGCAAGTATCTAAGAAACAGAAGGGCTCACATGTGAAGGTCTGGCAGGAGAAGGCCTGGCAGAAGGAGACACAACAGGAGGGCATATGGCAGGAGAAAACCTTGACTTGGCACGTACAGAAGGCTCAGGAATGCCACTAGAAGAAGAAGGTCGCCAGCGACCCGGGCGGGTAGTATCAGGCCTTTCACTACCAGACTGCGAAGTTAATTCTGTAAGAAAAAAATGAGGGTAATTTTTGTTGTTGTTGAGAAGATAGTCTTATGTTACCATATCATGAATTTCTTTATAGGATATTTTGTACAAAAAATATATCATACATTTGATAGGATTATGTATTATTATAATAACGAAATAAAGCACGCGACGTATCACGTATTTTTATCTTAGCAGAAAGTTGTATTCCCTGGGTAAATATTTTTATAATTATTCACCCACCACTTGACCATCCTGTACGGAAAGTATACATTCCACTAAGAACAGCACTAGTCTCTAATATTGCAAAAGCGTCACCATTAGCTGCTGGTAATACAATTCGTTCTAGCAATGGAAGGCATGTATTAACACTTATTTGTCGTTGTAACAGTCGTGAATTGGCATCAAATGTGTATCTTCGAAATTCGAATCGAAGGTCCGGATTCTTGTAGGGAACGAGCCGAGTAAGTCCAAGTTGTCCAAGTCCATATCCAAGTACGTGAGAAACAGGAAGGCTTGCATGAGAAGGCCCGTCAGAAGAAGCCCTGGCAGGAGAAGATCTGGCAGAAGGAGACAAATTTTGTTTCGTACAACAAATGTATGATCCTAGATACCATTGTATCACAGGCATGATGGTTTGGTTGTAGTGATTGGTAATGTACATGTATCTATAGAAACACACTCAAAATACTATACACACAGCACAAGAACATGTATTACAAATATAAAATTATGTGACATGTATCTCATATTATATACCATGAATCAATAAATGTGCCTAATTTGTTGGAATACACAAAATTGTACACACATTAATTTGCCCAAATCAACAAGAATCCAAGTATAAAAATGTTCCAAGCAACCAATTTTAAAAACCTTAAATTAATAAGGTAGAAAAAGACCCGTAATTTATCAATATCCTTATAAAAGGGTATTATTGATTTGCAACATTTCGATGACTTTCGTGATTCATTAAGTAAACAAATAATTAGTTATTACATGAAATTCCCAAACGTAACACACTTACCAATAGAATTGACCACTAACAAGGGGACCTTCAGGTCTGCTTTTTTTTGTTTGAATTGATACTCTCCCCAATGAAAGGTATGTACCAGAGGTTTTCTGAGAAAAATCAAGAAGACGCAATTTTGACCCATTTCCGAGAAAAATGCATTTTAAAAATTACGAACGGATGGTCATCGAGCCGGCGTAAATGTATTTCGAAGCATCGGTAGCTCCTTGGTAGAGCGCTCGGCTGATAGTCGCAAGGTTGCGCGTTCGATTCTCACTATCCATACTTTTTTTTTATTTATTCTTTCATTTATCAAAATGCTTGTTTAATCCATTTAATCATTATTTATTCCTTGTTTTGAATGAAAACTCTGTTAATCGTATTTTTATTACCACTTTTTTGGACAAGTGTGCATTTTATTGAAATCCTTTATTCTTCAATAGTGTCTAGTATTTATATTATTAAATTAAAGCAGGAAGAAAGTGTTCCAAATGAAAATTTCAGTAATAAATACAAAATTGAAATGTTTTGCGAAAACTAAAAAAAACGCATAAATAATTGCCAATTATCTATAATACATTTACTTTCTTACATTTACATTTATTCTCAACTATTATTATTTATATCATTAGGATTAGGTAGTATCGCGCACAACCCAGAGTGATACTGGTCATAAAAGCAAGAAAAACAATAAGTTTTGCTGCATCTGGCACATCTAATGAACGCAGATTTTTTACATTTACATGGGGTTTTCAGAACATCGATGGGAAAGCATACTTCATTTACATTCATAAAAGTTTCCCTATCATCACAGAGTTTCGAAGCATACCAAGCATAATGCAACATATCACAAAATATCGGAGAGGATAATTGATGGTGAACAATGGAATGTATTT
Source organism: Andricus quercusramuli (assembly GCA_932178445.1). Taxonomy (NCBI): domain Eukaryota; kingdom Metazoa; phylum Arthropoda; class Insecta; order Hymenoptera; family Cynipidae; genus Andricus; species Andricus quercusramuli. Next base: position 266,179 of record CAKNXH010000718.1, on the reverse strand, counting down.
TTATACTATCTTCACGGGAATTTATTTCACGATTTTGTTCAATCAAGTAGGAACAGTTCTGAAGACGCTTTATAAGATTTTTTACCTGCCTGTAAAAATAAACATCACAAGGCTGGACCAAAGGAGTACACTTTGGCGGAATTACTTTGGTGGTGCACTTCGGTAAACCTTCATCGTCCAGCTGGAACATCTCATCATACATGCACTGATCAGTCTGTCCTCCCCAAGAATCGACCAACAGAAGAAAGTTTTCCTCTCCCACGTAGGATTTCAGACATGAATGTAGAAAGTCCTTGTAAAGAGTCCTTGTGAGTTTTCCTGATTTCGAGGACGTAATGACGACGTTCGAGTACTTTTCCGCATACTCATTCACCGTTTTTTGAACCCTAGGCCCAAATGCACCTGTTGACTCTTGCAAGCACACGAAAATGAGGGGCAACAATTGCCCAGAAAGAGTAATTGCATACTGGGCAGTGTAGGAATGAGTGACTTTGTTCATGTCCTTTCTCTTCACAAACACGGTTTTTGATCCCTTTTCGGCGAGAGTCCTGTTGAACGTGGACTGATATTGGCACCCTGGAAAATATTTGTGAAGAAGGACATTACTTATATGCGATTTTACTTGAATTAATAATAATATGAAAGAAAAGAATATAAAAATTTGTTAACATACCTGTTTGGTCTGTATTAATGATGAAATCCTTCTTGAATTTTGGAATGAGAGCACGTATCTGTCTTCGAAAATTTGCTGCAGAGGCCAGGGTTTCCTCAATTGTGACCGTTTCTTTTTCTGACACGTACTTCGTTATTTTTCGCTGACGAATCCGATGTTTCCTTTTGAATTGTTGAACCCACGATTCAGAAGCTTTGAATTTCAAATCTGGGAACTGGCTTGCAGCAGATAAACTCCACTGCTGTAAATTTCTTGTGGTGACTTGCTGATTATTCTGGCGAGCCTCTTTGAAACGATCATAAGTCCATGTATCGATAGTGTTGTATTTTTCGAGAAAAGTTCCACCACTTTTAATATTTTCTTCCCACCTTGGTATGTCACTCATATATTTGAGGCGAGAACATCCTTGTCTTTGAAGGACCTTCAGGCTCCAGCCTGGATGTTTTCTGGCTATATTCACAACTTTTCTTTTGTATTCCAGTGAAACGTATTCCACAAGCTTCTGCTTTTTCTCCTCTGGTTCGTAATCATCGGATGCAACTTCTTCAACGTCTTCAAAGATGCTTTCCTTGTCAATTTCATTAATTAAAATGAGTTCCTCGTCCGTTATGAGTTTCATCTCGTCAAGCATCTCCAAACAATTATCGAATAGTTTTTTCCCCATCAACATAGCTTTTTCTGAAATCACTGTAGAAGATTCTGGTGCGAGAAGATCACTTTCAACCAAAAGCTGCTCAAAATAAAGAAGCGCGTTTTTCAAATACAATTTCGATTTGTCACTGTGAAGAGATTCACCTTCCGTTTCCGACATGTCAAACTTTTGTGTGGAATGAAACATGAAAATATACTTTCAAGACACTTCTGATTCTTGTTAGTAAATATCTATGAAATGAGTCACTACATCCACTGGTATTTCGTATTTATTATTGAAATTTTCATTTGAAACACTTTATTCCTACTTTAATTTAATAATATAGACAATAGAAACTATTGAACAATAAAGAATTTTAATAAAATGCACAATTGTCCAAACGCGTGGTAATAAAAATACGATTAACAGAGTTTTTATTGAAAATAAGGAATAAATAATCATTAAATGGTATAATTTTGTCAAATGTTATTCAAAATGGATTAAACAAGCATTTTGATAAATAAAAAATAAATAAAAAAAAAAAGTATGGATAGTGAGAATCGAACGCGCAACCTTGCGACTATCAGCCGAGCGCTCTACCAAGGAGCTATCGATGCTTCGAAATACATTTACGCCGGCTCGATGACCATCCGTTCGTAATTTTTAAAATGCATTTTTCTCGGAAATGGGTCAAAATTGCGTCTTCTTGATTTTTCTCAGAAAACCTCTGGTACATACCTTTCATTGGGGAGAGTATCAATTCAAACAAAAAAAAGCAGACCTAAAGGTCCCCTTGTAAGTATAAAAGCAGAGTGTACGCGATTTTCATAATTTCTAATTATAGAAAAAACTGTTCGTTTCTAAGAATATTTGTAGCCACATCAAGCATAAATATCGATGGTTTGAGTATACATTTTGTCCGTGCATTACTGAGTGAAATTTTTATTTATTTTTCAATGAATTTTCGATTTAGCTGTAGAGAATCCTGGTTTACAACCACTGTACTGAAACGGGCATTAATTGAGCGGTTAGGGCCTACTGGACATTCCCTAATTTTGTCTTCTGTCAAGTTTTCAACCACCCCGCTTCCTATGTTTATTTTCACATGGAACCTTCCTCTATGGTATGTATGTATATATTCCACTAAGAACTCCATTGGCCTCCGAAATTGCAAAAACCTCACCACTAGATGTTGTTAATACAATATGTTCTAGCGTTGGAATGTACGTGAAGTAACTTCTTCTTTCCACACGTAGAAGTCGCGAATTGGGATCAAAAGTGTATTCTCGAAACTCGAATCGCCGGTCTGGATTGCTGTGAGGAATAAGTCGAATAAGTCCAAGTTGTCCAAGACCATATGCAGCATATGAAGTGGGAGACGTGGTAAGAGGAGGCCTGGCTGGAGGAGACCTGGACCTGGCACGCGAAGGAGAATTGGTATCAGGCTGTGAACTTGACTCTGCAAGAAGAAACAGAGGATTCATTATTTACAATCAGCATATGCTTATGTTGAGATATCATATATCCGTTGCAGGACAATAATGTGGAATACACACTGAAAATTGTGATTAATTTTGATTTTTGAACTTTTGTGTACTAAAGTTTAGTCACTTTTTAAGGAATTGTTTAAGGAATAATTTCAACCCAGTATACGGTCAAGGGGTGCTTTTATAACTTTTAAAACCTTCATTTTCAGATGAGGTTTCTTGGAAGAATTTTTCACTTTGGATTCCTTTTGCTGAAACAATTTTACTCTTCCGTAAATCTAAAAAAGTTACTATTTTCTTGAATTATTGATGCAGTTATAAAATAATAAAAGTGAGATATGCAGGCGAAGTTAATATAAAATTATTAGAACAATAAATCATTCACTTGCGTGTGTTTTTAGCAAAATTCAGGAAACTTTATGATAAGATTTTTCCTCAATCTTAATTTAGGAACGTCAAATATTTAATTTAAAAAAAAATATGATGGTAGCAAATTAAGACACTCGAGAAATCTCGCATCTTTATATTCGCAGAAATTTCTATTAAACGGGTTACAAGTTCTTATGATTACTCAGCCATCACGTAACATTCAATTATGTCCTTGGTCCAGATTCAACTTCACACTTTATTAGATTTGACTTTATAAGTACATCTTTTTTAATTGTCCAATAAAATAACTTTAGTATTGGCGGAATCAACTTTAGAATGCAAGTTTTTAAACATTCACCCCAGAATTAGAAAAAGTAATCAAAATAAACGATTACCATATTAACAGTAGTGCATTTATAAATGGTGGATATTATTGAAAATAATTTCTCTCCTCTTTGTGAAATCTAAAATATATTTATTCCTATAAGAGAAAAAGATATAGTTAACAGCCATAATGATGTGTATTATCTTGCTTCAGTACTGCAAACAATTTATTATCTTTTATTTCTGAATTGTATTTGCTTTCATAAGCCAGTTTCAGGGAGAACAAAAAATTATGTAATAATTTCGTTGATAATAATGTGGCAATTTATGTGTCTAAATACCCAAGAGTATCGCCGAGTGGGGGGAAAATTACCTTCTTTGGATAAAGATCGCCCAGAATAACGGTACAATTTTCTAAGGATTTTGATGTTTCCTTTAATAAATGACAATAATTCTTCTAGGTATAATTAACAAAAAATCATTTTTGTGGATGAGGCTAAGAAAAGCCACATTTATAATATAATAAACATACTAATTAACAAAATTAGTTTTTTCATGTTCTTTAATTATGTAATATGTGTGGTATTAATGCGGGCCTAAAATGAGTTGAGATAAGCAATTTTTCTATGTAATCACCTGAATATGTCTTGCCAAAGTCTTCTTGCTGCCATATTCATCAAATTGCTCAATATTGCTAATTTTAGACATATTGCATGAAGAAGCTATGCATTCCAAATCGATCATCATTGCTGATGACAATGAGATAATTTTTCTTTATTAGTTTTTTTACATAGTTTTTTTAAACCAGTTTTTTCTTACTCTTACCAACTTGGGGTGGGGGGGGGGGGGGATTTTTAATTACTTATCAAATTATTTCATGATTTTTTCAATAATTTTGAAAATTCCTAAAAGGAATGTTTTTACTGAAAAGTTAAGTAAACCAACTGAAATTTCTTGTTGAATAACAAATTTGCCTTCAGTCAAAGTGAAATATCTGCAGTCATTGGTTTTTGGATGAATTACGGTCATTTCTAAGGAAAAAATCATTAAAATCCTTTGAGAATTGTACTCTTGGGCAAGTTTTGATCAATGACGGTTCTTTCTTCCCACTGTGCAGCGCATGAAATGGATTTGATATTTTTAATGAAAACAATAGATCCACGAAGTGAAGGGCCTGGTGAATATGGAAAGAATTTCTTGGCATTGAAAAATGACATTGAATTTTTATTAGAAGAATCTGCTTAGGCATAGCCGACAGCTAACCAGAATGTCGAGTGTTTATTTTCATCAATTTTCTATCTGCACTAGTTTTGTTGTGAACAATATTGTTCAAACAATTCTCATTAATAAATTTAGAGGAAGTTTTGCGGGTTTCGATCGTGTGTAAAACTACGAACTTAATCTTAACCTCAAACTGAAATTCTAAGTTATGTTGTTCTTATGTATACTCTCTACGTTTCCCGTGGTTGGTCAGAGCACCCCACTGTGGCATCTCGTCGAACTAGATTGGCCAACTGAGTCTTTTTCGACAAACCCGCAAGGACGGAAAGCCAATTTGGATTGGTATTATATCCATTGTCACTGATGATGTTATTAGGGTGTTTCAAGATTTCGATTGCTTCTTTATGGTTTCTTCGAAAAATGTTGTATATTTTTGCGAAGACGGTTGTTTTCTCAATCAAAATGCTATGTCCAGTTTAGATATGATGCTCAGCTAGTGCTGATTGCGTGAACTTTTTTAGCCTGACTTTACTCTCGTCTTCCTTTACACGTTGGCTCACCGCCCTCCCAGGTTTCTCAATATAGACTTTGCCACAGGAACAAGGGTACTTAGTAAGGGTACTTAATAAGGGGCCATGTTCCTAACCACGCCGCTTCCTATGTTTATTTTCACCCTGCGCAATCCTCTGTAGGTTCTATATATTCCACTTAGAAGACCATCAGTCTCCAATATTGCAAAAGCGTCACCATTAAATGCTATTAATACAATGTGCTCTAGAAATGGAGGTACGTATTAACATGATTTTCTCGACGTAAAATCGTGAATTGGGATCGAAAGTGTATGTTCGAAATTCGAACCGTCGGTCCGGATTCCTGTGGGGAACAAGCCGAATAAGTACAAGTTGTCCAAGTATCATAAAAATAGGAGGGATCGCATGAGAAGGCCTGGAAGAAGGAGACCTGGATATGGCACGTACAGAAGGCTCAGGTTGTGCAGAAGGCTCAGGCTGGGCAGGAGGCTAAGGAATGCCAGAAGAAGGTCGCCAGAGACCCGGGTTATATTTATTGATTGAATTGGTCCACATTCGACAAGTATAATGTGTTCTTGATTTAAAAGTTCTGAAAGTGTCTTAAGAAAATTTTCTAGATTTGGCTATGACTTGAACGCAAGATTTTGAAACGCTGATTCTGCTGCACAAACCTTGGACTTTGAATCAGCATATTTATTTTATCGATCAATAAAATAATTTCATTATACGCGAATTTCACGCCAGCATCTGATTTTTCAAACAGTTTTCATTATTTGCATAGAATTCGTTCTGCACAGATATTTAAAGAAAGATTCTCTACTACCGATTCATTTTTTTCAGCTAAAAAATGAAAACTTGTTTTTCAGTCGTAATGAGTTATATTCCACTTACCATTAGTAATTTATGAAAAACATTTGGAATTTTCAGTTACTTTTTTTTAATGTTGAGGCAAACTATTAGCTTAAAGACTAAGTAAGGTGGTGACATAGGTAATTGCAAACTAGCTTGACAGAATATTTCGGATATAGCCGTCGCAGCACTACGATGGTTTTGTCAGCTGTTGGCAGGAATTCGATAAAGAACATTTTTCATTTCTCGAAGTCAAGGAGAACTATATCACTTCTCATTTATGATAATTGGATAACTAGATAGTATGTGTCCTAGATGCTCAGGGTGTGCATGATACACAAACTCACACATACATAATGTATGTATATTTCCGAGTAAAGGAAATACTAGAGTAGTGTTATGAGTACTAGTCATGGATAGCCTCAAAGATTTACATTAATTCTCTGGCGTTTCAAAAATGGGACGATAATGATACTTCTACTGTAAGCACGCCCGTATGTAGACAAGTGAAGCCTGCATGGCAAGTACCATTTACACTTAAATTCAGAAAAGTCATTGAAATAAACGAATGCCATATTACTAGTAGTATATGCGTATATTTGTTCAAGGTATAATTTCTACCTAGTAACTTTTAATTTTGATACCCGCTTCACTCAGACCGCTGTATTGTGCCTGAAAAATGCTAACGGACAAGTGGAAAAATAAAAAAGGATCCGCAATCGGTAAAAATTGTAAACATATCCTAAAGTACTTTCGAATGCAATGTCCTGGATTTTTTTTTTCTAGAATGACTGATCACTATAATTTTTGTTTCGGTATAAAATTTCGACAGTGCTCTATAATTAAATATTTATTAAAATCCAAGGGATATTTCTTCAACTTTTCTAACCTGCAAAGTATTTACTTTGCAGGTTTACTTTGCAGAAAACAAGTTCTGTAAAAAAGGTCTTAAGTATAACTCATATTTTGGGTTACTTTGGAACAGTTTAACACTTTGCGTTCCTTTACTGAAACAATTTAACTCTTCCGCATATCTTAAAATATTCCTATTTTTTTAAATTCTTGATGCAGTTATTGAATAATTAGAGTGTGATATGCAACGAAAGATTGTATGAAAATAGTTGACCAAGAAATCATTCACTTGCGTCTCTTCATAGCAAAATTCAGGAAGCTTCTATGATAAGATTTATTTTTACTCTTCATTATGAAACGTCAAATATTTATTTTCCCAAAAAATGACGATGATGAGAAATTAACATATCTGAGAAATTACGTAATATTTATTTATGTCCTTGGTCCAGATTCCACTTTACACTTTATCCATTCCGATTCCGCAGGCACATTTTTTTAATCGTCCAATAAAATAACTTTAATATTGGCGGAATCATTACCATAAAGCAAATTCTTAAATGGTTATTATTTGAATGGCGCAAAATAAGTATGTGCATATATATTTTGTAAAATTAATGATTATTGTAAGATCTTCATATTTTTAGACTTTATTTACTTATGGGGTTCTTCTTTGCTGAGAGTTTTTCATGAAAAAGGTCAGTTCATAAAAAGTGTCAGTAAAAAATATTTGAAAAAATGGATTTTCTCGAATAGATCTACAAATTTCCCTGGAATAGTTTTTGAATAAGAAGTATAGATTGACACGAAATGCATAAATTATCACCTTATCCGCCGAATTGGTTGCTTTAGATGTAAAGAATCTTGGCTCACAACTACTGTGATGAAATCAACTTGCATTAGACGGTTAGGGTCTACTGAACATTCCAGTAGGAATGTCAGGTAGGAAAAATAGACATTACTCAGAGTTCGAGTATTCTCTATTCAGCAATATAATGTCTTTGTTTCTCAGAAAATTTGTAGCTGCATTAAATATAAATATCGATGCTTCAGCTATACACTTTTTTCCGTGCATTACTGAATCAAAGTTTCATATCTTTTAAACTGAATTATTGATTCAGCCGTAGAGAATCCTGGTTTACGACTACTGTATCAAAACGCGCATTTATGAGGCGGTTAGAGCCTACTGGACATTCCCTAATTTCGTCATCTGTCAAGTTTGTAACCACCTCGCTTCCTACGTTTATTTTCACGCGGAACCTTCTTCTACCGTACCTATAAATTCCACTAAGAACACCATTAGCCTCCAATATTGCAAAAACGTCACCACTAGATGTTGTTAATACAATATGTTCTAGCGTTGGAATTTGCGTGAAGACATTTCTTCTCTCCGACCGTAGAAGTCGCGAATCGGAATTGAAAGTGTATCTTCGGAACTCGAATCGCCGGTCCGGATTGCTGTAGGGAATAAGTCGAATAAGTCCAAGTTGTCCAAGTCCATATCCAGCATATTCCGGAGGACACGTGGTAGGAGGCCTGGCAGGAGGAGACCTGGACCTGGCACGCGAAGAAGAATGGGCAGGAGATCCAAGTATAAGACCAGAAGAAGATGGGCGCTGCCGATCCGGACGGGGAGTATCACGACACTTGGTACTGGACTGTGAACTTGACACTGCAAGAAGAAACCGATGATTTATTTTTTTTAATAACATATACTTATGTTGGGATATTACATATCCGTAGCAGGATAATAACGTAAATTGGCACCCTGAAGAGTGTGTTTAATTTCGAATTTTACACACTTGCTGCCTCACGTCAATAGCTCTGAAAAAACGGAGTTCATAACGATTATGCTGAAATCCTTTGTATCCAGTGTCCTTCGACTGTCACAATACAGTTGAATCAGAAATTTGCTACAAACATAATCAATGACTTGAGGAAGGTTTACCCGCAACAAAATTTATATATCCTCTTTAATTTTCCGATATTTATGGAAAGTAAAAATTCTATAAATAGGATTTGGACCAGAAGGTTTGTTCAAGAGATATATTTTACTCTCCATTCCTAATAAAGTGCGCACATCAGCGCACCTCGTTTCCCTCTGCACTAGGACGTTGTGCAAGCCGATAAATGTCTTATTTCTCTCCCGAAAATCTTAAAAAGGTCCTTTTCTCTTGAGTTATTGATGCAGTTATTGAATAATGAGAGTCTCATATGCAATGGAAGATAGTATAAAAATGATTGAACAATAAGTCAGTCACTTGCATCTTTTCATAGAAAAAGTCGGGAAACTCTAATAATAAGGTTTATTTTTTACTCTCCATTCGCGGAAATTTCCATTACACGGATAAAATTTTTTTATGATTACTCAGCCATCACGTAATATTCATTTGTGTCCTTGGTCCAGATTCTAAGAGATTTCATGAACTTAAAACATTTTTAGAAACACCTTATCAATTTTGACTTTATGGTCACATATGTTTTATAAGAGTCCACTAAAATAACTTCAATATTAACAGAATGAACTCTAGCATGCAAACCTCCTCAGGGGAGATCCACAGTTTTGTCATTTAACAATCACTTTTAAAAGGATGATACCTATTCCAGAACTGAAAAATGATTATATAAAAAAAAATATTTTTTTTTGGCTAGGCTACATATATCCGTCACATCTGTGTTAGACCTACAGATTTGAGATTGCAACAATCTTCAAACGTGCATAGATGGGACACTTCCAACTGTTTATTCCAAAATTCAAATTCGTTTAGATGTCGGGAATATATTCAGATAAAATCCATACCTACGTTGGATAAACGCAGATAGAGTTTGCAAAAAATATTCATTGGGATAAAATGCTAATTGAATCAGACAAGTTGTCAATTTACAAAAGCTTAAAAATATTCTCCAAACTGTATATTATATTATTATACTCACCAATGAAATGGAACACCAAGTTCAAAACTAGAGTAATATTGACCCTCATATTTTTAAAACAGAGAAATACCTATAGTGAACAGTAATGATAATGTGTACTCTTTTGCTTCATTAGAGCCAAGAAACCCTATTTTAATGGATTTTATGGGCTCCGATTTTATTTTTCTCAGATTATCTTTCATATCTAGAAACTGTATTTGCTCTCCATTAGCCAGCTTAAAGAGACAAACAATTATGTAATAATTTCGTTGATACTAATACGACAGAATTTATTTTTTCATGTTCTACAATAAGCTAGTACGTATGGTATTCATGTGCAGTTGAAATAATTGAAGATCTATATATTTTCGCGTAATAAAGTAGCAAGCAATCTTTGGAAAATAATTTTGAGTTTATTGAGTATGAATTTAAGCGAATTCACGTGAAATTCCAAAAACGCATATTCTTTCACTAAAATTTTTGAATGATTAGTAAGCATCAGCAAGTTTCAATTTAGAGCAAGCGTGAATTATTATCAGACATATCACATGCAGAAGCTATGGGCTCGAAACAATTTTAAAATTCATCAAAAAAATGTTATCACTGAGGAATCAGATACAAAAATTGAGATTTTCTTTTATGAAACAAGTTTTGCTTTAGCCGAAGTAAAATATCTGCAGTCATTGGTTTCTGGATGACTTACGGTCATTTATAAGAAAAAAATCTTCAAAATCTATTAAGAGAATCTGCTCAGGCATAATCAAGAGCTAATTAAAATGTCGAGTGTTCTTCCATCAATTATCTATCTGCAATAGTTTTGTTGTAAAAAATATTGTTCAAACAATTTTCATAAACGTTACTGCATGAGAGCGCTGAATGGCCAGAGAAGTTTTAATGAAACATGTCATATAATTTCTAGCTGATGATTGATCAAAATTTGCAAAACTAACCAAGAAAAATTTACATCTTGAATCGGTATTAGTTAGTCCGACGGACATTAACCATTTTTTGAGAGAATTGTGCAAATTGTGTCATAAGCAACTTCACTTTTTTAGGTATATGAATTCTCAAAAAAATTTGAAAATGAGAAAGATCTGCTGCAAGTCCTTGCTTTAGAAGTTCTATTAATATTGTTGGTTCGAGTCTAAACATTTGTGCATCTAGATTAAGGATAAATATTGCTGGTTCAGCTATAAATTTGTTTTCTTGCACTACTGAGTGAAAGTTCTACATTTTTTCAGATTAAGCTATTGGTTTATCTGTAGAGAATCCTGCTGTACAACTAGTTCACTGCAATACGAATTTATTAGGTGGCTAGGGCCTGCTGGACATTTCCTAACTTTGACTGGGGTCATGTTCGTAACCACCCCGCTTCCTATGTTTATTATCACCCGAGGCAGTCCTATGTCCACTTCTTTCTCGTCGTAAAAGTCGTGAATTGGGATCAGAAGTGCATCTTCGAAATTCGAATTGCCGGTGCTGATTCCTGTTGGGAATGAGCCGAATAATTCCAAGTTGTCTAAGCCCATATCCAAGTATCTGAGAAGCAGGAGGGCTCGCATGTGAAGGTATGGCCGTCGCAAAACCTTGATGTTTTGATGTTTTTGTCAGCTGGTGCCGGAAATTTGATAACGAACATGTTTCGTTTCTCGAAGTCAAGGATAACTATGTCATTTCTCATTTTTGACCATTGCCTCTATTTCCAGATTTCTAGATTATGTTTTACAATTAAAAATTTTAGTTATATTTCATAACGCAGTTTCGAAGATAGAACGCTATTTACTAAGTTTGTCTAAACTGATGTGGCAACTAATATATCCGAATACAAGCTGGCGGAAAAAATACCTTTTTTGAAGAAAAGTCGTCAGAAAGTACAATCTATGACGGAATTAGATATTTTTTCTTTATAAATGACAATGAGTTTTGCAGGCAAAAGTAATTTCAACAAATTTTCGGTGGGTGGGAGTATGAGAATCATTATTCATAATGTTATAAACAAACTAATGAACAAATGTAATTTTTTCGTGATCCGCAATCATTACTTATTTAAAGGTCATATCTTTTGCACTTCTTTGATTCTGGCCATTCGTTCATTAATTGGCTTAATTAAAGTTTGAAGAATTAATGACTTTTATGAGTTTGACATATATGACAAAAATTTGACTTTTGTACAAATATTGCATCTAAAGTAAATAATGTTATAAGTGAAAGTTTCCATGAAAAACTCTTAGCAATTATTTAAATGATTGGGAGTCATTCACTTGCTCAAAAATTTTAAGACCACCGGTAAACATTTTTTATGATTACTTATCTATTACGTAATATTTATTCATGTCTTTGCTTAAGATTTGAAGAGTATAATGGGTTCTTGCTTTTATGAAAAAACACTTTTTTAATTATTTTTAGTCATCGTTCTTCTAGCTTAAAAAGCAAGATATGGTTTATAAGAATTCATAAATATAATGATAATTATTACTATATTTCCTCGAATAGCGAAGCATGAAAACAGAGTATGCACGATTTTCATATTTTCAAATCAAAGAAAAATTTATAGTCAACCGTGTAGTAACGTGTATTCTTTTGCTTCATTAGATTGAAAAATTCTTATTTCATGGATTATATGGACTTGAATTTCATCCTTTACAGATTATCTTTTCTATTTATGAATTTTATTTGTGTTTCATAAGCCAGTTTCAAGAGCAAAAAGTCATTCACTAATTTTGTAGAAATTGCTGTGACAACTAATATTTTAGGATGTACAAGAGCATCACATGCTGGGGAAAAAGTAGTATGTATGTTAAAGAGATGTTCGTAAAATGATTTTTTGAAGTGGAAGCTAGTTAGCGCATTCCTTATCGATAAGGATACCTTGCTCCAGAGTCGCGTTTCCCTCACAATGAAGAATCTCTGCAGCTTACGGGTACACGGAAAAAAATGGAATTCGAGAAATAGGAATTGAGTCCTGTATTTCGAGCAAGTCGGATCCAGGATGAATTTTGACCGAAGAGTCATTTGCTGCCTACACTGGTAGCCTGCAGTGGCTGCCTATAGTTTTGGAATCAGTCCTAAATCAGTCGGGAAAAAGGCTCGAAATACTCATCGTGGACCCCGATTCCTGAATTACAGTCTCTAGTCCTAAATTTCTGAACACGATCTAGGATCTGTGGGATTTACTTTCAAATTTTCTCATTTTTTTCCGTATAACATGACGTCGAATAGTAAGGAGTAGGACAGGATGAACTACTAGAAGTGCAAGTTGCATCATCTCAATTGATGTGCCATCTGTACCTACAGCGTGAGACTAAATTTCAAAACAGTTTCAAAGAGAGCTTTAGGAGTTATATCGAGAAAATAAGAACCAGTTTCCTTAAATGTTGAGTTCTGTAAGTTGAGTGTATAGGACCTCACAGGGGATGATGGCGTCAAAGTGAAAAATACATTGAAAATTAACACAAGGATTTAAATGAGAAAAGTTCTGTTTCCGAAAAACTGAAAAGAAGAAACATTTGTTATTACAATGGCTTAGCTATACATTTGCTTTCTGCACAACTGAGTAAAAGTTCTACATTTTTTCAATATAAATTATTGGTTTATCTGTAGAGAATCTTGTTTTCCAACTACTATACTGTAAGACGTATTTATTTTGCGGTTAGGACCTACTGGACATTCCTGAACTTCTTCAGGGGTCATGTTCGTAACTACGCTGCTTCCTATGTTTATTTTTACGCGGGGCCATCCTCTACGGGAAGTATATATTCCAATAAGAACACCATCAGTCTCCAATATTGCAAAAGCGTCACCGTTAGATGCTGCCAACACAATTTGTTCTAGAGATGGAAGGTACGTATAAACTCTATTTACTCGACGTAAGAGTCGTGAATTGGGATTAAATGTGTATTTCCGCAATTCGAATCGCCGGTATTGATTCCTGTAGGGAATGAGCCGAATGAGTCCAAGTTGTCCAAGTCCATATCCAAGTATCTGCGAAACAGGAGGGCTCGCATCTGAAGACCTGGTAAGAGAAGGCCTGGTGGGAGAAGGTCTGGCAGGAGGAGACCTGGATCTGGCACGTAGAGAAAGCTCAGGCTGGGCAGAAGACTCAGGCTGGGCAGGAGGCTCAGGTATGCGACGAGATGGAGAAGGTTGCCAGCGACGCGGTCGGGGAGTATCAGGCCATTCACCATCGGACTGTGAACTTAATTCTGTAAGACGAATTATAGGATTATTCTGTTGTTGTTAAGAAAATACTCTTATGTTACCGACACAGAAAAAACTTAGGGTAAATAGTGTTGCAGGTAATTTCGTATTTGTACCTGTTTGTATTGGTAAAACACAAATATTACCCTCGATGGGCAGAAACTGTCTTTTGTTCTCATGAAAGTTGTCACCGCCGTCTTTAACCCTGCATTACTATTGGTAGTCGAATCGACGAATACCTCAGCGCATAAAGCAGGTATGGTTTGGAAAACAAAAAGTTTGACCGCACTAGGAAAAACCCGTGCTTTCAATGTGGTACACATTCGTCTGGGGCCCACTCTCACTTGCTACACCACGGATGTCTTGACATGTTTTGAGTTGTTTTTTTCTGAAGAACTCATTACTGAAGTAGTATTTTTCACTAACGTTGAAATATCAAACCAGCGTGAAAAATATAAGGGAATGAACTGGACTGCAGACATTACGACTACAGAGTTGAAAGCCACACTTGGGCTCCTAATACTGAGGGCAACTCTAAAAACTAACAATCTTTCAACACGCATTTTGTTCAATAAAAGCCGCTGTGGAAGCCAGTTCTTGGCCACTACTTCTAAGTGTCGCTTTGATTTTATCATAAACTGTCTCCGGTTTGATAGCAGAATAATGCGCAATCCTAATGACAAACTCGCTCCTATCAGAAAGTTTGGGAGGTAATGATTTCGAATTGCAAAAAATATTACAAACCAGTTGTGTATGTGACTATTAATGAGCAACTAATTGGTTTTCGTGGTCGCTGTCCATTGCGTATGTATATACCTAATAAACCAGATAAGTACGGCATGAAGGTCGTCATGATATGTGACAGCGGTAGTAAATACATGATCGATGCAATACCTTACCTAGGTGAAGGCACTGTACCACCCAACGTACCCGCTGCTGACTTCTTCGTTGAAAAGCTTGCTGATTCAATAAAAGGATCCCATAGGAACATAACCATGGATAACTGGTTCACCAATGTGCCTCTGTCCAAAAAATTGAAAAATAAGTTTCAGCTCACAGCACTTGGGACGATCAAGAAAAATAAAAGAGAACTTCCAGCAGAATTTGTTGACATCATATTTCAAAACCGCAAAACGCAAACATCTTTTTTTATCTTCGTTAAAGACGTATCAGCAGTTTCATACAAGCCAAAACAGAACAAGCTTGTCTGCCTCCTTTCTTCTCTTCATGATGAGGGTAACGTAAATGAAGTCAGTCTCAAGCCTAAACATGTACTCAATTACAATGAAAATAAAGGGAGGGTCGACACATTTGACCAGTTATGCCATGGCACTAATGCCATCCGGAAGACAAAACAGTGGCCTCTTTGCTATTGTTATAATATGATAAACGCGGCCATGCTCAACGCTAACGTGATATATACACCTAATTTTTTCAGAGCTTACCATGAGAAAAATGATAAACCACTTTCTAGATTAGATTTTATGTTAGCGCTTTCTGATGCCCTCAGACGTCCATGGATGGCTGAAAGGAAATTCATTAGAGGTCAACACAGAGAAACGAAGCTACGAATCGAAAAATTTTTGAGTTAGCCATCGATGGAAGTCCCTGAAAGAAGGATGAAGCGACCTTTGCAGGCCTCAAAAGCATCGAATTCAGATCACCAACCGCAAAAGAAAAAAACAAGGAGAATTTGCAACAAGTGTAGCTACAAATTGAGACGGATGACGAAGACCTCCTGTGTGTAACGTGACGCTGCAATTTGCGGAGAACACCAAGTGGTTGTATGCGAAACATGTTATAGTGCAAACTAGAGCTACATATTTTTTCTGTTCTGTGTTTTGAACTTGCCAAATTACAAATTTTATATGTTTTCAGTATTTTTATTACCATTTTCTAAAACCTTAATAGGTTGTTGTATTCCTAGTCGAATGCAATGTAACTATTTTTCAAATGTTATAACTTTTGCCTGTCTTGATTTTGTTTCCACTGGAATATTTGTCAATTGACATTTATAGACTAAATAAAATGCAGTTAGTGAACATTTATGGTTAAAACAACAGTTTAGATTCTCGTTACCCCCGTTTTCCTGGTAAGTTAGTCGAAACGACGAAGGTATAGTAATGGAGTGTGTCAAATTACCTATAGTAATGCAGGGTTAAAATTGGAAGCCACTAACTTTGAATCGCTAAAGTGAAGTTAGCTAATGGTTAGTGTAACAGGCAAATCGGATAAGTGCGGCTTCATGAAGGCTGTCTTGCCGAATCGTTAGAACTGTCAAAAGTTTCCCACAAGCGTGGGTAAAACCAGAAAAATACTTGAAAATTTGAACAATTTATTCTATTTTGACATTCTCATCCAGAGAAGGCATTATATTTGTGTCGAATTTGACCCCCCTCCTCCGGTTTTTGTCAAATCTCCGTTAATCGCCCCTTTTCAGATAGCTGGAAGAAATCTTTCTGATTGTATGATTTATTAGAACGATACGGAAATGTACGCTGAAGTGAAGAAATTTCCTTCTTCATTTCAAATTAAATACAAATTTAGTCATTTTTGTCTGAAGAAGATAGAACATAACATATTGTCGTTGCGAAGCGCGACAACCAAATCGCGCGCAATGAGCGCGCTCAAACTTTTAAGTTTCCATTAAACGATTAACAGAAACAAGGGTGGAGCGCAAGGTTTGCAATTTACATGATTTTTGAACTAAATATCGAGCGCGAAGCGCAGGTGTCTTAATGAGAATGTGTTTCTTAAGGTCGATAGAACCTTAAGTAAATTAGTTCCTCTTTCTACTGAAAACGTACATAATTAAACCAAGAGCAGGTCATAACGATGAAGCTAACTAAGAGAGTATTAGCCCGCGAAGCGCACAATAGGGTGCACAAGAAATGCGAAAACCAAGAGGAACCGAGCTTAAAGCTTCAGGCAAATGTGTCCGAGCGGGTAGCACGAGATAAACATATCATTAAGCGCGAAGCGCGAGATTAAACAGATTAAACAGCCCTTGGCGCGCTCAAACTAGCGAGCGAAGAAGGTTTGTTCAAGAGACATATTTTACTCTCCATTTCAAAAAAACTGCGCACATCAGCGCACCTCGTTTCCCTCTGCATTACGTCGTTGTGCAAGCCGATCAGTGTCTTATTTCTCTGATGTACAGTCAAAGCAGAAACAAAAGCTCTGTAAAAAAAGTCTCTAGTCGAATTCGTATTTTGGGTTTCTTTAGAACAATTAAGTATAGTATGAAAATAATTGAACGAAAAGTCATTCACTTGTATCTTTTAATAGAAAAAGTCAGGAAACTCATATAATAAGGTTTACTTTTACTCTTCATTGAAAAACGGTAAATATTAATTTTTTGAACAACGGTGGTGATGATAAGAAACAAACACATTCGAGAAATATCGCATTGTTAGATTCGCGGAAATTTCCATTCCACGGGTTAAAATTTCTTATGATTACTCAGCCATCACGTAAGATTTATTTGTGTCCTTGGTCCAATATCTAAGAGATTTTATGAATTTAAAACATTTTTAGAAACACTTTATCAATTTTGACTTTATAGTCACATATTTTTTATAATAGTCCACTTAAATAACTTCAATATTGGTCAAAATCAGCAATTATTGTTGATTTTTCACCTGAAAATGGTGTGAGCTCTGAAAAAAAAGTATTTATGTCTGTAAAGTATCACTTTTTTGTGCGCCTTAACATAGATTAGGAGCTGCCAACCAAGGAGGAGCAGCCAAGAGTATCCTGGCTGCTAATACTGCCAATAGAATACTATCGTAGCCTCGCAGGTGAATCCTTAGGGAAGATCCACAGTTTTGTCACTTAACGATTACTTTTAGAAGAATGATAACTTCTCCAGAACTGACAAATAATTATGTAAAAAACTGGAATATTTTTTTCGGCTAGACTACACATCCGTCACATCTGTTTTAGACCTACAGATTTGGAATTGTACCATCTTCACACGTTCATAGATGAGACATTTCCAACTGTCCATTCCGAAATTCAGATGTGCCCAGATTTCCGGAATATATTCAGATCAAATTTATCTCTACGTTGGATACTCGCAGATAGAGTTTGCAAAAAATATTCATTGGGATAAAAAGCCAATTAAATCAGACAAGTGGTCAATCTACAAAAGCTTAAAAATATTTTCCAAACTATATATTTTATTATTATACTTACCAATAAAATTGAACACCAAATTTAAAACTAGAGTAATAATGACCCTCATATTTTTCGAACAGAGTAATAGCTATAGTGAACAGAGACAATAATGTGTACTCTCTTGCTTCATTAGAGTCAAAAAATGTTATTTAATGGACTTTGTCGGCTCCAATTTTATTTTTCTCAGATTATCTTTCATATCTAGAAACGGTATTTGTTCTCCATTAGCCACTTTGAAGAGAGAAAAATGACGTAATAATTTCGTTGATAGTAGTGTGATAATTTATATTTCTGGATGCCCAAGAGTATCACAAAAAGGGGAAAAAGTTACGTTTTTTGGAAAAAGATCGCTCAGCATAAAAATACATTTTTTCAAGGTTGTGGATGTTCTGTTTTGTAAATGACAATGATTCTTCTAGGTATAATTAACAACAAAACCTGTTTGTGGATTAAGGTAGAAAAAACCGGAAGGCTGAATTCCTCTATGCGATATTTTGTATAGGAATGTATCATACATTTGATATGATTATGTATGAGTATAATAACAAAATAACGCACGGGACGAATTTCGTATTTTTACCTTAGTAGACATTTGCATTCCGTGGGTAAGTATTTTTATAATGACTCACCCACCACGTACTATTTATTTATGTCCTTGGTCCACATTCGGAATGTATAATGTGTTCTTGATTTAAGAACTCTAAAAATCTCTTGAGACAGTTAACTCGATTTGGCTATGACTTGAACGCAAGACTTTGAAACAATGATTTTGCTGGAAAATCCTTGGACTTTAGAGGCACATATTTTTTTCATCGAGCATATAAAACTGTCTGCGATGGACTCAATACGATTATCCGGAGACAGTCTCGTGAAAACTTTGTATTAGCATTTTTTGACACGCAGGGATGCTTTTCAGCTATTAGCCAGTGATCGCTTGGCACCTCCAAGAGCACCGAGTATCAGGATGACTAGCTTGACAGAATATTCTGGGTATAGCCGTCGCAACACCTTGATGTTTTGATGTTTTTATCAGCTGGTGCCGGAAATTTGATAACGAACATTTTTCGTTTCTCGAAGTCAAGGAGAACTATGTCATTTCTCATTTTTGACCATTGCCTCTATTTCCAGATTTCCAGATTATCTTTTATATTTAAAAATTTTAGTTTTATTTCATAACTCAGTTTCGAGGATAAAACGTTATTTACTAAGTTTGTCAAAACTGATATGGCAACTATTATATCCGGATACACGCTGAGGGAAAAATACCTTTTTTGAAATAAAGTCGTCAGAAAGTACAATTCATGACGGAATTCGATATTTTTTCTTTATAAATGACAATGAGTCTTGCAGGAAAAAGTAATTTCAACCCATTTTCAAGCGAGCGAGGCTGTTTTCTCGAGGGGTGACGGTGACGAGTCGCATTTTAGTGTTGATTAGAAAAGGAGTTTGATTGACAATGACGTCGAGGACGTTTGGTCAAAAATTTCATTGTCCTTTATTTGGACCGCCTAAAAGTCTGAACAAACAGATTCTTCCTTCACAGGCTGATGTTTTGCTACACTGCCAGCATGTTCGATATTCTTTAGCTCTGGCTTCGGCCAGTCCAAAACAGGAGGTCAGCTTCTCTGCAGTAGCTGATGCCGTTGCTGATGATATAGAGTCCATTTACACTAAGGCATCTTTGCCAAGGGTCTCTCGCACGAGAATTATACAACTTATCAAAACTCTTCACGATAAGTATTACTACACCTCTAAAAAGTTAAACAGGGACAAAAAATACCTGGAAAAATAGAAGGAGTACACACAATACATTTCTGACTGTCAAAAAACTTTATTTGACGTATGTTCCTGCAAGTGCAAAATGTACCTTCAGTGCGATTGCAACAGAATAATAGATAAATGTACCTGTGATCAGCCGGTTGCCATCGACTGTTATTGCCCTGTCAACAGGAAAGTTTCTGTGATAGAGAGGAAATTTCTTTACGCACAGCGGCATCACAGAATTGGCAAGATAGGAACAGTTGACCAAAAGGAGAGTGAAAAGATTGAAAAGAGGCTGGCAAGGAAAGCAAACCAAAGCTTGCCAATACTGCTCTTGCTAGCGACAGGTACGCTGTATCAGACAGGGCAACGGCAGCCATCGCCTCCAGTATTCTCTCCGACTCGGGCTTACTATCTGAAACAAACAAATCACAGGTTATTGACAAAAACAAAATAAGACAAGCGAAGTCTAGTTCGGAGTAACTTAAGGAATGAGCAGTTAGAGAAAGCTGACGTACATCCTAGAGGCCTATAATTTGATGAGCGCTCAGATGACACTCTTGTAATTGAGACGAAAAACTTTAAAAAGTATAGGAAGCTCACGAAAGAGGAGCACATTCCAGTAATTGAGGAACCAGGCTCCGTCTATCTCTTTCACACTGTACCCATTTCAAAAACTGCCAAGGATATTGCCTCTAGTATCCTTGATGAAGCTAATGATAAAGGTATCGACCAACCTGACGTTCGCATCGTTGGAAGTGACGGTACGAATACTAATACTGGCTGGAAAGGGGGTGTCATTAGAATTTTAGAGTTATCCCTTAAACGACCTCTTCAGCAGTCTGTTTGCCTTCTACGCTTCAATGAACTAACTTTGAGACACTTAGTTGAAAAACTGGATGGCAAAACTGAGGGACCAAGAAGCTTTTCAGGAACTATTGGCAAGATTCTAAAACATTGCAAAAAAATTCCTGTCGTATCCTTCCAGAAAATGGAGTGCAATCTTCCTGAAATCGACACCAAAATTCTTAGTGAAGACCAACAGTACTTGTTTAAGATATGTCAAGCTATCAGCTCTGGCAGCTGTCATCCAGATCTTGCAAATCGTGAACCAGGGCCTCTGAATCACTCTCGTTGGCTGACTGCTGCCAATAGGTATCTTCGACTCTTCATATCTTCTAAGAAACCTTCAGCAGAGCTAATCCACAATACAACTTTCATACTGAAAGTTTATGCACCATTGTGGTTCACTATAAAAACAAACCCACTTCATGAAGATGGACCTAAACATTTGTATAAAGCAGTTCAGCTAACAAGGTACTTACCAGAACATCTCAGGCGTGTTGTTGATACTGTCATCAAAACCAATGGATATTTTGCCCATCCAGATAAGCTGCTGGTTGCAATGTTCACAGATCCTCGACATGGTATCAAAGAACTTGGGTGGAGACATATCCTGAAAGCCAAACTGACAGATAACCACAAAAATATAAGACAATTCAAAGTACCACAAATTGATTTCAAAGCTACAGACTACACGGAAATGATTGACTGGAGTGCATTTAAACTTACCTGTCCTCCTATTCTCCCTGAGGAGTACGATGAAGATTGCATTAGTGACTTCATTACCAAGAAAGAATTCCTGACATTACCACCAGAAATATTCCCCTTTCCAAACCACACACAGGCAGCAGAGAGGACTGTGAAAGCAGTCACAGAGGCAGCTGCCGCAGTTTTGTGGTGCGGAGAACAGGGATGGTTTCATCCGATCGAAGCTAAAGTCTAGACAATTAATGCCGACTTTCACAACTAAGGCTGACTTCAATACATTATGTTTTTGAGTACCATGCCCAAGTTATGGTTGGTTGGTTGGGTAGGGCGTGGGTGGAACTTACAGTGCAGCCACCTTCACGTGGTAAGTTCTGAGTCGCTCTCATGAGCAAAAATGTTTCCAAGAGCGGCCAAAGAGCTGCACACTTCCCACGAGGAAAACAACGACCGTGAATGGCTCTCTTTTACGATATTTGCCCCCTCCATCCACCCGCACAGGAGAGGGGAATGAGGAGGGGAAAATTTTTCCTAGTCAAAGGACATTTAGAAGAGGTCACATACCGATTTTGAACGAAATCCGATCACTATAACTTACTAAGAAAAAATCCCAAAACGTGTTGAATTTTTAATGATTTTTTGAAACTTTGAACGACATGTGCGACCGGAAGATATGGTCCGATTTAAAAAAAAAATTTTATTGTGATCAGGGCGACAGGTAGCAACTTTTCCGCGCTAATACGATTCGATTCGGAAACTTTCGTGAAATTCGGCCCACCCTACTGTTCAAGTGGTTTACAAATGTCACAAAGAACTGAGGTCGGACGATCGTCTTTTGGAGAGGATGGGTAGGGTACTGTAGCAACAGGGTGAATAAGAATCAGGGAGTATACTTACCTGGAGTGTTCTAAATATGGAGTAAGACAGAATAAACTAATAGGAGTGCAAGGTGAATCATCTCAATTGATATGCCATCCGTACCCTAAGCGTTAGACATAATTGTCAAAACGGTTTCCAAGAGAGCTTCAGGAATTACATATATCGAGAAAATAAGAATCAGTTTTCTTAAATGGTGAGCTCTGTAAGCTGAGAGTATAGGACCTCATAGGAAATGATGGCGACAAAGTGAAAGATACATTAAAAATTAACACCGGGATTTAAATAAGAAAATATCTGTTTCCGAAAAACTGAAAACGAGAAGCATTTGTTATTACCTTTTTGTATACTAAATTTTAGTCACCTGCTTTATCATAAAACCCATAGGCCTATACAAAGCAGTTATACAAAACTTAAATTAACAATTGTATATATAATCTCTTCGTTCAAGTGCCGTTTCTATAGACAGGAAAATCATAAAAGATCATGTTTTACCGAAGGAAAGGCACTTGGAAAGTCTACAAATAAGAAGAAGAGTTTAATCCTATCCAAACTGAGTCGGGTTTGAATTGAAGCATTAGTGGAGAAAACATCATGCAGACAGCTGCGATTCTTTCCGAGTCATGATTGGTGTTCTGGTAAAAATTTCATATTTTCTGCCCAATTTATGATTCTTTGCGTTAAAAACTGCATGAAAACCATGGTATTACAATTCATCAGCGCTACAGGTCGGCAGTTATTCGGGTCCGACCTGTCGCCCTTCTTGTCTATCATTTTTGTATGTATTTGCGCCCAGAAATCTGGAATCTCCTTTTTTTCTGAAATTTTATTAAAAAGGGAGCTTATATTCCCCTCCCCCCAGTTGTTATGATCATTGATCATAGTGAAGGTTGTATATTTCCGTTTTGGATATATTAAGTGAAAATATTCAATCCATCTTTGTAGCATGTTCTGAAAGATTAGTCGGTGGGGCAGAAGAAAAAGCATTCAAAGACTATATGTATTTCTGTGTGAATTGTCCTTCCCATTTCAATCTAGGTTCTGCATTAATGTTTCGGGATGGTGTCTAATGCAACTGCAATCGGAAAATGGTCTGAAACAGTGGCAATATGCAGTATTTTCAAGTCTCTGATACATATGACTTCCCTTATATTATCCCAAACTGATTCAATGGTAGACTTTCCTATGTGGTTAACAACTGCTGATTGCGCAGGATCATTGCTAGAAGTTCCACCATTTAGTAAAATACAGCCACAGCTCTCCATGAATCCCACCAAACTTTTCCTCTATTATTCAATTCAGTATCTTAATTCTTCTTCATACACCAAATGCCAGGTGATATTCCAGGTAATATTTCCTCATAAAATTGATTTAAACCTGCAACTCTACGATTCGAATCTCCCCCTTTAAGAAACGGTAGTTTAGGATACTTTGAGAGAATTGAATCAGTTATATCATTAACTTGAGTATGAAAAAGCTTCATATCCGAGCTGCGATTGGCGTAGACTGCACTGAGAATAAATTCGAAATCGTCATCAAAGACGATAGACAGGCCTCCTTTCTATCTTCCTCTTGTAGCTGTTCTTGCTGCTGTACTGTATATGACATTGCATTTCCTTAATTCTTTTTGTGTATTGATAAATGGTGTTGTCATGAGTCAAGTTTAACAGAAACAAATAATATCACTATTGCCTACTTCACTAGGAGTTCTGGTAAACTCACTGATTGAAGATCCAAATGGTTGAGTTCTTGGAGTTTAAACCTTCTTTTTTCTGAGGCTTATGAACGCCTAGAAATATTCGAAAACAGAAGTCATGTGCATGTTGTGAAAAATAAAAAAGTCGAGTTTTTTTCCTTCCAAACTTTATAAAAACGATTCATTATTAATCACAATCTCAATAAATTTGTTTGAAAATCCTTGCTTTAAAAGTTTCATCAATATCATCGGCTCGTTTCTAAAAATATTTGTAGCTAAATGAAGGATAAATATCGATGGCTTAGCTATACATTTGCTTTCTCCATTACTGAGTAAAAGTTCTACACTTTTTCAATATAAATTATTGGTTTATCTGTAGAGAATCTTGTTTTCCAACTACTATACTGTAATACGTATTTATTTGGCGGTTGGCACCTACTGGAAATTCCTGAACTTCTTCCGGGGTCATGTTCGTAACCACGCTGCTTCCTTTGTTTATTTTTACGCGAGGCCATCCCCTACGGGAAGAATATATTCCACTAAGAACACCATCACTCTCCAATATTGCAAAAGCGTCACCGTTAGATGCTGTCAACACAATCTGTTCTAGAAATGGAAGGTACGTATGAACTCTATTTACTCGACGTAAGAGTCGTGAATTGGGATTAAATGTGTTTTTTTCCGAAATTCGAATCGCCGATGTTGATTCCTGTGGGGAATGAGCCGAATAAGTCCAAGTTGTCCAAGTCCATATCCAAGTATCTGAGAAACAGGAGGGCTTGCATCTGAAGGCCTGGTAGGAGAAGGCCTGGCAGCAGCAGACCTGGATCTGGCACGTAGAGAAAGCTCAGGCTGGGCAGAAGACTCAGGCTGGGCAGGAGGCTCAGGTATGCGATGAGATGGAGAATTTTGCCAGCGACCCAGGTGGGTAGTATCAGGCCATTCACCATCGGACTGTGAACTCAATTCTGTAAGACGAAATAGAGGATTATTCTGTTGTTGTTAAGAAAATACTCTCATGTTACCAAATCATGAATTTCTTTATGCGATATTTTTGTAACAATTCTATAATACAACAAATTTATCATACAACAATGACACCAGCAAAGCACCAAAATGTTGTAGATGCGGTTCAAGTCGATAAAAAGCGCAGAGCACGCGACAATGCAATGGGCCGACAAGCAGTGCCGATCACCCTAAAGTTCGGGGTGCTGAAAATAATTCAGATGGAAACACGACGACGAACTGGCGAAACGCCCACATTGAGTGGACAAATCAACTCACGGATGACTTGCTAGACTGGTACACCGCTAGCATTACCCCTGTCCACAGAGACCTTATGGCACGCATGAACACTCTGTGGTGTCCACCTCTGGAAAAATAAATATGCATACTGAGCACGTCCTCAACCGCTGCTTGGACAAGCTGCAGACGAAGATGAGGAAACAACATTAGGACCAACCGCGGAAAGCAGGCACTTTCTGAGAGATGATTGTAATTTCAGGTCAAGCACTACCATTAACATGCAGGTTCCTCCTAAGCCTCAAGATCTGGTTGAAATGGATGCCTCTCTTCGTGAAGATATCTCGCAAGAGTTCAACCGCTGGACCATCAATTTTTTAGTTTATGGTGTTGCGAAAGCTTTGGCTGATTAAAATCGAAGGCTCGCACCAAAGATGGTACAAAAGACCAAAAGTCGCTTGCATCAACTGGACAAGAGGATTGGACGGGCAAGACAGAATGCGTCTCATGTTCGGAGTATGATTGACTACATAACGTCTGGTAGACCGTTCACGAGAAGGGTTTGGAAGTTTGCCCAAAAATTGAGGATCTACAACCAAACGCTAAACAAGTCAAAGCTGTTGACAATCAAGCAGCATATTGTTGACCAAATACGGGTGTTATCTGACGCAGGGAAAAGAATACAGAAAAGGGAGACATGGATCAGAAGAATTGAAACTTTCTCGCTTACCCATCGCGCCTCTTCAGCGATCTTCCTGTTTCTGTCGTAAATCCACATCAGCCCAAGGAGGTAGAGACCTTTTGGAGAGAGGTATACAAGACTTCGCATATTCCTCTCTCATTCAAAGTCGGAAACGCCCATTCCGCAGTGGTTGATGTTGGGGCACACTATACTCCTACCGGAAAAAGGCAACTCGTCCGACCCAGAGAATTATAAGCCAAGAACAACGTTGCTCGAAAAAAGGTGTAGCAGCCTGACGAGAGAACCTGTTAATTGACAGGTGCGTCTGCAAAGACGCAGCAGCCTATCAGCGCGTCCTGCCAATGGCCTGGATTGTCCATCGGAAAGCTTTCGATTCAGCCTCTCATAGACTTATCATCTATCTCTTAGAAAGCTTGAAGGTTCATCCACACATAGTGAGAAGCATAGAGAGTTTGATGCTCCTTTAGAAAACTAGATTGACCATATCATCTGGAAATTATTGGGTGACAAGGAATAACGTCACCTTCAAATTCCTACTCATTTTGGACAAACACACATAGAGTTTGGACGAATATATATTAGGATAGAATTCGGAATATATCAGACGAATTGTTATTTGCGAAACGCTTAAAAATGTCTTCAAAACTATAATATATTAATATACTCACTAATAGAACTAACCACCAAGTATAAAACCAGAGCATTCACGATTATCATATTTTCTAATTAGAGAAAGAACTAAAGTTAACCGTATGAGTAATGTGTATCCGTTTGCTTCATTAGAGTCAAAAATTCTTATTACATGGATTATATGGACTTTAATTTTATCTTACACATATTAACTTTTATATTTAGAAATTTTATTTGCATCTCATAATATAGAGTCAAGGATAAGAAGTGATTCACTGAGTTTGTTCAAATTGATGCAGCAAGTAATAAAAAAATTTTAAAAAAAATTAAAAATTTTATTTTTCTGCAGAAATTCCGTGGATGAAGATAAAGTCAGCTCACATAAAACTCAAAATATTTCTACCTGATGAAACAACATATTAAGAAAAATTGACAAGAGACTTTGTAGCATTTTTTTGCAGATTAGAAAAATTCGTTTATAACATTATGAATAACTTTATTTTGTAAAAGTTTCACTTTTGTAAGTAGAAGTTTGTCTTTTTTGTGAGAAATTCATTATGTAATTTTTATTGGATCTACTGCAGTATTATTTGAAATCATGCTAGAGGTGATATGTACCTGAATTTTCTCAACATGAATTACTGTTATTCAATACAATACTTAATGTAATGCTTAATTAAAATTTGGCATCCCTTACAATTGAGGCTCAAATACAACTCTTTCGGATGGTTCCTTCTTTGTTTTTCTTTAGAGAAATATTTGTTATTTTGAATTCCCTTATTATTGTTTTTGTATTTTCTGACAAAAATGCATCACGGGCGATGGACAAAATAATGTTCTTCGTACTTTAACTGATAGGGAATTAATTGTTCTTTTATTAAGACTGGAAGAATCTTCATCATATTGATAAAAAAAACATAAAAATCTGTCAAGATTGTACTGCCTGGCGACTTAAATTGTGTCATTAATTTCAACGAACTTGGTTAATAATTTTTTTTCCTATGAACTGGGTTGTGAAACACAAATACAATCTCTGTATATGGAAGGTAATTTAAAAAAGATGAAATGAAGCCTCATATAACCGTGCAATAATATTTTTTTCAGTCTGATGAAGCAAAAGAATACACATTGTTATAACTGTGAATTAAAGCTTTTCTCTAATTGGGAAATATGAAAATCGTTTATCCTCTGGTTTTCCACTTGATGGTTCAATTTGTTGGTAAGTTTATTAAAACAATATATAGTTTTGAGAACATTTGTCAGCTTTCCGCAAATAACAATTAGTCTGATTCAATAATTTCAATAATTCATTGATAATTTAAGCTCAAAAATGATTCTACAAAAACTAATAAGAATGTAGGTATTCTTTTTGACTAAGCTACACATGTTTGCCGACACCCGTGAAAATTCAATCCTATTAAAATTTGATTTTTTAGTTTCGATGATCGATTGCTCGTTTCCCGAAAAACTAGAAAAAAGTTGCGACCTTTATAGGATGATTAAAAAAATATTTGCTTTCAGAAGAGAAGGTTTTTTGAGCAAAATCATCGTTTCAAAATCTCGCGTTCAAATCATAGCCAGATATAATAAACTGTTTCTCAAATTTTTTGAAATTCGTTTAATCAAGATGATATGACACTCTGAATCTGAATCAAGGACAAGACAAAATATTATGTGATGGCAGAGGGATCATAAAAAATCCATAAACGTCGAATGGAAACTTCTTCCGAGCTCGGAATACGAGATTGGTCATGTGCGTTTAGATAATGACCAAATACGATTAGAAAGAAATATTACTCTTACACAGAAAAATCTGGGGTTTCCAAAACATAAAAAATATTTTTCTAAAGAAACCCAAAGTATGAGTTCCATTATAGCCCTTGTACATAAGGCATTTTCTGCCTAAATACATGTGGAAGAATTCACAACCTAATGGTGCACCTGCTACACTATTATACAGATTCAATGATATTACACTGGGCCAAAATCGATAAAGAAACTAAGATTATAGATATCAGTTGTTGCTGAAAAGCGGATCATAGACATGAGATGTGACATTTTTTTATATTATGTTTATTAGCTTTAGCGACCGCAGATTCTTTATTTATGTCGCAATCTTCCAGTCAAACAACCAACAAAGAAGGAACCCTTTAAAAGAGTTGTATTAGAACCTCAATTCTAAAGGATACTGACTTCCTTGAGCTTGATTGAACAAATGTCATAAGATAAATTAAACAATGGAATAACTATTTTGATCCAGTTCTAAGATTTCTTATTTTGCATCAATGTCGGAAAACTAAAGAGGAAACAAAAAAAGTTTTACAGGAAAATCTTCATATTCGAATGTGTTATGACATGGAAGAACCACAACATAAGAGCATATTCAAAGAAAAACATTATTTCTAAATTTATTCTTACAGAATTCAGTTCACAGTCTGGTAGCGATTGGCCTGATACTCCCCGCCTGGGTGGATGGCGTCCTTCTTCTTCTCGTGGCATACCTCGATCTCCTGCCCAGCTCGAGCCGTCTCTACGTTCCAGGTCCAGGTCTCCTCCTGCTAGGGTTTCTCCTGCCAGGTCCGCTCCTACTACACCTGCCACGCCTCCTGCTCATCGTTTACTTGGACATTTACCTGAACAACTTGGTCTTATTCGGCTCACTCCCTACAGCGATAGGAACAAGCGATTTGAGTTTCGCAGATACACTTTTAACCCCGATTCACCAATTCAACGGATGGGAAGAAAGAACTATACAAAGATACCAATTTTAGAACAAATTGTGTTGACGACACATAATGGTGACGTTCTTGCAATCTTAGAGAATGATAAATTTCTTACTGGAATATATAGTACCCGTTCAGGGAGGCCTCGAGTGAAAATCATGGAAGGAACTGTGGTTATGAGATTGACCCCAGACGAAGTTAGAGAATGTCCAGTAGGACCTCGCCGCCTAATATATATGAATTTTTTTGCAGAACTTGTAAGCCAGAATTCTCTAGAGCTCAACCCTTAATTCAGTTTGAAGGAATGTAAAACTTTTATTCAGAGATGCCTGGAAAAAATGTATAGCTAAGCCCAGTATACTTATTCTTGATCTAGCTAGAACTATTGTTAGAAATATTGTGTTGTACTTTCTGAATAAAAGTGATGATTATGAATCTCTATTTATTTTAAGTTTACTTATTCGCATTGTACAAGAATCTATTTCTCAAGTTCACTTCTTCAGGGCTAACCTTGAACTGAAGTGTCAGGTTTATATATTTTCTCTACGATGCATGTGATTGACCAGAGTGCCCCATCATGGAAACTGTTCGAACTTGATTAGCCAATCAAAGAGGATAAAGAGCCAAATCGGATTAGCATTGTATCCATTGTCCCAACTGATGTCATTGGGGTGTTTTATGATTTGGTTGCTTCTCTATTTTTTCCTGGAAAAATGTTTGACGCTTTTGAGATGACGGTTGTTCAATTAAATTAAATGCTATGTCCTGTTTCGATATGATGCTTAGCTGTTGCTAATTGCGCGAGATGTTTCAGCCTGACTTTACTCTCATTTTTCTTCACGCTTCGGCTCACCGGACTCCCGGTTTCTCCAATATAGACTTTGCAACAAGAACAAGGGATTTTATATAATTCCGGATCACTGAGAGGTGCCTTCTTATCTGTAGGTCTTGTTTGCTTCATCAATTTGTTTGTTTGTGTAATAGTTTTGTATTGAGATTTGTTTAACCTTTTGTAATGACTTTTGTATGTTATATTTATCTTTTCTATTCTATTATATTCTATCTTTATCTATTCCGGTTTAAGCTCCTGAGGTTTGTTCGTAGAATTGGTAATATTATGATGTCTTGATTCTGATTGAGTTTCTCTATTGCTGTTCATACTTGTTATGTTAAATTTGAAGAGGCAAGTTGGGCTTGGCGTTGCTTGATAACGTTCCTTTGATTTGTGCGGCAACGCCTCTTTGCTCGCATTTTCGGCTTTATCCGCAATTTCGGGAGGCATGAAATATTGTTGTTTTTGTCACTTTGCTCACGAACCAAGTTCATTTTGTTGAGAACAATCGACCATAATAATGATATCAGACAAGAGGTTGCAGTAGTCTCTCGAAGTTGGCTGCATCGCTCGTGCGATTATGGCGAAAATTAAAATTATTTACCAATAATCGACCAATCACAATCTATTCAATTTCTTCTCATCCTGCTACGTCATAACTTTTTCTCCCTAGGGCTGAAAAGGAAATTCGGCTGCATTCGGCCATTTTCGGTTCGCTCTGTAGGCATTAAAAATCGATTTTTCAATAATGGTGTGATAAAAATAATTTTCTTCTTACTCTTATTTTTTGTTTCTTGAGACTGGAAGAATCTTCATCATATTCATAAAAAAACATAAAAATCTGTCAAGATTATATTGCCGGGCGATTTAAATTGTGACATTAATTTCAAGGAACTTAGTAATTAATTTTTTCCTCTCTGAAATGGGTTATGAAATACAAATACAATTTCCAAATATAAAAAATAATCGAAAAAAGATAACATTCAGCCTCATATAACGATGAAATAAGGTTTTTTTCAGTCTGATAAAGAAAAGAATACGCATTATTAAATTACATATTTCTCTAATTGGAAAATATGAAAATCGTTTATCTTCTGGTTTTCCACTTGATGCTTCTTTCTTTTGGTAAGTTTAATAATACAATATATAGTTCAGTTCACGGGGATGTTTCAAGTAGTCTTGTGGAAGTAATTCCAATAATTTATGGTATAATTCAATTCAATTAATTTTACGCTTCATAATTGTAATGATTGATAATTAAAATGGCATGTCTCCTGTGGCATTTAAACGCACAGTTGAAAGGTTATAGTTTCGAAAAAATGAATAAATTTTGAAATTTGAAAGAATAAGAGAATATCATACTCAATAATATCCAGGAATTGCACATGTATTACTAGAAGTACGGTAATCGTATTTTTGTCCTGAAATACAAAAATGAACAGAAAATTTGTTTTTATTAACTAACATTCTTCATCACTTCAATTTTTCCATGGATTTATTCCGCACCCTGAACCTTACTCAGGACGTGAAATTCCTAATAATTGCTGTTTTCGGCAATTTTAGGACCATGGGATTTAAATAATAATAACCATTTTATAACCTTGCGTTGATTGGTCTCATACTGAAGTTCTTTTATTGGACGATTAAAAAAATATGTGCCTCTAAAGAAAAAGGATTTTTGCGCCAGATTATAGTTTCAAAGTCTTGCATATAATGTATAGCCAAATCTAGTGCATTTTTTCTTAAATTTAATCAAATTCGTATCATCAAAAACACATGACACTCTTCAAATGTGGACCAAGGACATGAATAAATATCACGTGAAGGTAGAGAGATCATAAAAAATTCATAAACGTGGAATGGAAACTTCTGCCAAGCTCGAAATACGAGACTGGTCATGTGCGTTAATTTTTAATCATAATCATTCTTTAAAACAAATAATCTTTGGCTTCCCTGAATAAACAAAAAACAACTAAAAGAAACCCTCCAAAAGAGTTGTATTGAATATTGCATCAGCTAATAGTCAAAGCGGCTTTTTATATAGTTTTAAATGAAGAAATAATAATTGAAATTAATTGGAATCTTTCAAATTTGGTGGAATCTCGTTTCCAAAAAAGTATAGCAAGGATATAAGATAACGATCGGCTCAAGCAACGTTCTCAAGCAGAGGGGAAAAAAGATGCACATATTTGCAGAGTTTCTCAAGACCGCAAAGAAAAAAAAGATTTTGCAAAAAACCTCTTCATTTAGATCCTGTTCTAAGATTTCACATTTTGCATCAATATCGGGGAAATAAGGAGGAAATAGAAAACGTTTTGCAGAAAAATCTTCATATTCGAATGTGTTGTGGTATGGGAGAATCTCAACATAAGAGCATATTTGAAAAGAAATTTCTTTCTTTTTGCAGAATTCAGTTCTCAGTCAGGTAGCGATTGGCCTGATACTCCCCGCCCGGGTGGATGTCATCCTTCTTCTTCTCGTGGCATAACTCAGACTCCTGCCCAGCTCGATTCTTCTCTACGTTCCAGGTCCAGGTCTCCTCCTGCTAGGGTTTCTTCTGCCAGGCTGGCTCCTACCACACCTGCCAGGCATCCTGCTTATCGTTTATTTGGATATTCACCTGAACAACTTGGATTTATTCGGCTCACCCCCTTCATGAATAGGAACCAGCGATTTGAGTTTCGCAGATACACTTTTAATCCCTATTTACCACTTCTAAGGATAGAAAGTGGTAACTATACGTTAACACCAATTTCAGAACAAATTGTATTAACGACATATAATGGTGACGTTTTTGCAATCTTAGAGAATGATCATTTTCTTACTGGAATCTATAGTTCCCGTTCAGGGAGGCCCAGAGTAAAAATCATAGAAGGCGGTGTGGTTATGAAAATGACGAAAGGCGAAGTTAGAGAATGTCCAGTAGGACCTCGCCGCCTAATATATTTGAATTTTGGTGCTGTACTTGTAAGCCAGAATTCTCTACAGGCTTAACCAATAATTCAATTTGAATGAATGTAAAACGTTTATTCAGTGATGGCTGAAAAAAATGTATAGCTAAGCCCGGGATATTTATCCTTGATCTAGCTAGAACTATTATTAGAAATATACCGACGATATTGGTAGATCGTTTGAAGCCGGTATTTCCAGCAGAATTTATTTTAAGTCATATTATTATCAATGAATCAAGATATAGCTTGTCAAAACAAATATATTATATAGCTGAATCATCACCACATGTAAACCCGATTATTCGGGATAATTTATTTACCTAGGAACTATTTTAAAAGGATATGTAGACTCATGTTGTACTTCATGAATAAGAGTGTTGAATATAATTCTCTATTTAAGTGAAGTGTTAATTGAATATTTCTTATTGGAATATTATTTCAATCATAAGCTCGCTGCGTGGACACATACTCGTTTCTCACGTTGAGTGTTATTCTACTGATCGGCAAGGTTGACCGAGACCACTCACCTATCTCTAGAATCAACTCCTCGCAGCTTTCCGTTGTCTTCAACTCAAAAAACTTAGGCCTGACAATGGACTCCTTATGGAACGTTGCAGAACACGCTGTTGAAAAGTCAATCGCTGATTCTCTCCTTTTTTTGCTACGCCTTCACTAGCTATAGACCTGTCCTGAATGCGTCCTTTAGGAAGAGGATACAAAGAGTGCAAAATTCCCGCTTAAGATACACATTTGATATTGAAACATTTGACGACATTTCCTAGGCGTTTGCAGAATCCGGTTGGATAAAGAAGCTGCATTTTGAAGCTGCATCTCTGTATTCTCGACTTCAAGGTGTGGTCGAGGGGTGAGCCCCCATACTTGAGAGAGCTTCTTGCTTTTATGGAAGAAAGATGCCCATAAAAATCACTCATGACAAGATCCGACGGTGAATTTGTAGTTCCATTTGCCTGATCGTCTAAGGCGGAGGCTAGTTTTTAATGCAGAGCGCCACGCATGCTTGACGATATTCGAGACCCGTTCTCCTACTGTACAATACATTCAGTCAAAAATGAAATTACCGAAGCGACTAATTCTTTTATAATCATTTTATAAACGCTCTCTGCTTTCTTTTTGGTTTTGATTTCAGGTACGTTGGGATTTATGCTGCCTCGTTAGTGCTTCAACAGTACCCAGAACTGTAGGTCGATTATACCCCTACTTCAGACTATTATGTTTTCGCGTAGTGCACACATTTGTTCAATTGATTCAGCCAATTCCAGTTATAATTGAAAGGTTGATATTGAATTACTTTGTAAAACGATAGATTGGACAGCAGCTAGAGCTGAACCTCTGCATTTGATGTCCCTGTTGTTCATCTGTTTTAGTGTATTCAATTGAATGTAGACTGGGTTCATGATGAAGATCTGTTATTCTTATGAGAGAAGTTGTAGGCTTCGGCAGCTACGATCATGGTTCCTTAAAGCAACGAATCCCGAAGCGACTGGAATGTTTACGTCATCCGCTTCTGCTCCTTCTGGCCTGGAAGGTAAGCAAGAGCGGGACATTTACGCGTGATAACATCGAGCAACACTGTTTCTTGGAGTCAGGTCCCTAGCCGCGGATGACACTACGCGGCAGACAAGACAGTTGGAGATGAAGGTTCCACCTCTGGATACTTTTTTAGAGCTACCATTCTTTATAGAATGTTAAGAGGAACAGTGTTGACAGACCAGATGGAGAGATCCCAGAAGATTTTGCATCCTTTTTTTTTGCATCCGGTTCGCGATGAAATGAGCATGACGCTGGCAAGCCGGAATCTTGTTGAGTTGGCTGATAAATAAAGCTTCCATGCCTCCAAGACAGCCGAGTATGAAAATTATAAGATGGACTTTGTAGCCTTGGTACAGCCTACTCAGCTCGAAAAGAAGTGCTTGATATTTCGCTCGCTTTCCTTCCTCCTTTGGCTGGTGCCGAGAATTCAATCTCGTGAATGATCTTGTTCTTCAGATCTTGGAGGACAATATCAGGCTCCCTAGCACTGATACGTTGAGTGGTGAAGAATGAGAAATTCCAGTAGATCTTACACTGATCATTCTCCACAACGGACTCGAGTTCCCCCTGGGCGTATGGCAAGACGGGCAATAGATCAACATCATAGAAAAGTCTAAGATGGTAATATAACACTTTTAGAGACCTGTACTATCATTCTTATCAACATTTTCTGTATCTGTTCTAATGGGACCGGAAATTATATTTTTTCAAATATTTTTCATAACATCGCGGAAGAAAGCGGATAGTTAGATTCACTTCCATGAATTGTTAAGCTGAGGTTTACTTATTCACATTCTATTATACAAGAATCAATTTGAGTAGTTTTGAGATAATAATTATAGATAGACAAAGCGAATAACGTCTTCTTCATATTAATAATAAATTTAGGGGAAGACTTTCGGTTCTTGATCGTGTGCAAAACTACGAATTTCGTGAACATTGCAGTTCAATTCCTCAGGGCTAACCTTTAACTGAAGTTTCAGGTTATATTGTTCTTATAAATATTCTCTACGATGACTGTGACTGACCAGAGCCAAATCGGATTGGTATTATATCCATTGTCCCTGCTGATGCCATTGGGGTTTTTTAAGATTTTGGTTGCTCCTCTATTTTTCCTTGGAAAAATGTTGTGAAATTGCGATTGTTTTTCTATCTTTTCTTGGGAAAATTTTGTACGCTTTTGGGATGACGGTTATTTCATGAAATAAAATACTCGGCCCTGTTTCGATATAATGCTTAGCTGGTGCTGATTGCGTGAAACGTTTTAGTCTGACTTTGCTCTCACGTTCATTCACACATTGGCTCACCGCCCTCCCGGTTTCTCCAATATAGACTTTGCTACAAGAACAAGGGATTTTATATACTTCCGAATCACTGAGAGGTGCCTTTTTATCTTCAGGTCTTGTCTGCTACATCAATTTGTTTGTTTAAATGATAGTTTTGTATTGGGATTTGTTTAACGTTTTGTAGTTCCTTTTGTATGTTATCTTTATCTGTTATGGAGACAGCTCAAGAAAGGCAATTTTCCGTTTCGTACAATTTCTAATGGTAAACTGGATACCAGGGTTTAATCGATTAATAAAATCAGAAAACTTGTGAAGTTCCTCTAGTCCATGTCTTCAGGTGACAGGAGTGTCGTAAACATATCGGCACCAAAATTCCGCTTTGAGCTCTTGAGGTTTGTTCGTAGAATTGGTTATTGAAAGAGGAGTAGACATTATTAAGACAGTTTCCTGTCGAAGGTATGAGATTGGAGGGAAAGCTTGCAGAGGATTAAATAATATAGGTTGTGTCAGAAATTAGTACTTCCGTAAAGAGAAATGTTGGCCATTCTACACCGTATGTCATTCTGTTTTTCGGGTGGAAGGGTATATATTAAATTTCCTCAATACAATTTGTTCTGAGATTGGCATGCTAATATAGTAACCTCCATCAGACCGTAGATGTCGCAAATTGGGCACGTTGTCGAGAGACGACGAAGTTGTCGATTTCTGAACTGATTCACGTCACAGTGGTCGAAGTGAGTACTTTTCTCACTAGTGGGAAAAGTATTAGGGATCGAGTTCGTATGCCGTGGGATGTTTTCCATTCTTGGAACTTTTTAAACGTTGCTTGATAATGTTTGTTTGATGTTTGCGGTAAGGCCTTTTTGCTCCCATTTTCGGCTTTCCCGCAATTTCGGAAGGCGTGAAATATTGTTGTTCTTTATCACTTTATTCTTGAGCAGCGCTCGTGCGATTATGATGGAGATGGAACGAGAGAGGGAACGATCGCGTGACAATAGAGAGTACGAAATAAGAAAGAAGAAACCCTCATGAAAAAAATATTTTTATAAAGAAATCCAATGTATGAGTTCCAGTACAGCCTTTGTAAATAACTTATTTCCTGCCTCAATACACTTTAAAGAACTTAAAACCTAATCAGCATGAATGTGTATAAAACTGCAGTAGGTCCAGCAAAAATACTAGATTGAACGAATGTCAAAGAGATACATGTTGTATCAGCTAATAGTGAAAGTAGCTTTTTATGTGATATCGAATAAAGGAATAATAATTGAAATAAATGGCAACTTTTCCAAATCGCTGGAATCTCGTTTCTCAAAGAAGTAGGTTTAAGTGACTGATAATGACTGTAACTGCACACCAAAAATTGTAGACAACGATCGGCTTGAGCAACGTTCTCATGCAGAGGAGAAACAAGATGCACATATGTACAGACTATCTCAAGAAGAGAGAGAAAATAATTATTCCCGAAAGAATGTCTTTATCCAGATCCTCTTCTTAGATTTCTTATTTTGCATCGATATCGGAAAACTGAAGGGGGAGCAAAAAACGTTTGACAGGAAAATCTTCATATTCGAATGTATTGTGACATGGGAGAATCTCAACATAAAAGCATATACAAAAAAAAAAGTTATTTCTCAATTTCTTCTTGCAGAATTCAGTTCACAGTCCGGTAGCGATTGCCTTGATACTTCCCGTCCGGGTGGATGGCGTCCTTCTTCTTCTCGTGGCATACCTCGATCTCCTGCTCAGCCCGAGCCTTCTCCACGTTCCAGGTCCAGGTCTCCTCCTGCTAGGGTTTCTCCTGCCAGGCTTGCTCCTACCACACCTGCCAGGCATCCTGCTTATCGTTTATTTGGATATACACCTGATCAACTTGGATTTATTCGGCTCATCCCCTTCATGACTAGGAACCAGCGATATGAGTTTCGCAGATACACTTTTAACCCCTATTTACCACTTCAAAGGTTGGGAAGCGGTAGCTATACGAGAATACCAATTTCAGAACAAATTGTATTAACGACATATAATGGTGACGTGTTTGCAATATTAGAGAATGATAAATTTCTTACTGGAATATATAGTAACCGTTCAGGAAGGCCTCGAGTGAAAATAATCATAGAAAGCAGTATGGTTATGAACTTGACAAAAGAGGAAGTTAGAGAATGTCCAGTAGGACCTCGCCGTCTAGTATATTTGAATTTTGGTGCAGTACTTTTAAGCCAGAATTCTCTACAGTTCAACCAATAATTTAATTTGAATGAATGTAAAACTTATATTCAGTGCTGCCTGGGAAAAATCTTTAGCTAAATCAAGGATAATTATCCTTGATCTAGCTACAACTATTGTTAGAAATATACCAACAATATTGGTGAAACGTTTGAAGTAGGGATTTCCAGCAGAATTTATTTTAAGTCATATTATTATTGATGAATCAACATATAGGTTGTTAAAACAAATACATTATATAGCTGTATTATCCCCACATCTAAACCCGATTATTCCAGTTAATATATTTACCTATGAACTATTTCAAAAAGGAAAGCCAAATCAATTGGTATTATATCCAATTGTCCCTACTGACGTTATTGGGGTGTTACAAGATTTCGATTGCCTCTCGATTTTTTTTGTGCAAAAAATGTTGTACGCTTTTGGGATGACGGTTGTTTTATCAAATGAAATGCTATGTCCTGTTTCGATATGATGCTCAGCTGGTGCTTATTGTGTGAAATGTTTTTGCCTGAATTTTTCTCCAATAAAGACTTTGCAACAAGAACAAGGGATTCTATATACTTCCAGATCACTGAAAGGTGCCTTTTTATCATTAGGTCTTGCTTGCTTCATCAAATTTTTTGTTTGTGTAATAGTTTTGTATTGAGATTTGTTTAATATTTTGTAATGCCTTTTGTATGTTATCTTTATCTGTTATGGAGACAGCTCAAGAAAGGCAATTCTCGTTTTGTTCGATTTCCATGGTAAACTGGATACTAGGGTGTAATCGATTGATAAAATCGAAAAACTTGTGTAGTTTATCTAGTTCATGTCTCCAGGTGTCAGGAGTTTTGTCTACATAACGGCAACAAAATTTCGTTTTGAGCTCCCGAGGTTTGTTCGTAAGACTGGTTATTGGAAGAAGAGTTGGCCTCATTAAGAGAGTTTTCTATCAAAGGTATGAGATTGAAGGGGCAATTTGCAAAGATTTAAAAATAACGGTTGTTTCAGAGATTGGTTCTTTAGTCAAGGGAGATACTATGTTGAAACTCACTATGATGCTTCGGGTTGTATGTGAATTTGTTGTAGCTTTCTGATAAACTTAGAAGAGTTTGCGGGTAATATTATGATGTCTTTATTCTGATTGAGTTATTTTATTGCTGTTTTTCCTTGTTTCGTTAAATTTGAGGAGCGAAGTTGGGCTTGGCGTTGCTTGATGACGTTCCTCTGATTTGTGCGGCAACGCCTCTTTGCTCGCATTTTCGACTATTTCCGCAATTTCGGGAGGCATGAAGTATTGTTGTGCACGTCACAATAGAGAGATTCTTGTTTCGACCAATCACGAGCCGTTCAATTTCTTCTCATCCCGCTACGTCATCACTTTTCCTCCCTAGGGCTGAAAAGAAAATTCATCTCCATTTGGCCATTTTCTCTTCGCTCTACAGGTAATAAAAATCTATCTTTCAATGAAGGTTTGCTAAAAAATAATTATCTTCTTACTCTAACATTCAGGGCATTATTCTCCGTTTCTTGAGACTGAAAGAATCTCCATCATATTTATAAAAAAACATCAAAATCTGGCAAGATTGTACTGCCGCGCCGGGCGATTTAAATTGTAACATTAATTTCAACAAACTTAGTCATTAATTTTTTCCGCTCTAAACTGGGTTATGAAATACAAACA
Organism: Andricus quercusramuli; assembly: GCA_932178445.1. NCBI lineage: Eukaryota > Metazoa > Arthropoda > Insecta > Hymenoptera > Cynipidae > Andricus > Andricus quercusramuli. The sequence continues at coordinate 226,266 of CAKNXH010000718.1, read as the reverse complement.
CAATTTCTAAATATAAAATATGAAAATCGTTTATCTTCTAGTTTTCCACTTGATGCTTCATTCTGCTGGTAAGTTTAATAATACAATACATAGTTTTGAGAACGTTTATAAGCTCTCCGTACATAACAATTTGTCTGATTTCATCGGCATTTTATGCGAATGAATATTTTTGCCAAACTCTACCTGTGTTTGTACAAAACCAGCTTCGAATGTTAGTGCCATTTTTCAGTCCTCGGAAATATTTTAAAGAGCCTTTTGAAATCAATTTGAATAATCAAACGCACAAAACTCAAACCTTAAACTCACAAAAATTATACCTTAAACCCACAAACCAAAAACCCGCGAACCTCAAACCCAAAAACCTCAAACACACAAACCTGAGGCCCCCAAACCCGTGAACCCACAAACCCCAAACACATAAACCTAAAACCAGAAACCCACAAGCCTTCGAATAGAAAACCCACAAACCTCCAGCCCACAAACCCACAAAACTCAAACCAACATACCTCAAACCCCCAAACCCACAAACCTCAAAGCCACAAACCTCAAACCGATAAACCTCAAACCCACAAACCTCAAACGCACAAAACTCAAACCTCAAACCCACAAAAATTATACCTCGAACCCACGAACCTCAAACCCCTAAACCCCTTAACCCGCGAAACCACAAACCTCAAAGTCACAAACCTCAAATCCACAAACCTAAAACCGACAAACCACAAACCCCCAAACCCGTTAACTCACAAATCTCAAACCCACGGACCTCAAACTCACAAACCTCAAACCCACAGAAATTAAACCTCAAACCCGTAAACCCACAAACCTCAAACCCAGGAACCTGGAACCCACAAAAATTATACCACAAACACACAAACCTCAAACACATAAACCTAAAACCACAAATCCACAAACATCAAACCACATGTTCATAAAACTTAACATATAAGTACATCATGCAGAATAGTCCCCAAACCCAACAACCTTTAAGGTTTAGGGTTTATGCTTTATGGGTTCATGGGTTTGGGGTATATGGGGTTTGAATTCATGGGTTTAGGGTACATGGATTTTAGGTTTAGGGTTTATGGGTTTATGAATTTATGGGTTTAGGGTTTATGGGGTTGAAGTATTTGGCTTTAGAGCTTATTCTTCAGGGCTTCGGGGTTGGGAGTATGGGATGAGGGTTAGTGGGTTAGCTATGTACATGGATTTGCGTCTTTGCCAGAAAAGGTATGGTGAAGCTGTAGCTCATGGAAAAGAATTAAATCGCGGAATACAATTTTTACCACATTCAGATATCGTTAAAGCTAAACAAGAGCGCTACCCAGGTAACATCGAAGTTACCGATAGAGGAGCTAGCATCCACTTAATATCTTTGTTAAAACACACATCTAAACGGATACTTACATCATTAGATGAAAACACGTTTCAAAGTATATGAAATAAAATATTAACCCTGGTAGGAAAATATGGCATAGACAGGGCATCGAATCAGCAAACAACCCATGAACCCATGAACCGTAAACCCATAAATCCAAAACCCATAAACCCTAAACCCATTAACCATAAAACCTCACACATGACGGTCTAGAAATAGACAAAACCCAAATTCGTACTTGACAAGAAAAACATTTAATTTCTTGTTTACTTAAAAAATTTAAATTTCATGTGATGTCTTGGCAGCGCTATATAAGTCTGAAGAGGTCAGCGAACCAAGCTGACGAAACGTTACAAAAAAATTGGGAATTTTATTGAAATTTACCCCCTGTGATCGACGAAAAACCTATTATTCAACATAAAACCTAAACCCTAAAGGTAGCTGGGTTTGTGGACTATTCTGCATGATGTACTTATATGTTGAGCTTTATGAACACGGGGCGTGATGTTTGCGGGTTTAAGGTTTGTGAATTTGAGGTTTGTGGGTTTACGGGTTTGGTGGTTTGAGGTTTGTGGGGTTGAGGTTTGTGGGTTTGAGGTTTGTGGGTTTGCTATATGTGGGTTTGTGGATTTATGGTTTTAGGTTTATGTGTTTGAGGTTTGTGGGTTTGGGGTTTTAGGTTTATGGATTTGTGAGTTTGAGGTGTGTAGGTTTATAGGCTTGAGGGTTTTATGTTTGTGGATTTGAGGCTTGTGCGTTTGAGGTTTGTGGGTTTACGGGTTTAGAGGTTTGAGTTCTGTGGGTTTGAGATATACTTTTTATGGGTTTGAGATTTGAGGTTTGTACGTTTGAGGTTTCTGGGTTTAAGGATTTAGGGGTTTGAGGTTTGTGGCTATGAGGTATAATTTTTGTAGGTTTGAGGCTTGTGGTTTGTGCGTTTGAGGTTTGTGGGTTTTCTGTTTGTGGGCTTCTGGATTTGTGATTTTACGTTCATGTGTTTGAGGTTTGTGGGTTTGGGTATTAGGTTTTAGATTTGTGGCTTTGATGTTTGTGGGTTTTTGGGTTGGAGTTTTGCGGGTTTGCTGTTTTTGGGCTTGTGTATTTGTGGTTTTAGGTTCATGAGTTTGAAGTTTGTGGGATTGGTGTTTCAGGTTCATGGATTTGTGATTTTGAGATTTGCGTGTTTGAGGTTTGTGGGTTCGAGGTATAATTTTTGTAGGTTTGAGGCTTGTGGTTTGTGCGTTTGAGGTTTGTGGGTTTTCTGTTTGTGGGCTTGTGGATTTGTGATTTCAGGTTTATGTGTTTGAAATTTGTGGGTTTGGGTATTAGGTTTTAGGTTTGTGGCTTTGATGTTTGTGGGTTTTTGGATTGGAGGTTTGTGGGTTTGCTGTTTTTGGGCTTGTGGATTTATGGTTTTAGGTTCATGGGTTTGAAGTTTGTGGGATTGGTGTTTCAGGTTCATGGATTTGTGATTTTGAGATTTGCGGATTTGAGGTTTGTGGGTTTGAGGTTCGTGGGTTCGAGGTATGTGGGTTTGAGGTATAATTTTTGTGGCTGTGAGGTTTGAGGTTTAAGGCTTGTGCGTTTGAGGTTTGCGGGTTTACGGGTTTGGGGGTTTGAGGTTCATGGGTTGAAGGTTTCTGAAGTTGAGTTTTGTGTGTAAAGATATTACCGATTGCATGGTTTTAAAAGTTTCGAAATTTGGTGGTTCAGCTACCTTGGCGAATTAATATTTTTTTAGGTTAGGTTTTTGCAGGAAACTAAAAAAGTAGCAGTCAGCAGAATTTTAAACAAAATTTTGTAAAAAAAAAATCACTGTGCGCCGCGAAGACCAAAAAACATCTGTATTTTCGTCTGGAAATACAGAAATAGTCAAAGAATTTGTTTTTATTAACTCAATTTTTCCACGGATTTCTTTCGCATCCTGCACCTTATTCAGGACGTAAGATTTCTAATAATTGCTATTTTGGGCAATTTCATGACCATGTTTTCGAATTAACGTTAAAAATCTCCTTGTTTCAAACTCCTATTGACGATATCAGAACCAATATTATTATTAGAATAATTTTCATTCGGCAAAATAAGTGATTTCATAAAGAGAAAGAACCCTATAAGTAGAAGATAGATATTAATTAAATTAATCTGGACAGACGACATGAATAAATATTAAGTAATGGCAGAGGGATCATAAAAAATTCATAAACGTGGAATGGAATCTTCTGCCGAGCTCGAAATACGAGATTGGCCACGTGCGTTTACTTCTTATCATGATCATTCTTTGGAAAAGTTATCACTTGGCCTTCCTAAATAAACATAAAATACAAATTTTATAACTTTGTCCGAAATTCATGGAAATTGTAGCCTGTGAAGATTTGAAGGGGAATAAAATTATATTAAAAAAGAGACATTTATTAAATAATTACTAATTACAGCCTTCACAGAACCAAACTATTAGGGTATTAGGTATCAGGTATTAGATAACAGTAATTCATGTCATGATTCATGTCATCCATTGGTGAAATCTTGTTTCTGAAGAAAGTATCGGCTTCAGCAACGTTCTCATGCGGAAGCAAAACAAGATCCACGTATTTGCAGAGTTTCTCAAGACTGGAAAGAAAAACTGATTCTGGAAAAAACCTCTTCATTCAGATCCTCTTCTCAGATTTCTTATTTTGCATCGATATCGGATAACTAAAGCGGAAGTAAAAAATGTTTGACAGGAAAATCTTCATATTCATATTCTTGCAGCATTCAGTTCACAATCCGGTAGAAAATGGCCTGATACTCCCCGCCCGGGTAAATGCCGTAAATGCCGAGGAATACCTCAATCTCCTGCCCAGCTCGAGCCGTCTCTACGCTTCAGGTCCAGGTCTCCTCCTGCTAGGGTTTCTCCAGTCAGACTTGCTCCTACTACACTTTCCAGGCCTCCTGCTTATCGTTTATTTGGATATTCACCTGAACAACTTGGATTTATTCGGCTCACCCCCTACATGAATAGAAACAAGCGATATGAATTTCGCAGATACGGAAAGGACGGAAAGGACGGAAAGCCAAATCCGATTGATATTATATCCATTGTCCCCATTGATGTTATTAGGGTGTTTTAAGATTTCGATTGCTTCTCCATTTTTTCTTTACTAAATGCTGTACGTTACTGCGATGAAGGTTGTTTTGTCAAATAAAATGCTATATCCTTTTTAGATATGATGTTTAACTGGTACTGATTGCATGAAGTGTTTTAGCCTGACTCAATTTTCATGTTCCTTCATACGTTGGCTCACCCGGCTCCCGGTTTCCCCAATATAGACTTTGCCACAAAAGCAAGCGATTTTATATATTTCCGGGTCACTGAGAGATGCCTTCTAATCTTTAGGTCTTGCTGGCTTTATCAAAGTGTTTGTTTGCGTTATAGTTTTGTATGAGGATTTGTTTAACGTTTTGTAATTCCTCTTGTAAGTCAGCTGTCTCTGTTATAGAGACAGCTCTGTATACAAGGTAATTGAATACCGATTGTACGGGTAGATTCTCTGTAAACTTTATGTCCTAAGGTGTTATCAGATATTTTGTATACTCGTGCGTCCAAGAAAGGCAATTTTCCGTTTTTTTTGTTTCAATTTTCATGGTAAACCGAGTATTAGGGTGTAATCGATTGATGAAATCGAAAAACTTGTGCAGTTTATCTAGTCCATGTCTCCAGGTGACGAGAGTTTCGTCAACGTACCGGCACCAACATTCCGCTTAAAGCTGAAATTGGTCAAAAATTTTAGCATACAGAAAATTATTTTTAGTTAGTTAAACGTAGAAGACCCATTGTCATATATAAAAAAAACATCAAAATCCATCAAGATTGTACTGTCCGTGATTTGAATTGCGATATTAGTTCCAACGATCTAAGTATATCTTTCCCCCCTTAAACTGGCTTATGAAATACAAATACAATCTCTAAATATAGAAGATAATGTGAATAACATAAAATTAAGTCCCATATACGTGATGAAATGAGAATTTCTTCTTCCAAATAGTGATGATTGATGTCTCTCTTGTTTGTTTGTTTTTCGGAAAAATGAGAAAAAGTAGCAAGCTTACAATCAAAACAATATTATACTAAGGAATATTTAATGAACACATCAGTTAAATAGAGATTTATATCAACCACTTTTATTATAATATTTTTGCTTCAACAACCCATATATTGGATCATTAATAATGATAATAATAATACTTGAAACGAATTATGCTGAAAATCCCTGCTTTAAATGTCCTAAAAATATCGTTGGTATGTGTCTAACAATAGTTTTAGCCGATTCATTGGCTTAGCTGTAGCGAATTATGGCTTACAAGTTCTGCAGAAAAATTCATACAGATTGGGCGGTGAGCGCCTACTGGACATTCTCTAACTTCGTCTGGAGTCAATTTCATAACCACGCCGCTTTCTATATTTACTTTCACTCGAGGCCATCCTGAACGGGCCTTATATATGCCACTAAGGACACCATTAGCCTCCAATATTGCCAAAGCGTCGCCATTAGATGTTGCCAATACAATTTGTTCTGAAATCGGCATTTCCCTATAGTTACTTTTATCACACCGTAGGAATTGTGAATAGGGGCCAAAAGAGCATCTGCGAAACTCGTATCGCTGGTTCCTATTCCTGTAGGGAATAAGCCGAACAAGTCCAAGCTGTTCAGGTCCATATCCAAGTACCTCATAAGCAGGAGGCCTGGCAAGTGTGGTAGGAGCGGACCTGGCAGGAGAAACTCTAGCAGGAGGAGACCTGGACCTGGAACGTAGAGACGCCTCGAGCTGGACAGGAGATTGAGGTATGCCACGAGGAGAAGAAGGATGCCAACCCTCCGAGCGGAGAGTATCAGGCCATTTGCTACCGGATTGTGAACTGAATTCTGCAAGAAGGAATTAAGGAATAATTTCCTTCCATTAACATACTTTCATGTTGGAAAGCATCCATGTCGCAATACGTCCGATCATACAAATTTGCCTGCATAACATTTTATATTTCCTCTTTATTTTCCCGATTTGGGGAAAATATTCTTTCGTATAAAATGCTGATCAAATCAGACGAATTTTTATTTGCGGAAAGTTCACGAATTTTTCAAAACCATGTATGGTATTATTATACTCACCAACAGAATGAACCACCAAGTGGAAAACCAGAGGATAAACGATTCTCATATTTCCCTATTAGAGAAAAAGCTTTAGTTCACAGTTATATATTCATAAAACTGAAAAGTTCTCATTTCATGGCTTACATGAGGCTCATTTTAATATTTCTTGGATTATCTTTCAGATTAAAGATTGTATTTGCATTTGATGACCCAGTTTAAAAGAAATAAAGTATTTATTAAGTTCGTTGAAATTAACGACTTAATTTAAATCGCACGGCAGTATAATTTTGACAGATTTTGATGTTTTTTTTTTGTGATAAATATGATGAAGAGTCTTTCAGGTTCAGCGAACAAAAATTTATTCCCTGTGGGTTTGAACAAAGGAGGAATTAATTTTCTTGATATAAACAAATCAGTGAACTAAAAAGTCGTTTCTTTGTGATCTGCAATCATTGGCTATGTTAAATCCATAGCATTTCATGCAATATGTCTAATGTCAATAAACGCTTTCAATCATGTAAAATAAGTTTCTGTTCACCATTTATTTAAACAATTTTTGTTAGCAACTGTAGATTTGGACCATTTTTTCATAAATGGGCTTAACGTAAAGGCACCAAAATTCTGGTTTGAGCTCGGATTTGTTGAAGATTCCAGTTTCTAGATTTTCCATAAACATGTTGGCTATTACAGGTGAGATTGGAGATCCCATTGCTGTTCCTGAGGTTTGTTCGTAGAATTGTTTATTGAAAGAGAAGTAGGTATTATTGAGACAGTGTTTTATAAGAGGTATAAGATTGGAGGGGAAGTTTTAAAATGATTGAATAATATCGGTTGTGTCAGAGAATGGTACTTCCGTAATGAAAGATACTACTTCGGAACTCATTAGGATGTCTTGGGGTTATATGTAAATCTGTTGAATTATTCCGATGAACTCAAAAAAAAACTTGAAAGTGTGTGATAGAGATTTCTGTGAGAGGGTAAGATGTTGAGTTTATTGCGCTGACGGTCGGTCTGAGTAGAATGTTGGTTTTATGGATTTTTAGGAGACCATAAAGTTTTGGAGAAATGGGAATGGTAGGCATTAATTTAGATATTGTTCCGCTGTCAAATTTCGAGTCTTATGGAAGAGTTTTTGTTTTGCTGCCTATTGCTTTTGTGGGGTCTTTTTTAAATTTTGCATATTCATCGTCAGTAAGAAGATCCGTGATTTTTCTGTTAGTCTTCTTCATTCATTATTACTATTAAGTTGCCTTTATCTGCGAGTAATATTGTGCTTTCTTCATTCTGACTGAGTGCTTTAATTTCTGTTCATTCTTGTTTTGTTAAGTTTTGAGGAGGAAAAATGACCTTGACGTAAGGTGTTGGATATTCCACGCCGTATGTTATTCTCTTTTTTGGGTGGAAGGGTATATATTGTGGATTGCAAATTACTGATGATTTATTTTTTCGGGATTTTGAAGGAAGCTACTGCAAAATGATGTCCTTTAGGTTAGACTGAAATAATTTCATTGCTGGGAGAATGGTTAGAGATGTTTTTACTGTTTTAGTTAGCGGTGTGTGCCTTACTGGTAGTAATTGATCAAATTCAGTTTTTTTTGTTTTTGAATAAGAAGATCATTAATTCGTTAAAGTTGGTCAAAGGTTTAGGTAAATATCCAAGTACAGGATAAGCAGGAGGCCTGGCAGGTGTGGTAGGAGCGGGCCTGGCAGGAGAAACCCTAGCAGGAGGAGACCTGGACCTGGAGCGTATTGAAGGCTCAGGTTGGGCAGGAGACTGATGTATGCCACGAAAAGGAGAAGGTTGCCATCCACTCGGCTGGAGAGTATCATACTGATTGTGACCAGACTGTGAACTGAATTCTGCAAGAAAAAATGACTGTTTTTCCTTGTTTTGTTAAATTTGAGGAGGGAAGTTGGGCTTGGCATTGCTTGATGACGTTTCTCTGATTTGTGCGGCAAAGCCTCTTTGCTCGCATTTTCGGCTTTTTCCACAATTTCGGAAGGCATGAAATATTGTTGTTCGCGTCACAATAGAGAGATTCTTATTTCGACCAATCACGAGCCGTTCAATTTCTTCTCATCCCGCTATGTCATCACTTTTCCTCCCTAGGGCTGAACAGAAAATTTGGCTCCATTCGGCCATTTTCTCTCCGCTCTACAGGCTATAAAAATCGATCTTTGAATGAAGGATTAATGAAAAATAATTTTCTTCTTACTCTAACACTAAGGGCATTATTCTCATTTCCTTGAGACTGAAAGAATCTTCATCATATTTACGAAAAAACATCAAAATCTGTCAAGATTGTACTGCCGCGTCGGGCGATTTAAATTACGACATTAATTTCACACAAACTTAGTAATTAATTTTTTTCGCTATAAACTGGGTCATGAAATACAAATACAATTTTTAATTATTAAAGATAATCTAAGGGAGATAACATTGAGCCTCGTGTAACCATGAAATAAGATTTTTTCACTTTGACGAAGAAAATAATAGGCATTATTATATTACATATTTCTCTAATTGTAAAAAATGAAAATTGTTTGTCTTCTGGTTTTACACTTGATGCTTCATTCTGTTGGTAAGTTTAATAATACAATATATAATTTTGAGAACGTTTATAAGCTTTCTGTATATAACAATTTGTCTGATTTCATCAGCATTTTATGCAAATGAATATTTTTTCAAACTCTACCTGTGTTTGTCCAAAACCAGCTCCGAATGCTAGTGCCATTTTTCAGTCCTCGGAAATATTTTAAAGAGTCTTGTAAAAGTAATTTAAATAATTCATTGATAATTCAATTCAATTTATTTCATGCCTTATAATTTTAACGATTTATTATTAAAATGGAATGTAGTGGTAGTGAAGAAGCGCCGGCTGCGCATTCCTTGGTCAGCGACTACTGTGGCATGTAAACCCACACTGAAAAGGTTATACTTTTGGGAAATGTATTAATTTTGCATTTTGAAAAAACAAGAGAAAATCCTATTCATATCCACGAATTGCACGTGTACTACTAGTAATACGGTAATCGTTTATTGTGACTACTTTTTCGAATTCAGTAGTAAATGGCCTGAAGAAGTTTTTTTACAAAATTTTGTTCAAAATTCTGCTGATTGCTCAATTTTTCACCCATTCTAATAATTTCGTTTTTCAAATACTCGTAAGGAAATATAATTTCATGTAGCGCTACTGCTTTTTCAGTTTTCTGCAAAAAACTATCCTAACAAAATATGAAATTGCGAAGGTAGCTGAACCACGAAAATTCGGAACTTTTAAAACATGAAATCGGTAATATCTTTACACACAAATCTCAAGCTCACAAACCTCAAACCCACGAGCTTCAAACCCCCAAACCCGTAAACCCACAAACCACAAACCCAAAAACCTCAAATCCACAAACTTAAGACCCCCAAGCCCATAAACCTGCAAACATCAAACTCACAAATCAATGAACCTAAAACCCCAAACCCACAAATCTCAAACACATAACCCTAGAACCACAAATACACAAGCCCACAAACAGAAAACCGACAAATTTCCATCCCACAAATCCACAAACATTAAACCAACAAACCTCAAACCCACAAACCTCAAACCCACTAACCTCAAACGCAAAAAACTCAAATCCACAAAAATTATACCTCAAACCCACGAACCTCAAACCTCCAAACCCCTATACCCACAAACCTCAAACGCACAAACCTCAAATCCACAAACCTAAAACCCACAAACCACAAATCCCCAAACCCGTAAACCTACAAACCTCAAACCCACGAACCTCAAACCCACAAACCTCAAACCCACATAAATTAAACCTCAAACCCGTGAACTCACAAACCTCAAACCCCCGAACCTGAAATCCACAAAAATTATACCGCAAACCCACAAACCTCAAAC
>CAKNXH010000718.1:188191-215856 GCA_932178445.1 Andricus quercusramuli | reverse complement strand
GTATGGTAAAGTTGTAGCTCAAGGAAAAAAATTGAATGGCAAAATACAATTTTTACCGTATTCCGATGTCGTAAAAGCTAAGCAAGAGCGCTCCCAGAAAACCTCGAAGTTACCGATAGAGGAGCTAGCATCCACTTAATATCTTTGTTAAAACACGCAACTAAACGGATACTTACATCATTAGATGGAAACACATTTCAAAGTATATGAAATAAAAAATTAAACCTGGTAGGAAAATATGGCATAGACAGGGCATCGAATCAGCAAACAACCCGACAGAAATGGAGTGCTAGCATTGAGCCTTAAACCTTGAACCCATGAACCCACAATCCATAAATCCATAAAGCCATAAACCTTAAACCTGAAACCCATAAACCCTAAACCCATGAACCCTAAACCCATAAACCCTAAACCCATAAACCCTAAACCCATTTAACATAAAATCTAAACCCTAAAGGTTGCTGGGTTTGTGGACTATTCTGCATGATGTACTTATATGTTGAGCTTTTATGAACATGGGTTTTGATGTTTGTGGGTTCAAGGTTTGTGGGTTTGAGGTTTTCGGGTTTGAGGTTTGTGTGTTTACGGGTTTGAGATTTAATTTTTGTGGGTTTGTGGGTTTGAGGTTTGTGTAGGAAAATTGTTATTGATTGTCTGTGCAGAAAAAAAAATTTAATTAATTAATTGAGTTAACCTGGACCAAAGAAATGAATAAATATTATATAATGGCAGAGGGATCATACAAAATTCATAAACGTGGAATGGAAACTTCTGCCGAGCTCGAAATACGAGATTGGCCACGTGCGTTTATTTTTTATCCTGATCATTCTTTGAAAAAATTAATATTTGGCGTTCCTGAACTCTTACACGAAAAAATCTGGGGTTTCTATTAGTGTCAAATTTTGCTTCTAAGGGAACCACAACAAAAGCAACAAGAAAAAAGTAACCCAAAATATGAAAAATATTCTTCTAAATACAGCCAAACCTCGTTCATCAGGACACTCATTTATCGTGATCTTCACTTATCGGGATCTTGCAACCTTGTTTATCGGGACATATTGTATTATATATATCCAACCACCGCTCCTTATACATAAGCACTTGAAGTGGGGTAAGGTTAGAGCGTGGTGGGAATAGCTGGAATTTTAAATTCTTTTTGATCTTTTGCTATCAAACCTGACATAACCCGTTAACAACAACACAGCAAGGTGTTATGGCAACCCGTCTTGATGCTGAGGATAGTAGTGGGAGACCCCTCCGAATCCCGATAAACGAGGTGTTTACATTTCGAGCGCGACCCGATAAACGAGGCTTCAGCCACGTTCTCATGCAGAGGTGAAACAAGATTCACGTATGTGCAGAGTTTCTCAAGACTGGAAGGAAAAAAGTGATTCTGGAAAAAACCTCTGCATTCAGATCCTCTTCTTACATTTCTTATTTTGCATCGACATCGGAAAACTAGAGTGGGAGTAAAAAATGTTTAACATGAAAATCTTGATATTCAAATGTATTGTGACATGGAAAACTCTCAACATAACAGCATATTGAACAAAAATCTTTCCTTAATTTCTTTTTGCAGAATTCAGTTCACAATCCGGTACCAAATGGCCTGATACTCCCCGCCCGGGTGGATGGCGTCCTTCTTCTTCTCGTGGCATACCTCAAATTCCTGCCCAGCTCGAGCCTTCTCTACGTTCCAGGTCCAGGTCTCCTCCTGCTGAGGCTTCTCCTGCCAGGCTTGCTCCTACCACACCTGCCGGGCTTCCTGGTTATCGTTTATTTGCATATTCACCGGACCAACTTGGACTCATTCGACTCATTCCCTACAGGAATAGAAACAAGCGATATGAGTTTCGCAGATACACTTTTAACCCTGATTTACCAGTTCAACGACTGGGAAGTAGCAAATATACGAAAATACCAATTTCAGAACAAATTGTATTAGCGACATTTAATGGTGATGTTTTTGCAATATTAGAGAATGATAACTTTCTTGCTGGAATATATAGTACCCGTACAGGGAGGCCCCGAGTGAAAATCATAGAAGGAAGTGTGGTTGTGAACTTGACAAAAGACGAAGTTAGAGAATGTCCAGTAGGACCTCGGCGCCTAATATATTTGAATTTTTATGCAGAACTTGTTAGCCAGAATTCTCTTTAGCTTAACCGATAATTCAGTTTAAGTGAATGGAAAACTTTTTTTTAACGATGCCTGGGAGTAATGTATAGCTAAACCAGGGATATTTCTTCTTGATCTAGCCACAAGTATTGTTAGAAATATAATAACGGTACTGGTAAAACGTTTGAAGTAGGGATTTACATCAGAATTTATTTCAAGTCATATTATTATTAATGAATCAACATGTAGGTTGTTAAAATAAATATATTATATAGCTGAAATATCCCTATATCTTAACCAATTATTCCGGGTAATACATGTACTTTGGCACTATTTCAGAAAGATGTATGGACTTATGCTGTACTTCCTAAATAAAAGTGATGAATATGAATCTCCACTCACCTGAAGTGTTTATTGAATATTTCTTATTAGAGTATTATTTCAATTAGAAGCTCGCTGCGTGGACACGCACTCATTTTTAACTTCCAATGTTATATTTAACGAAGGAAGAGAAAAACTATGATTCTTACTAAAAAACAATCTCAAAAGTATTTGTCGATCCATTTTAGATGAACCATCTTCATCGTCAACATTTTTTTGGTATCTCTTCTAATTTCAATCAGTGTCTAAGCGGGGTTTTGCTCCACAGTAGTTACGCCAATAATATTTCACAAAAAGAAATTGTGGGAAATTATACGAATTTCGTGAACATTGCAGTTTACTCCTTCAAGGCTAACCTTGAACTAAAGTTTCAGATTACGTTGTTCTTATATACATTCTCTACGATGCATGTGATTGGCCAGAGCGCCCCATCGTGGGGACTGGTTAAACTTGATTGACCAATCAAGTCTTTTCAAAAAAACTTGTGAGGACGGAAAGCCAAATCGGATTGCTATTATATCCATTGTTCCTATTGATGTTAATGGGGTGCTTTAAGATTTTGATTGCTTCTCTATGTTTTCTTTGCTGAATGTTGTACGTTTCTGCGATGACGTTTGTTTTGTCAAATAAAATGCTATATTCTTTTTGGATATGATGTTTAGCTGGTACTGATTGCGTGAAGTGTTTTAGCCTGACTTAACTCTCATGTTTCTTCACAATGTGACTCACCCGTCTCCCGGTTTTAAATTGGAGGAACCGGGAGCCCGGTGAGCCGGTTTGTTGGTGTTATAGTTTTGTATGAGGATTTGTTTAACATTTTGCAATTCCTTTTGTAAGTTATCTGTCTCTGTTATGAAGACAGCTCTGTATACAAGGGAGTTGATGACCGATTGCATGGGTAGATTCTCTGTAAACTTTATGTCCTAATGTGTTATCAGATATTTTGTATACTAGTGCGTCCAAGAAAGGCAATTTCCCGTTTTTGTTTCAATTTTCAAGGTGAAATGGGTATTAGGGTGTAATCGATTGATAAAATCGAAAAACTTGTGCAGTTTATCTGGTCCATGTCTCCAGGTGACGAGAGTTTCGTCAACGTATTGGCACGAACATTCCGCCGTAGGCTTAAATTGGTCAAAAATTTTAGTTTCTAGATCCTCCAGGAAGATATTGGCTATTCCAGGTGAGACTGGTGATCCCATTGCTATACCCCAGGTTCGTTTGTGGAATTGGTTATTGAAAGAGAAGTAGGTATTATTGAGACAGTGCTCTATCAAAGGTAAGATTGGAGGGGAATTTTGCAAACGATTTAATAATATCTGTTGTGTCAAAGATTGGTACTTTCGTGATACTAAGGAATATTTAATGAACACCTAAGTTAAATAGAGATTTATATCCACCACTTTAATTATAATATTTTTGCTTCAACAACTTATATATTGGTTCATTAATAATGACGATAATAATGCTTGAAACAAATTATGCCGGAAATCCCTGCTTTAAAGGTTATAACAATATCCTTGTATGTTTCTAACAATAGTTTTAGCTGGATCAAGGAAAAACATCTCTGTTTAGCTATACATTTTTCACGTGCATCACTGTGTGAATGTTTTACATTCATTTCAACCGATTCATTGGCTTATCTGTAGCGAATTATGGCTTACAAGTTCTGCAGAAAAATTTTTATGGATTGGGCGGTTAGGGCCTACTGGACATTCTCTAACTTCGGCTGGAGTCAATTTCATAACCACGCTGCTTTCTATATTTATTTTCACTCGAGGCCTTCCTGAACGGGCCGTATATATTCCAGTGAGAACATCATTAGCCTCCAATATTGCAGGAGGCCTGGCAGGTGTAGTAGTGGGCCAGACAGGAGAAACCTAGGAGGAGGAGACCTGGACCGGGAACGTAGAGAAGGGTCGGGTTGGGAGGAGACAGATGTATGCCACGAGAAGGAGAAGGTTGCCATCCAGTCGGCTGGAGAGTATCATGCCGATTGCGACCGGACTGTGTACTGAATTCCACAAGGAGAAATTGATGGAATGAGAAAATTCGAAATTACAAATCTAAAAAGAGGATCTACGTGAGAAGGTTTTTCTCCAGAATTATTTTTCACTTCCCAGTCTCAAGAAACTGTGCAGTTACAGTATGAGCAGTCACTCAAGCCTGCTACAAAGAACTTCAAAATATTAAAGGCAGTATGAGCCTAGAACGAGAGAGTTAGACGACTAATACCAACTAAAAATGTTAAATATAAAAACTTCAATCAGGCACTCATTTAAGACACTAAATTCAGGTTATACAATACAAAATTAGATAAACTAGAAACAGGAAACTGTCAAAACTAGGGAGTTCAGGCCATCCGACCGGAACCAATACTTGCCAGACCAAGGGGTTCGAATTTATGAAAAGTTAATTATTTCAATTCAATTCAATTTTTGGTTTGTATTATTTTATTTATTACATATTTCAACTCGAGTGGAAGGGTGGATCAAGCAGCCCACACAACAACAACTGTTAGATTATACCAGGGTGGCTGCAAGAGTCTGCTGTCGCCAGAGACTGAGAAGAGGAAATTTTCCTGGCGCATGCGTAGTGGATGGGATTCTCACACGTGCAAGAGCGTTTGGAAATACTGGATGAAGCTGCTGCAGAGAATCTGCGCGGTGAGCCGAGTCAACCCACCCCTGGAACATCGACTAGAGGCAGACCACGAGGTTCAGCGTGGCACGGAACGACTATCCGCCACCACACTGTTGGAAGCCGAACCTGGCGGTTGTCCTTTTCTTGCTGTCGTTCCTCTAACTCTGTAGTTCTATGGTCGTTACGCGAGTGTCGCTCCGACTCCTATGAGCGGGAGATAAAACTCGCACATGACTTGAGTGGGCTAACCCCACATGAACCACTCCGTATATGGGATGGGCAAATAATCCCTTGACGTCATCATCTCAACGGGACCATATACTAACTGCGTCAAATCAGAAATACGTTCGTCCGGCTACTGAGTACAATAATTTTGCTCCCGTCAATAGTTCAGTCTTCGTGTCGGCAGGGGCATTGCCCAACCTAGGGGCAAATTTTGCGGCGCCTACGCCATTTGAGGCTGGACCAATGAATTTTACTCCCTAATTTCAGCAGAGCACTAATGGGATGCCTACCTCAACCCTGCTGCCTCATTCGACGATTTTTGCGCACCCTACTCAATTAGTAGGTGCTATGCCCCCTCCCATCAGTACTCCTACTTTAGGTCCCACAATGAAACTGTGGACTCTATTGTAAATGAATGGGGAATCACGTTTAGTGGGGACAATGAAACCAGTGCGGAAAATTTCTTGACAAGGGTAAAGGAGGGACAGTCGGTCTCAGGCCTCACTGACAAGCAATGGATGATAGGGATTCCATTCATTCTTAAAAAATTACTCCTTCAATGGTTCAGCCTTAATTGTCATGCCTAGCCTACATGGAAGTACTTCAAACAGGCATTCCTCATGATGTACGGGGACATAAATTATCAATGCCGTATTAAAAATTAAGTCGCCACTTGTTATCAGGGTCGAAATGAAAGGACAACTGATTTTCTAACCTGTCTGCAAGGTTTGTTTCTGGAATTTCAACGGCCTGTTACCATGAAAGAACAAACGGACAGGGCCCGTCGTAATCTCAGACCTGATCTTCAAAGGTCTATTCGCCGCTTCGAGTTTTCTGATTATAATCAGCTAACGCTGCTTGCAGTTGAAGTTGAACGAACGGCGAATTTAGATTAAGAGGAGCTTTCACCTCCTGGCATGGAAGATTCATTCTTCCCTGAATTGGCTTATGCCAAAAAAAATAATCTTTCTCGCGGAGCTGGTAAGACTACCAATGACAACGCATCGAGCAGTGCCAATTCCATCCAGGAATCCTTGGTGAGTGCGTTGGAACTGATGACCAAGTTCCAAGATCAGGCTTTCTTAAAACAAGCGAGATACTATGATAGGAATCATCGCGACCAACAGTTCAAGGTTGACGATAAAGTCAAGAAGCTCAATCAAGTGTTATACAAAAAAGGAACTCACGTGTCGGCCAAACTGGCCCCAAAGTTCAGTGGCCCCTTCATTGCGGTAGAGGTCATCTTACCCAATATTTAAAAGCTGGCATCGCCAGAAGAAAGATTGGTGAGGTGGTATCAGGCCTCCCACCTTCAAAGGTATGTCGAGGACCCGGAAGACGAACCGAGTAATCCGGAGGAAGTGGCTGAACTCGACAGAATGCTATTGGAAATTCGCGATTCGGACTCCGAAATTGAGCGTGTTGACGATGATGAGGAGACACTGGAAAATTCAGAAAACAATTTCAACTGGAAACTGGGAAATTCTAATCCCCATTCAGACTCGGTCGAGGGTAATCGCGTGAGACTCCGTATTCGCTCCTACTCTAAGTCGAGGCTCAGTCTCGTAGCCAGTAGAAGGGCGATATCTCACCAAGTGAATAATCTTTACTTCGATAATCCTCTGCATTATCTTTTTGCACAATTTAACTTGAGCTAGCTGTTAGTAATTATCCTTAGTTGACTCAAAATGAGTAAAACTATAAGAGAAGTAGAATAAGCTATTTCAAGGTTCATCGGAAGAACCACAGTATATTAGTGTAATTTCTAGTAGAATACATCAAGTTGAGCAATAATAAGATGAACTGAATAAGACTGAACTGGAAGGTAAAAAATCACACCGGGCCGGACATAGATCGGACCCAGTAAATTCAAGTGACCTTTCAGTACAATTCTTCAAATTTCAACTGATTTTTTTTCTCCTTCGTTTTTGACAAATTGAGCAAGACAGAGGAATGGTGGGCACCCGCCTGGCATTCGTCCCGGTGTGCCAAATCTTGTGAAGGGGTAGTTGTGACGGGGTGATTCGTACCCCGCACTAATACAGTTGAAAATTGTAAAATTTAGTTTAAAAATTTTACTATGGATATTAGTTTAGAATTACGAATCACATTCACGGACTGCCTGATTACAATTACTCTCTTGTTGTTTTATTTTTTTGAACGAATGTTGAGAGTAATATATTCTTCAAGAATATGTGATGATTATTTAAACAATTTTAGGTCGTTCATATAATTTTATACCCCTCTAAATCTTCGAAAGTTACAATTTCCTTAAATTTTTGGCCAAGCTATTGAATCTATATTTCATGTTTATTCAAAAACTTCAAATATTTATTTTTTCAAAGAACGATTATGCTAAAAAAAAACGCGCACGACCAATGTTCTTGATTATACAAATTTAAAAAACAGTTGAAAAACGATATATTTTTTTTCGGCTATGAGTTGATCGCGAGATTTTGAAATGATGATTTTGTGCAAAAAATCTTGTTCTTCAAAGGCATATATTTTTTTAATCAACCAGTAGAAAAACGTGAATATGAGAGCAATCATTGCTATGTTATGGAACGGCTATTCTTTGAATGCCGTCGAATAGGATTGCCGTTGAACAACATAATTATCATTGTTTATTGTTTTCATAGATTATCACGGGAAATTTCACAATCCTAGCTGCCTTCTACTTGTAGGGTTCTTTTTCTCGATGCAAATGCTCATTTTGCAGAGAAAAACAACCTCAGAAGAAGTAAAAAATAGTGACTTTATTTATAAGAATTGGTAAATACCTTAATAATTACTAGTATCTACTAGTACTGGAAATTTTTGGTCTCCACGATGTGATATTTCACTTTCAGATAGAAAGAAGATTTTGGAAAATGATTTAAACAATTTACTACAGCATGAACAAAATCGTCAATATAACTGATTACCGTATTACTAGTAGTACATGTGCAAATCGTGGATATCATTGGATATAACTTTCGGTTTTTTTTCAGATCCAAAATTGATTTATTTCTTCAAAAGTATAATGTTTTTAGGGTACCCTTGCATGTCCTAGGAAACCCTGACCAAGGAACTCGCAGCCAGCGTTTCCTAACTGCCTATCCATGCCATTCCGTCACAAATTTTCTCTATTTTTCCAGGAAAAGGGCATTGATGATAAAAAAAAATTGAATTATGAGCGGTATGATTTCGACCACCTAATTATCAAACACAAAAAAAATTTGGAGAAAATATACTTCCGCATAAAATTCTGATCAAATCAGACGAGTTTTTATGTGCGAAAAGTTTACGAATTTGTCAAAACCATTTGTGGTATTATTATACTTACCAACAGAATGAAACACCAAGTGGAAAAGCAGAGGATAAAGGATTCTCATATTTCCCAATTAGAGAAAAGGCTTTAATTCACAGTTATATATTCATCTGTCTGGAAAATTCTTTTCTCGTGGCTTTTGTGAGGCTCGACTTCATCTTTCTGAGATTATCTTCCATATTAAAGATTGTATTTGTATTTGATAACCCAGTTTGAAGGAAATAAAGTATTTACTAAGTTCGTTAAAATTATTGTCACAATTTAAATCGCCCGACAGCACAACCTTGACAGATTTTGATGTTTTTTTTATAAATATGATGAAGAGTCTTTCAGGTTTAACGAACGAAAAAAAGATCCATCGTTTTGTTTTTAGTCTTCTTTATTCATTATTACTATTGTGTTGTTGTTGTCTGCAGGTAATGCAGGTAATGTATGCTGTCTCTATTCTGTCTGAGTTCTTTAATTACTGTTTATTCTTGTTTTGTTAAGTTTGAGGAGGGAAGTTGGCCTTGGCGTGAGATGTTGGCCGTTTCACGCCGTATGTCATTCTGCTTTTTGGGTGGAAGGGTATATATTGTGAATACCAAATTACTGATGATTTCTTTCTTCGGGATTTTGGAGGAAGCTGCTTTTGGAGGTAGTGTGCCAGAAAATGTGGTAAGTTGTATTCTTTCATTTAAGGAACGCAAACTTGTGTTATGTAGAACTGATTTGGATTCAGATGTTCCCAAATAGGTTTTCAACTGTAAGAATTTTGGGACGATGTTGTCCCTGCACAATTTAAAAAAAAGCTAAAGATGTCAGTAGCTCGGCTTGAGAAGACTTGATCTCATTATGAGTGCTAGTTTGAGTAAGAAAACTATCCCCGTAGAGTTCTTCAGTAGCTTACGATTGCTGATCACGAAAAAACGACTTTTATTCAGTAGTTTTTTCGTATTAAAAAAAAACTTGAACTGGCTTTTGAAATACAAGTACAATATCTGAATACAAAAGATAATTGTTCATTCTATTGGTGGGTATGATAATATAATATATAGTTTCAAGAACAATTGGAAGCTTCTGAAAATATTTGTTCTAAACTCTACCTGTTTTTGTCCAAAACCAGCTCCAAATGTAGACGTACACAAATAAAACACTAACGGCATTTTCACGTGGAATTTTCACGGTTGTCGGAAAAAGGAAGAAAACGTAGTGATGGAAAGCATATATAATCAGGAAATCTGTTTTCATTATTTCTTTTCTTCATCGTTTTAGTTTTTGGCGGATACGTAATCACTTTATGCTTCCTTCTTTAAATGTTTTTATAATTGTTTCTACGCACAGTTTTTTTTCATCATAAAAAATAACATTAAAATTGGAAAATGAGTATGTGTCTACGCAGCAAGCTTATATTTGGAACAATATTATACTTAGAAATATTCAAGGAACACTTCAGTTGAATAGAGACTTATATTTACCACTTTCATTTAGGAAGTACAACATGAGTTCGCATATCTTTTTAAAATAGTGCTTAGATACATATATTCATCGGAATAATTAGTTTAAATGAAGAGATAATTCAGCTTCATAATACCTTTGCTTTAACAACCTATATACATACATTATTCCCGTCCTTCACTGTGTAACAGATTCACATTCATTTTAACTGAATTATTGGCTTAGCTGTAGAGAATTATGGCTTACAAGTTCTGCACGAAAATTCGTATACATTAGGCGGTTAGGACCTACTGGACATTCTCTAATTTCGTCTTTGGTTAATTTCATAACCACACCGCTTTCTATATTTACTTTCACTCGAAGATATCCTGCACAGGCCCTATATATTCCAATAAGAACATCATTAGCCTCCAATATTGCCAACGCGTCACCATTAGATGTCGTTAATACAATTTGTTCTGAGATCGGCATGTTCCTATAGTTACTTTTATCACACCGTAGGAATTGTGAATTGGGACCAAAAGTGCATCTGCGAAACTCGTATCGCTGGTTCCTGTTCCTGTAGGGAATAAGCCGAATAAATCCAAGTTGTTCAGGTGGATATCCAAGTACACGATAAGCTGGAGGTCTGGCAAGTGTGGCAGGAGCGGGCCTGGCTGGAGAAACCCTAGCATGAGGAGACCTAGACCTGGATCGTAGTAGAGGCTCAGGTTGGGTATGAGACTGATGTATGCCAGGAGAAGGAGAAGGTTGCCATCCACTCGGCTGGAGAGTATCATACCGATTGCCACCGGACTGTGAACTGAATTCTGCAAAAAAAAATTCCAAAATGATTTCCTCTAAAGAACATACTTTTATATTGGGGTTCTTGCATGTCACAATACATTCGATTATGAAGATTTTCCTGTCAAACATTTTATATTTCCTCTTTAGTTTTCCGATATTAATGCAAAATTATAAATCTAAGATCCCCCTACTATTTCTCCACCCTTTTTATCTAGCCACGTCTCCATCATTACTACTACATCACTTCGTGTCAAATTTCTTATAAACTCCCTATCTGTTCTTGCAAAGCCTAGTATATTCCAGTAGCATATCATCCAATCTTCCCTACTTTCGTTTCTCGTCTCTTCTTGTTTCTCACTATTTTTTATTTCTTCACCTCCCGTTCTTTTCTCTCCTAGTTTCCCGATACTATTTTCCCGATTTTCCCGATGCTATTTTCCTTAACTAATACTGCATGTTCTTTTCTAACCATGTCAAATCATCCTCTATTTTCTCCGAGCTTCCATACAACACCCTCTTTTTTGTCATCAGTTCCCACTTATGTTCCCATTTCTTTAGTTCCACCAGTACCATTCTCTCCTCTCTTCGCTCTTCCTTTCCTATACTTCGCTCTTCCTCTATCTCTACCTTAGCATCAATGCTTTTTAGTACTTCTTCCACTCCTTCCATCAGCTCCTTCCCCTCTAATCTTAGACCCTTCACCACTATGTTTCTTTTTCTTTCTTCTTTCTCTTTATTTTCTATTCTTTGTTCTATTTTTCTGAGCTTTTCCTTCTCCTTATTATTTTTTTTCTGTTTTTTTTTTATTCTACCTGCTTTTTCTTCCCTAATTTCTCCCATTTTCTGCCTAATTTCTTCCCTTATTCCCTCCACCCTTTTTTCCTGCTTTTCAAATACATCCTCATTACTTCTATCGTCATTTCGGACGTTTCATTCAATCTTTCCTTTTCCGCCGGATCCTTACTCTCAGCTCTTCATCTTTCTGTCCCCTTATTTTTCTCATCCATTTTTGGATTCTTCAAGCTTGCCCCTATATCTTCCTTGTCTGTACTGCTTCCTATCTCCTCTCTCTTCCTTTTGATGAATGCATCAATCTATCCCACGTTCTTCGCCCTCAATCTATCCTTTTCTATCTTTTTCCGATACTTTTCCCTTGCCCTCCTTTCTTTGTTCTCCCCTTCCGGTTTACTGAAAAGTTTCTGATCTGAATCCCTGCTTTCCTTGCTAGTATTCGCTCCGCTAGCCATGAATCCAATTCGAACGGTCCCTCCTTCTATCGTTCTCTGTCTCTATCTATCGTCGCGTCTGCCTGTCTTGCCTTCCGCCTTCTCTACCCTGCCCAGCTACGACCAACCTGGTCTTGCCACCCTGTCACAAACCTCAAACTCGCCTAACCTCAACTTTCACACAAATCTGTCTTGATCCCCAAAAATATCCTCATCCCCTTGTCAATCTTTCAATCTCTGAATCAATCCCTCACAAACGAACCCCTCCACACACATCCACAATCCAATCAGTTCAAATTTCACCACAATTATCAGGAAAACTCAGCACCAAATTTCACCGCTGCTACACACTTTCACGCGGGAAACGGAAGTCCTCGGTCGACTTCAGTTTTATCTAAATTCATAGTGAAGCCGATATTTTTCCGAATTTTTTCAACGCGAATTAGACAGAAAATAAGTTCTGTACAAAAGTCTCTACTAAAACTTATACTTTGGGTTCCTTTAGAAAAATATTTAGTATTCTGGGGTCCTTTGTTCTGTTTTTTTTCATTGCAGTTCCCTTAGAACCAAAAAGCCGTTACTAATAGAAAACCCAGATTTTTCTGTATAAGAGCTGCAGCCAACGTGGCCTTGTTTCCCTCAAAATCAGCTACGACCCTTTGGGAACCCTCGGTTAAAATCGAGTGAGAGCTTTCCAATCGGGGCTGATGGATTCCAGGCAGTCTGATCTAACGGTTCAAGGCGAAAGGTGGCGATAAGGTGAAAGGTGATAAAGTAAAAGTGATGTTAACTGATTTGTTTATTTATATTTTTCCTGGTGAAAGATGGAGTCTTAGCCGTAGTGATCACAACTTTGGCATGTAGACGTACTGCGCGTGCGCTAGGACGGTTAACAAGAACACGAACACGTCACTGCTTGGTCGCTAGTCCAAGGTCCAGATTTCGAGAGTATCAGGTGTTCTTGATTATACGAATTTGAAAAAAAAAATTAGAAACAATATACTTTTTTTGGCTATGAGTTTAACGCAAGGTCATGGAGTGATGATTACTTTCCATCTAAATAACAATATCCTAAGACTAAGGATTTGCATTAAACAACATTGTTTCATTCATTTGATTTATTTGTTCCAAAGTAAAACGTTTTTAGGGTGCCCTTGTATGCCCTAGGAAATGCTGACCAAGGGAGTCGCAGCCAGCGTTTCCTAACTGCCAAGCCATTCCATTCCGTCACAACTTTTCTCTATTTCCCCAGAAAACATTTGAATTATTATAATACTTACCAACAGAATGAACCACCAAGTAGAAAACCAGAGTATAAACGATTCTCATATTTCTCAATTAGAAAAAAAGCTTTAGTTCAAAGTTATAAAGTGTGTATTCTTTTCTTCATCAGACTGAACAAATCTTATTTCATAGTTATATGAGGTTTAATGTTATCTTTCCTCGATTATCTTTTATATGTAGAAATTGTATTTGTATTTGATAACTCAGTTGGAAAGGAATAAAGTATTTACTAAGTTCGTTGAAATTAATGGCACAATTCCAATCGCCCGACAGTATAACCTTGACAGATTTTGATGTTTTTTTTATAAATATGATGAAGAGTCTTTCAGGTTTAACAAACAAAAATTTATTCCCTGTGTCTTAGATCAAGAATAAAATTAACTTTCTACTCGGAATGTCTTGTCAATGATTTCCATAAAGTGGAAAATCTTCTTAGTATAAAGGAATTTTGTTGGTATTGAATATCAAAATTGGTGGGATGGGGAGAAAGTGGATTTTTTTGAAATCTCGAAATCTAATCTCTGAACAATAACACGACCGACAAATGGGTTCCAAAGACTGATATCAGATTACATGGAAGTAAAAGATGATTCATTAGGTCCAAAAATGAAGTAATGAAATAGTTTCAGCAAATCAAAAGTATCAAAAACAAAACAAATCTGTTGATAATTCGAAGGTAATTGACAAATTGATCCAAATTTGGAATTCTATAGCACTAAGTAATACACTCAAGTATTTTTAACCCTCTCTCAATCATCTCTCTCAATCAATCAAAACATTTGAAAGAATTATTAAAAAAATGATTGATAAATTTTTGATAGCAAACAACCTGATTGTCAAAGAACATTTCGACTTTACAAAGGTCATAGTCCTGTTCATCGACCTGGTAGCTTATTAATTCACATTACTGATGAATCTCATAATAAAATAGATCCTAGAGCACTTCTTTCGATGTTGAAAAAGGTTTCGATACGGTCTGGACTAATGGATTGATATTCAAATTTATAAGTTATGGTTTTCCACCCTATCACATAGCTCTCATATCTGCAAAAATATTATTTCCATTTTGCGTTGAAAATGTACCTTTTTTAGATGAAAACTTAACTACATAATTAAAAGTTGAATCAACTAAGTTAGCAAAAGATTTATTTTTGAAGCAGCCGAATGTAACCTCGATTCATCGATTTTCATATTATATATTTTAATGAGCTATGTCACATCATGAGTAAAAGTTTCACTCTTTTCAAATTTGATTATTGGTTTGGCTGCAGAGAATCCTGGTTTACAACTATGATACTAAAATTTAAATTTATTAGGCGGGAGAGGCCTACTGGACATTCCCTGATTTCGTCTGAGGTCAATTTCGTAACCACACCACTTTCTATGTTCATTTTCACTCGGTACGCTCGTCTACTGATGTCGTATATTCCACGAAGAGCACCACTGGTCTCTACTATTGCAAAAACATCACCATTAGATGTTGTTAATACAATTTGTTCTGGGGTTGGAAGGTGCGTATAGACATGCCTTGCTACTGTCCGCATGAGTCGTGAATTGGGCGGAAAGTTGTATTTTCGGAATTCGAATCGCCGGTACGGATTACTTTTGGGAATAAGCCGAATTAGTCCAAGTTGCCCAAGTCCATATCCAAGTACCTGATGAGCCGGAGTTTCGGCATGGGGAGGCCTGGCAGACGGAGATCTGGCAGGAGAAGATCTGGCAGAAGGAGATCCGGCAGGAGGAAATCTGGCAGGAGGAAATCTGGCAGAAGGAGATCTGGCAGGAGGAGATCTGGCAGGAGGAGATCTAACAGGAGGAGATCTAGCAGGGTGAGATCTGATAGAAGGAGTTCCGGTAGGAGCAGTCATGGTAGAAGGATTTCTGGCAGGAGGAGACCTGGACCTAATACGCAGAGAAGGCTCAGGCTGGACAGGAGACTGAGGTATGCGACAGGAAGAAGAAGGTCGCCAACGAACCGGACGGGGAGTATCAGGCCAATCTCTACCGGACTGTGAACTTAATTCTGCAAGAATACATAGAAAGTCAATTTTTTCTGAGGATTCTAATTATTTTCAGAGATTGCAGTTCATCACAATAATAACTGCTTGATTCAACATTGTAAAAAAAGTCATTTTCACTATTGGTTGATTTGATATTAATCTTTTCAACAGTTCTTGAATGCTAGCGAAATTTATCGATGAAATAATCCAAGGATGAGTTATTATTGTATGCTAAAATTAAATAACAAATATAGAAGAAGTTCAAAAGAATTATCACAAAAATCAGAGTTTAGACGCCAGCAGAAGATAATCTAAGAAAGACGTGAATACAAAATTACCTGTTCCGCAAAATGAAAATATGATGACATGAAATTACTCAAGTATATAATATCAGATTATTGACGTCAACATTTAAATAAATATTTTAACCTCCTGTTGGAAAAAAATGTATGGAAACTAATTGAAGAACTACGTGTTGGAACGAAGACAGAAACAAATAAATACAACATTTTTGAATTCGAAATTCACTTGTAACAATAATCGACATGCCTCCTTTCAATTTCCAAATTCGAGCAAATGAATAAATATTTTTTTATAAAAAGTGATTCAAGAAATTTGAGAAATCCGACTATCATGACATCACTCGACTATAGATCCTGCGTCTAATGCTTCCATCGTACATGGAAATGGAAGAAAATGAAGCCAATTAGGAGTCAGGATAGAATGTGGACTAAATAAGGCGAATTGCTATTTATAGAAAGCTCAAAAAAAATTGCAAAACTGCATATTATATTATTATACTCACCAATGGAATTAACCACCAAGTATGAGATCAGAGTTTGGATGATCCTCATTTTTGCCAAATAATGTGTATTCTTTTGCTTCATCAGAGTCAAAATTCCTTGTCGTATGTACCATATTGCACTCAATTTAATCTTTTTGAGATTATCTTTTATATAAGAGAGACCGTATTTGTATTACATAACGCAATTTCGAAACAGAAAAAAGTATTAATCAAATCCGGTAATATGAATATCACAATTTATCTAATCTTAAATTTGATAGTTAGGTATTTATAATTCAGTTGAAAATTTATATCTCTAGGAAGACATTCGATAACACTTAGCTACAAAAATTAAAATTCGAATCAACTAACTAATTTAGCGAAAGATCGACGGAAATTTTATTTCTTTTAGCTGCTGAAAAATTAATTGACGACTCAGTCAATGTTACTTTGAAAAATATTATCTAAAATCGTATCGCGAGTTCGTTTCTAACCGTATTTCTAGCTAGATATAGAATAAATATCACTGGTTCAGCTATAAATTTTCGTATGTGCATTGCTGAGTGAAAGTTTCACATTTTTTCAAATTCGGTTATTGGTTCAGCTGTAGGGAATCCTGGTTCACAACTATTATACTAAAATTTAAACTTATTAGGCGAGAGCGGCCGAGTGGACATTCCTTAACTTCGTCTAAGGTCAATTTCGTAACCACACCGCTTTCTATGTTCATTTTCACTCGGTACGCTCGTATACTAGTGTTATATATTCCACTAAGAGCACCACTTGTCTCTACTATTGCAAAAACATCACCATTAGATGCTGTTAATACAATTTGTTCTGAGGTTGGAAGGTGCGTATAGACATGTCTCGCTACTGGCCGCGCGAGTCGTGAATTGGGCGGAAACTTGTATTTTCGGAATTCGAATCGCCGGTACGGATTACTTTTGGGAATAAGCCGAATGAGTCCAAGTTGTCCAAGTCCATATCCAAGT
The DNA here is from genome assembly GCA_932178445.1 of Andricus quercusramuli. Lineage (NCBI taxonomy): Eukaryota > Metazoa > Arthropoda > Insecta > Hymenoptera > Cynipidae > Andricus > Andricus quercusramuli. Next base: position 198,673 of record CAKNXH010000718.1, on the reverse strand, counting down.
ACCTGATGAGCAGGACTTTCGGTATGAGGAGGTCTGGCAGAAGGAAATCTGTCAGGAGAAAATCTGGCAGGAGGAGATCTGGCAGGAGGAGATCTGGCAGGAGGAGATCTAGCAGGGTGAGATCTGATATCAGGAGATGCGGTAAAAGGAGAAATGGAAGAAGGATGCTTGGCAGGAGGAGACCTGGACCTGGAACGTAGAGAAGGCTCAGGCTGGGCAGGAGAACGAGGTATGCAAAAAGACGAAGAAGGTCGCCAACGAACCGGGCGGGGAGTATCAGGCCAATCCCTGCCGGACTGTGAACTCAATTCTGGAAGAGAAAATAAAGAATTAATTTCTTCTAAGGAACATACTCTTATGTTGGGATACCATGACACCCTCTTGTGCCAATATTTTAAAAGGGAACGCTGAAAGTGGTGTGCGATTCCGGCTTCCGAGCCCTATGTAAAAATCCATTATGTCCTGTGTTCTCCCATCTCACAATATATCTGAATTTCAGAATTTGGTACAAATGCATTAGGGATGAAATGGTTTGTTCAAAAGTCATATCTCACTATTCATTCTTGAAAAATAGAAGAAGCAAAAACAAACGAGAGTGAAAATTTTAAGCCAAACAAAGTTCGATATAAAAAAAGTCAAAAAAAAAGAAAAACGTTGCTCTTTAAAAGTCGTATAAGATTATCAAAGCAATTTTTTGAATTACTTTGGAAGATCAAAAAATTCAAACTATCATAGCACAAAAAACCAGAAGACCTGGCAGCTGTGGTAGAAGCCGGCCTGGCAGGAGGAACCCTATCAGGAGGAGACCTGGACCGAGCATGCATGGAAGGTTCCGACTGGGTAGTTGACGGACGTATGGGACAAGAAGAAGAAGATTGTCAACAAGGCGGTCGGGGAGTATCGGGCCAATCACTACCGGACTGTGAACTGAATTCTGCAAAAAGCTTTCCCTTTGTTCGTCCCTCCTATTCTCTTAACTCCTTCTACCCTTACCCGAACCCCAATATCTCTCAGAAGATTTTTGATTTCCACTTCCCCTGTTTCACTCGCCACTCTCAATCCTTTGAATGTCCTTTGAATGTCACTTAGTCCCTTCTCCAATCTTTCATTCTCATTTTGCACTTTCTTATTACTCCCTTTTCCTATTTCCACCTCCTCTGTTTCTTTCCCCATTTGCTCATTCCTCATTTCTAAGTTGTTTACCCGTTCTTCCAACTGTTTTATCTCACTATTTTTTTTTCGTTATCCTGCCTATAGGTCCCTATGCATGAATACTGAGTAATCATAAAAAATTTTTACCGGCGGAGTTGAAATTTCTCTGAAGATAAAAATACAGGATTCGTCTCATGCGTTAATTTCTTAACAAAATCATTTCTGAAGAAAAAGAATATTTGAGTTGCTAAATATATTTATATATGTATGCATATATAATTTTATGAAGATGTTGAACTACCACAGCAGAATCTTACTGTAAGCAGCTACCATCTATGAAAATGACACTGGCTCCTAGTAAGACCGCGGTGATTCACACTGGTGGCCACGTAACACGACCGTGAGATGGCTGACCACAGGGCATGGCGAAATCAGAACAACAGAACGGCAAAACCCTTGTGTATTTTGGAGACACGAAGCGACCCATGGATGGCAGCTTTTTGCAGTCATCTCTCTAGTGCCTTGACATGTTTCTGTCACGCGGGTAATAATTCAAGGTTATTAATCAGTGATAGTTTCGCACCTCCAAAAGCACAGATCACAAGGATAATTATTTTAACCAAATACTTTGGGTACAGTCGTTGCAGGTACCTTTTAAGGTCTTGATACATCTCCTTTCGCTTCCCCTTGGCAGTGATATTGTAGTCAGCCGGAGCCGCGAATTTGATCACGAATATTGTTTGTTTCTCGAAGTTTTGAAGAACGATGTCAGGTCTCCAGTGTGCAATGGAGACTGCTGTCCGAAAATTGTCTTTCTAGAAAATTGAGCAATTCTCGTTTTAGAAAATTGACGTTCTCTCTCTTTTTCAGAGCGTACGGCAGGGCAGGGTTGCGGGCAAAACAATAAGAATAACACAGATGGTGATGAAACATTCTTAAGGTCGATTTATGTATGCAGAGATACGTCGTTCCAGCATGTACTAAGAAGAAAACGACACTTATAGAGCAGAGGGGATGGGTAGAGAGAAGAAAGGGATGTATGGTATTGATAGGAAGAGACAGATTATGGATAAATGGGACGAAATGGTTCTGGGACGAGGAATTATAAGGAACAAGGAAAAATTGTTAAGAAATGTAGAAAAAGGAAGATGTAAAAGAGGTTAGAGATCAAACAGAGGGGTTTCCAAAAAGCAAGGCGGACGAAAAGTGAGGAGGGGTTCGAAATAACGTTACATAAGATATGAAGGCTCCCTTATGCAAATATGTATTTCTATATCAAATATTTGTTTAAAATAAAATCTAATTAATCTAATTAAAATAATTAAACAACTACATTTTATCAACAATTATTACGTGATTTATTTATTCAAACTAGTTGGAACAATTTGCTTTAAAACACGAAGGACACTACCAAATGTTTATATTTAATGCTTAATAGTAGTTTTTCATATTTTGAATCTTCCCGCCCTAATATTTGAAACAATGTAACGATTGTAATTCTAGTCTCACCGAAATATCCCATTATGATCTCGAACATCGCCATTTTCATCCTAATCTTTCTGTGAATTGTTCAATAGTGAAGACTACGAAGACTATCTTGAATTATTGATTTAGCTCTAGAGAATCATGGTTCACAACTACCATACTAAAATTTAAATTTATTGGGCGGTGAGATCCGACCGGGCATTCCCTAACTTCATCTGAAGTTAAGGTCGTCACCACACCACTTCCAGTGTTTATTCTTACTCGGGGCCATCCTGCTTGGGTAGTATATATTCCACCAAGAACACCCCTAGTCTCTAATATTGCAAAAATGTCACCATTAGATGTTGTTAATATAATTTGTTCTGGGATCGGCATGTACGTATGGATACCTCCTACTATACGTCGAAATCGTGAATTGGGATCAAAAGTGTGTCTTCGAAATTCGAATCGCCGGTCGGGATTCTTCTTGGGAATAAGGCGAAGAAGTCCAAGTTGTCCAAGTCCATATCCAAGCACCTGACAAACAGCATGCCTACTAGGCCTGGTAGGAGAAAGCATGGCAGGAGAAACCCTAGCAGGAGGAGACCTGGACCTGGCACGTAGAGAAGATTCGGACTGGGTAGTTGACTCAGGCATGGGACGATTACGACCGGACTGTGAACTGAATTCTGCAAGAAGAAATAGAGGATTCGTTTTTTTTAAAGACCATACTCTGTTAGGATTCGATTTTCATGTAACGAGTTCAACATTCTAGAAAATAAATACATGAATTAGATAAAAGTTGACTACTCCGCATCTCGAAAGTCCGTTAAGAGGTCGAAAGGGGCACTGAAAGTGAATTGTGGAATCGATTTTTGAGCTGCCCGTGCCTAACGCCAATGCTTGATGGAGGTTTGTCTCCAACAAACTTCAGATTTACTCTACAGTTATTTGATATTTATGAAGAATAAGAAGTTCAAAAAGAGGATCTGAATGAGAAGATTCGTTCAAGACCCATATTTCACTCTGAATACTAAGGAACATTCGGACATCTGAGCACCTTCTTTTCTTTCTGGATGACAACGTTGTACAAGCGATTTAAGCTGATGCCATGTACTGATTCTGGGTCCACTGCTACGATCGTCTATCGAAAGGAATGGATGAGCGGCCAATAGATGCCATGACTCTTTGTTGTAGCGATTGAGCATTTGAGTGAAGGCCGTTGATTTTAAATTCCAGTATAGGACTTTTGTTACTATATTTCTTCATAGACAATCTTATTCTACACTACAATGAATGAATGTGTTCTATACATGATTTGTTTTTATATTAGTTATTCTTCCCACTATTGAGCGACAACCCACTTATAATCCTGAAATCTCAAACATGGAAAGCACAAAGGCAGAACTTCAGTTTGCATTGGACCATCTAGAAATGAACATGTTATCTTGTAACCGATATTGAGTCTAGTTTGATGCGCTCGGTTATACATTTTGATTTAGTTCTTGGCACAAAAGTGTCCTCCCCGCTTTTTTGAAACATAATTCCTTCCTTTTTCTTCTCATTGGCCCTAGTTTCATATTTCACATTTTCTGCGGCGTTCTTCCTCAAAATTGGTCGAAGAATTGTTGCCAAATGTTAGCCGCAACAGAAAAGGACATATCTGCCATCTTAAGCAAATTTAATAACAGGTTGCGCAAAAGAAACCAAAATTGGTCGGTCTCTTGCACCATCTTTACATTTGCACATGTGAAACACTTCCAACCGTGTACCTCAAAATTTGGACGTGCGCAGATGTCCGGAATAAGTGGACATTGAATTCATACTTATTTTGTTCAAACACAGACAGCGTTCGGACAAAAGAATTTTGGAATAGAATGCGGAATGAATGAAGCGAATTTTTGTTTTCGAAAAGCTTGAAAATCTTTCCAAAAATGAATATTTTATTATTGTACTCACCAATAGAATTTATTACCAAGTATAAAACCAGAACATTAACGATTTTCATATTTTCCAACCAGAAACAAAACTACAGTTAACAGTGTAAGCAATGTCTATTCTTTTGCTTTATTAGAGTTAAAAATTCTGATTACGTAGATTATATGAGCCCCAATTGTATCTTCAGATAATTTTTTATATTTCGAAATTGTGTTTGTATTTCATTAGCCCGTTTCAGAGAAAAAAAGTCAATATTTACTAAGCTCGCTGGAATTAATGTGACCATTTATATGACGGCCTATTCGTAACAAAATAATAAAAATGTGTATTTCTGCATTAAAAATGTTTAAATAATGATTGGCCAACAACAGATCTCCTTGACTAATTGTAAGCGTACATTAATATCAGACACAGAACATGCAAAAGCTATAGTTTGATATAGCTAATCCTTGCGATTGAAGAAAAAAATATCTTGTATCCATTAGTTTATTTTCAACTAATAAACAGCTTCTTCCTCATTCAACCTATTAAAAATTATATTGAGTTATTTCATCGATTTGTCGTCTGTTTTGACTTATTCGTAATTCTTGATAGAAATGGTTAATTGTTCATCTCTATTCAGGAATATCAAATATTCATGATTTCAAAGCATGATTATGATAACAAATCAACGCATGCAAGCAATCTCGTATTTTTAGCTTTACTGTATTTTACATTTTTCGAATAAAAAATGTTTCATGATAACTCAATCATCACGCAATATTTATTCGTGACCTTGGCCTAAATTCAAAGAGATTCTATGAATATAACATTTTTTTAGGAATTTTTGACTTAATTTGGCTACGGGGTGATCACTGGATTTTGAAACGATGATTTTGCTAATTTTTGTATTTCTTTCAACCTAAAAATAATATCCTGATACTACGGTTTGGAATTTAATGATATGAGCAATACATACAAATGTGATATTTGTTACCTATATTCTCCATTACTTGTGGAAGGTTTGGCTTCAACAAATTTTTATATTTCCTCTTCCGTTTGTCGACATTCATGAAGAATAAGGATTCTAAGAAGAGTATCTGGATGAAAAGGTTTGTTCGAACAGTAAAAATGGGTGCAATAATTATTCCTTCATTTAATATCATATAAAAAGTCACTCCCACTATTAGCTGAAGCTACATAAGTATTGATGTTGCGTCTACTGCTCCAACCGTCTATCACAAAGGAAGGAAGAGCAGACAATCAGGAGCCAGGACTCCTTTTCGTGGCCTGAAGGGTGACTCGGACAGCAATGATAACATTTACAAAAGGGTGACAAATGTCTTCCTAAATGTTGGCTAACTAATGCCGGAGAAAGCGATTGGTGAAATATGCAGGCTCGGAAAGATCAATGGTAATGAATCCGGCCGCGCATGATAATCAGTATATCGTCCGCGTAGCCTACATCTGTGAGTAATCTGAGAGAGTGGGTTCGTCTGAAACTCTCCACATCTTGACATTGTCTCTGAAACTAACGGCACAGAAAGTGATATCAATGACTTCTTTCCTGACCGAGTTATGAGACGTCGGGATATTCCCCGTGTTGAGGATGTCTAAATCAGTAGTGATTAGGTATTCCGATAGATTATTAGCTCTTGAGTTGATGTCAGTGCTACTCCACAATGTATGCTGTGAGTTAGCATCGCGCTCCAACGAAAGGGGTAACTAAAAATGATAATTTTTGGAGCAGCTTGTTTTTGCTCTAATCGTAAGTAATTGAAAGTAACAAATGTTAATAATATGAGATACATTTATTGAAATAATGCAAATTTCACAGGGTAGCTGAGAATGAAATGTGATGAAAAATAAGAAACAGATATTAAAGTCATCATGATAAATACAGCTCGTACTTTATTTTGTATTATCAAATGCATTAAAAAAAATTCATAATCAACAAAATACAGTTGTCGATGCTCTGACCTTTAGTTTCTTAAATATTTGTACACGCAAGCGCAGCGCGCGGCAGATTTTTAAGACTTGAGTTATTGGTTTATCTGTAGAGTATCATGCTTTGCAACTACTATATGAAATTGCGTATCTATTGGGCGGTGAGGACCTACCGGACATTCCCTGACTTCCTCTGGGGTCAAGGTCGTAAGCACCCCGCTTTCTATGTTCATTCTCACTCGGGGCCTTCCTGTATGGGTGCTATATATTCCACCAAGAACACCCCTAGTCTCCAATATTGCAAAAATGTCACCATTAGATGTTGTTAATACAATTTGTTCTGAGGTTGTCATTTTCGTATGGGCACTTTTTACCATCCGTAGAAGTCGTGCATTCGGCTCGAAAGTGTATCTTCGAAATTCGAATCGCCGGGCCGGATTTCTACTGGAGATGAGCCGAAGAAGTCCAAGTTGTCCAAGTCCATATCCAAGTATCTGATGAATAGGAGACCTGGCAGGTGTGGTAGAAGCGGGCCTGGCAGGTGCGGTAGAAGCGGGCCTGGCAGGAGAAACCCTATCAGGAGGAGACCTGGACCTAGCACGTACAGAAGGTTCGGACTGGGGAGTTGACTGTGGTATGGGACGAGAAGAAGAAGATTGCCAACGAGGCGGTCGGGGAGTATCGGGCCAATCACTACCGGACTGTGAACTGAATTCTGCAAGAAGAAATAGAGGATTAGTTTTTTTTTTTTAATACCATACTCTAATTTATATATCATATATCATATTCTTCACTATTAGCTGATGCTAAACATCTGTAGACAATCCTGTTATACACTACTGTGGATGAATGTAACCTATACATGGCTTGTTTTTATATTAGTGATTCGCGCCATCATTGAGCGACGTCCCACTTAAACTCCTGAAATCTCATACCTTAGGACTTCAGTTTGCACTCGGCCATCTAGAAATAAACATGTTATTCAGTGACTGATATTGACCTATCCAGTTTTTGTCAATCTTTGTCAAATCACCAGGTATCTCTGCGTATAGAAATTGACCCTGAAAATGCTTTATTACCATTTTTGTCGTTCTTACGATTTTGTCCGCGATTTTGTCCTGACGGACCCTCCGAAAAAGAGAGAGAGCTTCAATTGTCTAACACGAGAACTGCTGAATTTTCTGGAAACGCAATTTTGGGGCAGCAGTTTCCATTGCACACTCGAGCCCTGACATCGTTCTCCAAGACTTCGAGAAACGAACTATAATCTTTATCGAATTCTTGACTCCCGCCGACTTCAACATCACTGCCAAGAAGAAGGAAAAGGAGGGAAGGCATCAAGACCCTAACAGGAAGCTGCAACGACTGTACCTACAGTAATCGGTTAGAGTAATTGTCCTTGTTATCAATGCTGTCGGAAGTGCAACAGTATCACTGTTTCATAACCTTAAAGTCATACATGCGTGCCTGTCTGTCGTTTTGATTTCCCCACGACCTGTGGCCACCCATCCCACGGTCGTGATACGTCGCCACAAGTCCTAATTTCCGCGGTGTTACCAGGAGCCAGTGTCCTTTTCATAGATGGTAGCTGCTTACAGTGAGATTCTGCTGTGGTAGTTCAACTTCTTAATAAAATTACACAGCCACACAAACAAAAATCGCTCTTCGGGCCTGGATATCAGACCATGTTCACTATATGTTTTTTGGGTAGCTGAATCTGAATCCGAGATCCAAAAAAACCCAGCACATCAGGGTTCTGATATAACCTCACAAAACCTTATACACATTTGTTTTGAGTCCGGGGTTTAGACCATGTTTCCTATATGATTTTGGGGAGATGGAACGACGCGCTCGGGGCTCTTTGGCTCAATCCGCCTCAGCTCGGCGTCCCCTCTCTCCACGCGCTGCGTCCTCCTCTATTCGGCAATCCCCTCTCTCAATGCGCCGATTAAAAATAATCTGTATGTATACCCAAACATACTTTTGTCGCATATGTTAGTTATCATAGACCGATAATTTCGCAATACCATTAGAGACATCTGCTACTATCACAGAAATAACTGATGATGAATCTGATAATGTTCAATACAACTGTTGAAGTGTTTATATTTGTAAGAAATTTCACTTCTAAGTATTTTTGTGAAAAATAAACAATCGTATACGAATCCAAATATTTGCTCACTTCCATTTGCACTTCATTCAATACACCATCCTTCTTTCATGTTTCACATCTGCCAGGCGTCCCGCGAGGGCTCACTGTTTTTTTTTAAACTTAGTTTTTTAATTTATCTTCTCATTGGGCCCAGTTTCATACTCATTATTTTCTTTGGCTTTCTTTCTCAAAATTGGTAAAAGGATTGATGCCAGATGAAAACCGTAAAATGAAAGGTCATCTCTGCTTTCTTGAAAAAAAATTCCAACAGGCTGCGCAAGGGAAACCAGAATTCGTCGGTCGCCTGCACCATCTGTACAGTTGCACATGTCGGATAATCCCAACTGTACACGTCAAAATTCAGAGGTGCGCAGATGTCCAGAATGAGTGCCAATAAAATTTCGTAATCATTTTCTTCAAATACAGATAGCGTTTGCAAAAAAATATTCATTGCGATAGGATGCAGAATAAATCACGCAAATTGTTATTTTCGGAAAGCTTAAAAATGTTTCACAAAATATATTCTATATTATTGTACTTACCAATGGAATTCATCACCAAGTATAAAACAAGAACATTAACGATTTTCATATTTTCCATCCAGAAACAAAACTATAGTTAACAGTAAGCAACGTCTATTATTTTGCTTCATTAGAGATGAAAATTCTGATAACGTGGATCATATGAGCCCAAATTTTATCTACTTCAGATCATTTTTTATATTTAGAAATTGTGTTTGTATTTCATTAGCCCGTTTCAGAGAAAAAAAATTAATATTTACTAAGCTCGCTGAAATTAATGTGACCGTTTATATGTCTGCCTATTCGTAAAAAAATAGTAAAAATGTGTATTTCTTTATTAAAATTGTTTAAATAATAATTGGTCATTGATCTAATTGATAAAATTAATTTTACAGTTTATCCTAAGCTTGTATGTTTTAGAGATGTAATAAGCTAAGATATGATAAGTTAACATTTTGGGTTCACAAAGATGACAAAAATGATTGTACTGATCAAAACTTTATTTTTCATACAAATGATTCTTGCTGGAATTTTGTTGGTGTTTCTCACAGATCGCGGATTTCTTTGAATCTTCACGTTTCGCGATTCCCTGACTCTGAAGAATTGGTATTATGATGGTGTTTGTCTATCTGTCATTATTTATTCACAACGATATTGACAATAAATTCTGCTGAAAATTCCTGCTCTGAAGGATTTATAAATGTCGTTTGTTTCTAATAATATATGTAGCTTGATCAAGGATAAAAATAGCTGGTTCAACTGTCTGTATTTCTTGAACATCACTGAGTAAAAGTTTTACATTTTTATCGTTTTATTTATTGATTGATCCGGAGAGAATCATGGTTTGAAACTACTATACTAAAATACGCTTCAATCGGGCGGTGAGATCCAACTGGGCATTCCCGAATTTCTTCTGGGGTCAAGTTTGTTACCACGCCACTTGCTATGTTTATTTTTACACGGGGCTTTCCTCTACGGGAACTATATATTCCAGTGAGATAGCCACTAATCTCTAGTATCGCAAAAGCGTCACCCCTGGATGTTGCTAGTACAATTTGTTCTGGGGTTGGAATGGGCGAAAAGACATGGCTTGCTACTAGCCGTCGCAGTGATGAATCGGGTTGAAAAGTGTATCTTCGAAATTCGAATCGCTGGCACGGCTTCCTACTAGGAATAAGCCGAAGAAGTCCAAGTTGCCCTAGTCCATATCCAAGTATCTGAACAGCACGAATCCTGTCAGAAGAATATCTGGTAAGATGAGGCCTTTCAGGAGGAGGTCTGGCAGGAGGAGGTCTGGCAGGAGGAGGTCTGGCAGGAGGAGGTCTGGCA
>CAKNXH010000718.1:169615-188181 GCA_932178445.1 Andricus quercusramuli | reverse complement strand
CAGGAGGAGGTCTGGCAGGAGGAGGTCTGGCAGGAGGAGGTCTGGCACGAGGGGACCTAGGACGAGGAGACCTGGACCTTGCACGTAGAGGAGGCTCGGCAGGAGACTCATGTATACGACGAGAAGGAGAAGGTCGCTCACAAGCCTGGCAGAAAGTATCAGTCCCATCGCTACCGGACTGGAAACTCAATTCTGCAAGAAGGAATAGCAAAAAGTAAATAGCAAGAACACAACACAGGATAGATAGATTGAACGCAAGATATAAGGGATCTAGTGATCACGCCAAGCAGCTTGAAATTATTGATGATCTACCTTTCAGTTTGCAGGTTAATACAAATATCTATATAAACGGAAGGATGAATGGGAAATTAGGAGTCAGGACTCCACCGTATGGCTCTCAAAGCGCGCTGTTACACCTCTCATCTTTTTCGTACTCAGAAAACCCTATATTCGTGAAATAATTGTGACTGGGCTGGGGAAATGAGAAAAAAGAAATGTTCACTTCTTAGGATGTCAATTTGGCAACAAAGTATTTCCTTCGATACCCGGGCTATTGACGAGGAAGTTTTGAAATTTTAGACTTTTAACCTCAACGCCAGGACTTCACTCAGGTGAAGCAATTGTCTCCTTCACGAGCAGTTCAACGTGCTGAATGCGAACCATGAAGTACTTTCAAGCCCATATTTTCGTTATCGCATCAATCAATCGTGGAATCGATAATTTTCTGTTTCGCGCTAGGCCCCGAAGTCGTATTCCCCTTTGCGGTATGTAAAGAAAATAATATTTAAACCAAGTGAGGGACTAGACGATTCCGAACACGCATGGTTACTGCGCCGGCTTCGCTCGAGAAACAACTTCATGCTCGTTGGGAACCTCGCAGTTTCTTCATTCGGTTAACAATGCAGTATTCTGATAGATCAAATAAGGGGGTCTAAAGCACAATAAAAGCAGTAGTTACTGGTTTGCAATGAAGATTGAAGCGATCTCGCATTTGTATCCTCAGGATATATGCACAGATTTGTTATGTTAACATTTCTTTTTACAAGAATTTTAAAAACGTTTCCTCAAGTTGAAAAATGACTCCACTTATGAAAAGCTTGTAAGTATCCCACCTGTTCTCATGGGCATATAATATGGACATATTAATGCTCCAAGTAAGACGTGCATAGTTGGGAGGATACCATCTCGGCTTTTCTGAGTTCTAAGTTTTATGGGGTAGCGTTGGAAGTGTTTCACTTAAGCACGTGATCATTTGGGAAGGTACGATCTATGCATGTCTCAATTTCCACTTGAAGATTCGAAATTTCTACTTACTTTGCACACACACGAACAGATGTTGAAAAAATATTGATTGGCATAGAATACGGATTGAATCGGACGAAATTTTATTTGCGAAAAGGTTGTTGTCTTTTTAAGACTATATCTGATATTATTATACTTACCAACAGAATGAGCGAACAAGTATAAGACCAGAGTATGAACGATCCTCATATTTTCCAATCAGAGAAAAGACTATACTTGACAGTGTATATCATATGTATTTTTGGCCTTCTCAATGTAAATGTTTTTATCTTATCAATTATATGAGCCTCAATTCTATATTCCTAAGGTCGTATTTGCATTTCATCACCCAGCTTCCAGGGAAAAGAGCACTTACCAAGTTTTTTAAAAGTAATATGACAATTTATGTAATCTTTTGCGTTTCAGCATAATTCGGTTCTTATATGGAAATTTCAAGTAGCGTAAATTAGAGGCGGTCTGGATATCCAATGATATTTTTGTTTCGTTAAGTCTAAGCTCGACCTCTCTCATAATAATAGTAGTAACAATTATTTATCGGATGAAATTGCATGAATCATTGTTCTTGGATCAGTTATTGGGACCGTATTACAAGACATATCTTAATTGAAATCAAACATGATCATGCAAGTGGTTCCGGAGTCTCACGTGAAGTTTGAAACTCCGAGCAAATCAGTAGAACGTGATATGCATTGTCCTTATTGGGTTCCCCACAACGAGGGCAAAAATTCTTAATGTTGAATTCGTATCTTTTTCATTGCTCAATAATGCAATAAGGAAAATAATGTGTTTGATTAGCCGTGTTGCGTGAATTGGTAAATTTAGCTTTGAATACGGTTAAGTATATCTCTTCAAAGACAAACGGAGAGCACTAAAACTGACTTAAACTGAACCTTAGCTTCCTCCAGTGTATATCATTTGTTCTAGCTGGAAGTGATTTCCTTTAATCTTCGCATATAATCCTTGAGCTTTGGATTTCTCTAGCTTTGGTGCAAAGTAATGCCTTATATGTAGGTGCAATTCGACGTATCAAAACTGGTCTATCACCGAAAATCTCACCCAGATATAATAGTATTGAACATAATGTAAAAAAATTCGCATTTTGGACAAAGTCGAGTGCGGAGCTAAAACAGAAAAAGACTGTGAACCTAAGTCAGTAAAACTAAAATATGTTTCTTGAAAGCAATTTTCATATTTACAATAGCCAGCTGTAACCAAGATTTATGGATTTCCATATATTTAAATTAGCTATGCGACATCACGAGTTTCAAGTGTCATAAAAAATCGAAACTTCATGCACAAATTTTTGGTTAGTACGATATAGGGAAAATACATTTTTTCAAATTGAATTATTAATTTTACTGTAGAGAATTCTGGTCCACAACAACTATACTAAAATGCACATTTATTAGGCGGTAGCGGCCTACTGGACATTCCCTTACTTCTTCTGGGGTCATTTTCGTAACCACACCGCTTCCTATGTTTACTCTTACCCTGGGCGTTCCTTCACGGGCAGCATATATTCCACCAAGAAGACCACTATTCTCCAATATTGCAAAAGCATCACCATGAGATGTTGCTATTACAATTTGTTCCGAGGTGGGAACCTGCGTATATACACGTCTTCTCAATGTCCGCTTAAGTCGAGAATCGGGCTGGAAAGTGTATCTTCGGAATTCGAATCGTTGAAGCGGATTGCATAAAGGAATAAGCCGAATAAGTCCTAGTTGTCGGAATTCATATCCAAGTATCTGGCGAGCAGGAGGCTCAGTAAGGTAAGGCCTGGCAGACGGAGGTCTGGCATTAGAAAATCTGGCAGGCGGAGATGTGGCAGGAGAAGATCTGGCAGGCAAAGTCCTGGCAGGAGAAGATATGGCAGGCGGAGATATGAGAGCAGAAGATCTGGCAGGCGGAGATCTGGCAGGAAGAGATCTGGCAGAAGAACGTCTGGCAGAAGGAGACCTGGACCTAACACGCAGAGGAGGGTCAGCAGGGAATTCAGGTATACTGCAAGTAGAAAAAGGTTGCTGACAACCCGGGCGAGGATCATCGGGCCATTCACTACCGGATTGTAAACTTAATTCTGCAAAAAGAAATAGGAAGTTTTACCCGTAAAAAAATGTATATTGCCTCTTCAGTTTTTAGATACATTTGTTTGTTGAAAATTCTAACGTAAAGATATGGATGAGAAAGTTTGTTCAAGTGTCATATTTGTTTCTCCGTTCTTAACAATCAGCGTACGCTATATAGGTTTCGTATGCTTTACAATTAGGCAAATAAAACTAAATAATTGATATTTTAAACGCTTGAAAAACGCGACGAATCTCTTATATTTAGATTCACAGAAATTTCCATTGGGGGGTTAAACATTTTTTCTGATTACTCAGCAATGACGTAATATTTGTACATGAATTATTGTGTGTCATGTGTATCAGGTGCTCTTATTTTTATGAGTTGAGAAAATCTTTAGGAGCAATTTATTAAATATGGCGATTTTTAGAACATGATTTTTATCGAGAAACCTTGGCTTCCGAAGTCACATATTTCTTTAATCGGCCCATAAAACTTTAAGATAACCGCATTCAAGGCCAAATTCAGATATTTATTTCACTCAACCGCCTTATATTTTGAACTAGAAAAAAGGTTTTGCAAGAGATGTGCCCTAAATAAAGTCTGCTCATATTCCTCCTCATTTTTGATAAACACAGATCAAAGTTAAAAAAAAAGTCATCGGACGAATTGTTATTTGCAGAAAGCTTGGAAATTTTTTCGAAACTATATATCATATTATTTAACTCACGAATAGAATGAACCAATAAGTATAAGAGCAGGGTACAAACGATCCTCATTGTTTCCAATCAGAGAAAGAACTGAAGTTGACAGTTTAAATAACGTGTATTATTTTGCTTCGTTAAAGAGAAAAGGTTCTTATCTCATGACCATATTGACCTCAATTTTATCTTCATGAGCTTATGTTTCTTAGTTGGAGACTGTATTTGTATTACGTAAGCCAGTTTCAAGAGGAAAAATATGTTTCTCAATTTCGTTGAAATTAAGGTTACAATTTATGCAATCTTTTATGTTTTAAAGAATTCAGTTTTTAAATTGAAATTGCATATAGTGTATACTAATGGCGGACTGGATATCCTATGTGAAAAACTTTCTATTAGATTAAATTATTGGTTTACCTGTAGGGAATCTTGGTTAACAACTACTGTACTGAAATATCTATCGTTTCTGTGGTCAAGACCTACTGGACATTCCCTAATTTCTTCTAGGGTCAGGTCCGAAACAACTCCGCTTCCTATGTTTATTTTCACTCGGGGTCTTCCTCTATTGTTTCCATATATTCCACTAAGAGCACCACTAGTTTCCAATATTGCAAAAACGTCACCATTAGATGTTGCTAATACAATTTGTTCTGGGGTTGGCATGGACGAAAAGACATGGCCTACTACAATCCGTCGAAGTGTTGAATCAGGCTGGAAAGTGTATCTTCGAAATTCAAATCGACGGTTTCGATTCCTGTTAGGAATAAGCCGAACGAGTCCAAGTTGGCCAAGTCCATATCCAGCATATAAAGGAGGAGATGTGGCAGAAGAAGGCATGGCAGAAGGAGACCTGGCAGGAGGAGATCTGGACCTAAGACGTAGTGGAGGCTTATTGGGAGAATATGTGGCAGGAGGATAGCTAGTAGAAGCAGACCTGGACAGTGCACGTGAAGGAGATTGAGGTATATGATGAGTTGATGAAGGTTGCCGAGATGAAGAAGGTCGCCAACTACCTCGCCGAAGTTTGTCAAGCCAGTCTCTACCGGATTCTGAACTCAGTTCTGCAAAAAGGAATAGTGGAATATTATTTTAAGAAACATACTCTAATACTGGGATATCAGAAATCCCTTTGGTGGCAATACTTCAAGTGGGGACACTGAACATGGTGTTTAATTTCAATCTGACGTCAACGGGGCTCAAGCCCGTAGTTTATAAGATTCATGAAAAGATCCTTTATATCCAGTATACTCTTATGTCACCATAGATGCAAATCTGAAATTTGGTGCAAGTACTCTTAATGACTTGAGAAAGTTTGCGTGTAAAAAATTGTATATTACCCCTTTAGTCTTAGAATATTTTTGCAAAATGAAAATTTCCAGTTATTAGTTTTTGAATTTTAGGAAAATCTATATATTGAATAATCCAGAGACAATCACTGTAGAGAGAAAAGGAAAAGTTTTGTTGACCATCCGTTGATATAACAACAAAAATATTGCGCATTTTTATGTAGACGCCAGTTAAGCTAAATCAAAAATAGATATGAAGACTAAATTACCGTGAATAATATATATTTTTTGAATAGTTTGCTTGGAAAACTTAGAAAGGTGAAAAAGCGTTTAAAATAACTGAAAAATTTGATAATTTATTTTTTATCTTTCTGTGTAAACATAGAATTTTTTGTTATCAAAGAATAATAATGATAACAAATTAGCCCATGCAAAGAATCTTCTATTTTTAGGTTTTCAGATATTTTCGTTCCACGGTTTAACGTTTTATATGATTACTTAACAATTTCATCATATTTATACACGTCCTTTTTGCCTAATTTTAGAGCATCATGTGCTCTTGATCTCAGGAATAACAACATTTTTAGGAACAACTGGCGAGATTTGGCGATTTTTAAAAGACTAATTTTCTGGTAAAGCTTTGAGCTTTGAAAACATTTGCTGACAAATTTGGAAAATTCGTCAGAGTGAATAAAATTGAGGTATTACTAGTTGTACATGAGCAGATCGTGCAAATTATTGGATACCATTTTTCCCCTTCCTTTAAAATGAAAAGTGTATTTATTTGTTGCAAATTGTAACAGTACACATCGAGATTCAGATGCGCCCAGCTGTCCAGAATAAATTCAGACCAAAGTCCAAATTCTTGTAGACGAACACAGAGTTTGGCAAAAATATTTTAGGGGGAAAGAATGTGGATTACATCAGACGGATTGTTATTTGCGGAAAGCTTACGGATTTTTTCAAAACTATATATTATATTATAATACGAACCAATAGAATTAGCCACTAGGTATAAAACCAGAGTATAAACGATCCTCATCTCTTCCAATTAAAGAAAGCTATAGTTAGCAATGTGAATAATGAGTATTCTTTTACTTCATTTGAGTGAACATTCTTATCTCGTAGATGATATGATTCGTAATTTTACGTTTCTGAGATTATCTTTCGTATCTAGAGATTTTATTTGTATTTCATTATCCATTTTCAAGTAAAAAAACGTATTTACCAAATTCTTCAAAATTAATATCACGATTTATGTAATCTTGTATGCTTTAAGAAAATTTGGATTTTACGCAGAAGACGTCATACTTGAACCAAATGTCCAACTTATAGGCCAGCATGCAAATTCAAATTTATAGTTACACTAGTGTAATCAAAGTCTAATTTTGTAATAGCGTATCACACAATCCATTGGGTCAGGATATCGTTTTTCAAAAAAAAAAAATGACACTGAAGAAAATAAAAGTGTTCTTGGTTCCAAGCTGCAATATAAGTGTATTCCTTTAAAACAATTGTTCCTGGAAATTGTTCATCACCATGAAAATTTTTTTTAAAAGCAAAAGCTACTGAATTGTTTCTAGAAGAATTTCGAAGTAATCAAATCAAGAACACATTATACTCTCTAGATCTGGACCAAGGATATGAATAAATATTACGTGAGGGCTAAGCAATCATAAAACATTTTACCCACGGAGTGCGAATTTCTGTAAAGCTGAAAATACAAGATACATCACTTGCGTTAATCTTTATTCATTATAATTTTTTGAAAAAATAAAGCTCACTTGCTGATAATGAAGCGAACATAATAAAATTTTCCAAAGAAGGCCAAAGATTGAGTTGCCAGCACGAATCAGAGTTGAGGAACAAAATCGCAGAAATTCGCGGCAATTAATCCTCTATTTCTACTTGCAGAGTCAAGTTCACAGTTAGGTAGCAATTGTCCTGATACTCCACGCCCGGGTCCTTTGCATCCTTTTTCTTTTATTCGCATACCTGAGTCTCCTGCTGAGCCACTTCTACGTGACAGGTCCAGGTCTCCTCCTGCCAGGCCACCTTCTGCCAGGCCTGCTCCTGCCAGACGTCCTGGTTTTCAAGTATTTGGATATGGACTTGGACAACTTGGACTTATTCGGCTCATTCCCCGTAGCAATCAGTACCAGCGATTTGAATTTCAAAGATACACTTTTGATCCAAATTCACCACTTGTGAGGCTAGTAGGATATCATGTTTATACGCAAGTTCCAACTTCAGAACAAATTAACCACATCTAATGGTGATCTAAATGTTTCACGAAATTGACCCCAGACGAAATTAGGGAATGTCCAATAGGCGCTTGATAGGCGTAAATTGTGACTCTCAAAAAAGACATCAGATGCAACAAGGCACCAGTGGGTAATTTAAAAGCAGAATTTCCCTAAAACGTAGAATATTATATAAATTGTAAAGTTATTTTAACGAACATAGTAAATTCTTTTTCCTTACTTCAAACTGGCTAATGAAATATAAATACAATTTGAAAAGATGCGGATCTTTCATACTTTCAGTTTTTCCATCATAATTGGTATTCTATAATAGAAGTAAGCCGAGCCACCAAATATGAACAATTATAGACAAATGCTCAAATATATAAAAAAAGTCTGGAGGATACATTGGAAAGAAACACCAAATGACACTGAACCTCGAGGCATGGAAATATTTTCCTTTTTTCAGTTGTTTAGTTTCGCAGTCATCAACTGTTTGCAATATATTCCTTTTTTTTGCATCATGCAGCTCACGGATTTTGCCATATCTTTTATTTCTATGAGGCGGCGCATTTGACTATTGTAGATTCAAATGATTTTCACATCTTGAATTTTTAGCGGAGTGTTTATTTATTGTTGTAGCAACATTAATTTCTCTGCATTCAGGCTTCAATTGATATTTATTTCATCCATTTATTGTGATTGAAAATGCTGAGGCATTATGAGTTCCCTTCTTGTACCGCGCGTTTGAAGTTAGGTCGTCGCTTGTCCTATATTGGTCATCAGGAAGAAATTGTAGCCTAAAAACGTTCATAATACTGTGGAGAATGAGCAAGTCGAGAAATCCATATGAGATGATTCTGATCCATTAAGTGCGAAGAAATTGAAATTTCCAATACACCCAGAGCTGGATTGAAAATATTCCTAGAACCTGGAATATTCATACCGACAAACAAAAGATGTGCAGGCAATTGCGGCTGCAAGGAATGGTCTGATGACGTCTTTTGTTCCAGATTACCTCAGTTCTGATTGTTCGCGTCCTTTACGCTCGCACGTGTTGTGTCTGGAATCGTGGAGTTTGATCTTCGCACCTTCGGTGCATCCTGGATAGCAGGTTGAGTGTAGTGCCTAGAAGGAAGGGACGCATATGTGGGTCTCCCTCAAGCCAGGGAGTAGGGGTGCTACAGAGGGGGAGAGGGACCCCATCGAGTCAGTATCGAACGGTGATTCAAGGTCTGTAGACGTGAGACAAGGGGTGTTTGTGACAACCTTAATTGTGGACCTGACGATGTGCCCTTGTGGTGGAGATAGTGACGATCCTTAATTGTGGACCTGACGATGTGCCCTTGTGGTGGAGATAGTGACGATTCTTAATTGTGGATCTGGTGATGTGCCCTTGTGGCTGAGCGGGTGCTAATGTGTTGATTGTTGAGTGTTTGTGAGTGACGAGGATTGACTCTCCGAGAGTGGCAAAGTTTCGCCAGTAGATGTATAAGTCATGTTGGGTATGCCTTTGAGTTTGTAACGTTGCGGAAGGTGTAAGAGAGATCTCTCTTAGGATTAAGCTCACAACCAGTGTGTAAGTAGTTTAAGTTATATTGTACTCAATGATAATTGATGTTAGTTAAAGTGATTTAAGAATAAAGGTGCTCCGCCTCATGGGCTTGCCCGGGCTTTTCCCTCAAATCGTGAGGGTTTTTATGCCTAGGCAAGTTGTTGTAGTAGAGTATACTACCGCGAAGATTGCTGCATTTTCATTTCTGGGAACCCGACTACTCATTCCTTACGAACTCCTTTTATAAAATGTTCGCGAAGTTTATCTGATATAAACACTGATCATGTTACACGTGATGAAGTTATAGAGAAGAATAATAGGGGAAGCGCAGTAATCCCTCTTCGCAAATGTCCAGGATGTAGTTACTCTTTTGGCCGATGGAACTGACATGTTCATCCGAATGAGCTCAAATTATTATATGCAGAATTTCCTGGGGAAGTTGTAGAACAAATTTGAGATTCATAACACACAGTCTTTCAAGTATTATAGGTTTGGTCCCCATTGTATTGAGACTTCGGAAGTTTAAAGATTGAAATTACACACAATTTTTAGTGTCGATACCCAAACATGAAAGTATGTTCTAAAAAGACTAATCTTTTATTTCTTCATGCAGATTTAAGTTCACAGTCCAGTAACGATTGTCCAGATACTCCACGCCCAGGTCGTTGGCGTCCCATTTCTTCTCTTCGCATACCTCAGCCTTGTGCGGAACCAACTCGACGAGACAGGACCAGATCTCCTCCTGCCAGGCCACTTTCTGCCAGGCCTGCTCCTGCCAGACCTCCTGTTTCTCAGGTACTTGGATATGGACTTGGACAACTTGGACTTATTCGGCTCATTCCCCATAGGAATCCGTACCAGCGATTTGAATTTCGAAGATACTTTTTTCATCCAAATGTACCACTTCTACGGCTCATAAAATATCATACCTTTATGCACATTTCAACTTCGGAACAAATTGTGTGAACAACATCTAATGGTGACATTTTTGCAATATTGGATACAAATGGTACTCTATTTGGAATATATAGTGCACGTGGAGGAAGGTTCCGGGTAAAAATGAACATTAGAAGTGGCGTGGTTTCTAAGTTGACCCCAGATGAAATTAAGGAATGTCCCGTAGGCCCCAACCGCTTAGTGCTTGCGAGTTTCAGTACTGTAGTTGTGAATCACGATTCTCTACTGCTACAGAAATAATTCGATTTGAAAAATGTAAAACCTGTAGACTGTGATGTTATCGTTACTAATTCAAAATGTAACTTTTACTTCGTTTCTATTGCGGAAGAGAAGCAACTATCGTTACTTTTGTATTGCAGATACAATCTGTTTGGGCGATTTATAAGTCTTTTAACGGCGATAAATACAGTTGTACAGTATAGTTTGGATAGTTTTTTTTCGCTCCTTTCCTCTGATTATAAGTGTTTTTAGAAGAAAAAAATGTTTAACTGTGAGGTAAAATGTAAGTTTTCATTACATAAAGCAAAGAGCCTAAAGTTCCTATGAAATCTAAACAAAATTTCAAAAATTAGTTTTATTTGTGAGGGACAAATATTTCCTTCGTAGAAGAGTAGTTGAAACAAATGTAAAGAGAGGTGGATCATCACATAAAAAAGTGATTCTTAAAACATAAAATCAACTTTCAACCAAGTAGTTGAATTCTCATTTGACAAAAAAACACTCTCCCGGTCGTTGAATTTCGACCCTGAAAGATGAATTTAAACTAA
Source organism: Andricus quercusramuli (assembly GCA_932178445.1). Taxonomy (NCBI): domain Eukaryota; kingdom Metazoa; phylum Arthropoda; class Insecta; order Hymenoptera; family Cynipidae; genus Andricus; species Andricus quercusramuli. Next base: position 177,303 of record CAKNXH010000718.1, on the reverse strand, counting down.
GCAAATTATTTTTCTGCAAAAAAGTCAAACAATATACATGGATTTTCAACTAAAAAAAAAAGGAATTTCCAACAACAACAAAAATCGAATTTCAAACGAAATATTTAAATTTAAAAAAAATAAATAAAGTTTCAGCTTTCAGTGAGAATTGAACTCTTGTTTCTGATTGCACAGTATCCACTTTTTGCAAAACAAAAATGTTAGCCTATAAATCTATAAGTAAACTTCGACTAAAATTTGTCACCAAAAAAAGATGAATTTTTAATGGAAAATCTAATAACTAATATTTCAGCCAATACAAAGTCATATATCATGAACTATTGGTCGTCGAAGGTTCAACGATTTCATAGTCATTTAATCTTTTTGGTAGATATTTCATTTGTTTGGTTGAAAATTTATGTAATTTGTTAAGAATTTATTTTAATTGCTGAAAAACTTATTTCTCCAATTTTTTTATTTCTTCTCTAAACTATTCTATTTTTGTTGAAAATTGATCTATTTTGTTGAAAATTTGTCTTTGTCATAGAAAATTCAACCTTTCAATTGATAATTGAATTATTGGGTTGAAAGTTCCATGAGGAATTAAAGTATCTAGTTCAAAATTTATTTATTTCGTTTAGTAATATTATTTTTCTCTTAGAAATTTTGTCTTTTCGGTTGAAAAAACATTTTTTTGTTGAAAATTAGTTTTTCATTCAAAATTAATTTAACTGAAACTATAACTAAATCCTTTGTCGAAATTTTTTTCATATTCATACAATCTTTTGAGTAGATAATGCATTTGTTTGGTTGGAAATTCAACTATTTCGTTACAAATTTATTTTCCTTGTTTAAAAACTCATTTCTCTACCTGAAAATTGAATTATTCTATTCTTTGTTCAAAATTTATCTTTTCTAATCGAAAATCATCTATTTTCTTGAAAATTTGTTGTTTTTTTTTTTAGTAGAAAATTTACTTTTTTGTTTGAAAATTAGTGTTTTTATTGAAAATTAAGTATTTGTTGTTGTAAATTAAGTATTTGTTGTTGAAAATTTATCTTTTGTGGTAGAAAATTAATCTTTTCGCTCCATAATTCATTTCTTCGGTTTTGGTTGAGAATTAGTTTTTTTGATTGAAAATTAATTTTTTGCAATAAAAATGTAAAAATTCCATTTTTCATCGAAATTTTTGTTTTTCAAGATAAATTTTATCTTTTTGGTCGAAAATGTAACTATTTGGTTGAAATTTTCTTTGTTGCTAAAAACTTATTTCTCTAACTTAAAATTAAACTATTCCATTTTTAGTTGAAAATTTATATTTTTAGTTGAAAATGCATCTATTTTGTTGAAAATTTGTCTTTTTTTGGTAGAAAATTCACTTTCTGGCTTGAAGTGTATTTCTTTGGCTAAAAATTTAACAAAGTTTGTTGAAGATTTTTTTCCTTTTGTTTAAAATGAATTTTTTTTCTAGAAAATTGATAATTTTCAGTTTGGAATTCACTTATTTGGTTGGAATTCAACAGTTTTCTTATTCAAAATTAAATTATGGTGAAAATATCAACTATTACACTTTCTGTTGAAAATTCATTTTTTATCAAAGATTCATCAGCTTGGCTTCTATTTTCTTCAATGTAGAAAGTAATTTCCTGGGAATACTACTCCCAGAAAGACCTGTTCCGAAAAGATCTGTCCAGTTGTGCATCAAAGCTTCTCATGTTTTTTATTTACGTTCACAATCAATTAGCGAATTTCCTGATGATCCCCGTTTGGGTAGTTGTCAACCTTCTTCTCTTCGTGTGCTTAAGTCTCCTGCCTCTCCTTCTCCTCGTGGCAGGTCCAGTTCTCCTCCGGCCAGGCCTCCTGCGAAGCCACTACAACGTGCTAGGTCCAGGTCTCCTCCTGCCTGGTCTTCTCCTGCCACGCCTCATCCTGAGAGTCCTTTGTTGTATGCTGGATATGGACTCGGCCAGCTCGGCCTCATTCGGCTTATTTCTTTTAGGAACTCGAACCGACGATTTGAATTTCGAAGATACACTTTTCAGCCCGATTCGCCGCTTCGTCGGCTAGTAGCAAGCCATGTTTATTCGAACATGCCAACCCTAGAGCAAATTCTATTAGCGACATCTGATGGTGACGTTTTTGCAATATTGGAGACAAGTGGTGCTTTTAGTGCAATATATAGTAGCAGAACAGAAAGGCAAAAAATTTCTATTGCAAAAAGGAAGCAACTATCTCTACATTTATATTTTAGAGAGACAAATAGGAACGCATAGGTAGGACAACTTGAGAGGCGCTAAAATACAGAAAAGATAGAGAGGGCACATAGACTATATTACGAAATACCATTACTAGAAGTGCGACAAAATTTTGTGGTACTGCGGTTGTAGAAGGAATGTCTGGTAATGCTTGGTAGAAGGATGCAACCCGCGTAGCCTCTAATGAAATGAAAGGAGTGTATCGAAGAAAGTTGAACACCACCAGCCTTAGCAAAAAAGAAAGAAATAGACTTGTAAATGATTACCGAGGCATCAAGAGGAACATAAAACTACTAGTCAAGGGAAGGTAAGATAAAATCAAAACAGAAGAAGAGAATAAAATGCAAACCGACTTTTAACGAAGCAAGAAACTGTTTTATAAACTAACGTTGATCAGTATGACAGGAAGCTGAAATACAGAGTTAGACAGCATGAGACAACTGTGATATAATCAAGAACTTAAAAAATGATAAGGTTTCTGGTATATACAGTTTCAACGCTGAAATGCTCAAATACGCAAACTGAATACAAGTATGAAGAACGTGGGCCTCAAAATTAACGCAAACAGAACAAAAATTATGGTCTTTGAAGGAAGGAGAAGGGAATAATATGCACTGTGCTATACGTTAGAGAGACCTGGAAATACCAAGAAAGGGATTAGAGTAAAATTAACGCAGTGGACAAAAATAAGTTTGAGCTGCTTTGATATACCCAATGACGCTTTTGTACGTGGGCCGAAGCCTTTAACGAATATGTCCAGCAATCAAAAATTATGTTTGCTTTATAATCGCAATGGGTTGTTAAAAAAACTCAATCTGTTTCTTTAGCCAAAACAAAAAAAATATAATTTCAAAATTTTCTTATACACTCATCATTAGCGAAAAGGACGAAACCAAGCTATACAAACTATGCTAAACAACATTTTTTATTGTCGTTAAAACACGTACTAATTCCTAAAACTAATGTCTCTAAAATATCTAATCAGATGCTTCCAAAACCCATTGGATAGGTCTTATTTTGCTTTTTTTGGAATAGGATGTGATTTCCTAGGAAGCACTTTCTCGGCAAGAACAGTCCAGTGGTTCCTCGAAGCATCTCATGTTTTTTAGAAGTGGGAATTGATTTAATGGAAAATGTTGTCCCCGGAAGACCTCTTGGATGTTGCCTTGTAGTATCTCCTATTTTTTTTGAGGTGGGAAGTGATTTCCGAAAAATAACTGTTCAACGGTGCCTCGTAGCATCTCATGTATGTTTTTGAAGTTCAAAATAGTCTTGAAAGCAATCTGGAAAGAAATTATTAAGTAAGAAATACAAATTTTTGTGTTCAATTTTCAATTTTCTCAACTTCTCGCCTGCTTTTCTAAAGCTCACCTTCAGTATGAACTTCAAAAGTGTTCACAATAACTTTTACGAACTGCTTACCGTTACGAAATTCTCCAGCATTTTCTGGACTCAAATCACGAAAAATTCCGTAAAACTAGTCAGTGCCTAATTTCTAAAACTAGGAAGGACATAAATGATTCAAAACCTCAGATCATCTCTGACTTTCCTGTTAAAAGTTTATTTTCTATTTGTCCTTCAAAAATGGAAGTTAAAAATAAATTTGATTTTTTCTCTCAGAAGGACACTTTTTGGAAAATTGTGTTAGGTTACAAAGAAAGTTTAGTGATGACGCTTTCTCGCGTGCGCCAAAGTTCTAAACAAATATTTTCAGACATGAAGATTTACATTTTACCTTTTAATCTTAATACGTTCACTTAAAAAACACGAGTTGCCTTTCTAGACCAATTTGAAAGAAGCGACCAATTATTCAAACTATACTATACAACTTTTTTCATCGCCGCAAGAAGACTTACAAATAACCGAAACAGATGGCCTTCAAAATGCAAAAGTAGCGATATTTACTTCTCTTATGCAATAGAAACAAAGTAAAAGTTACATTTTAAATAGGTAATGATAACGAAGAACAGATCCTTTTAAAAAGTAATTCATCCATCACAGACTAAAAGTTGTAAATTATTTAGAATCGAATTTTTTTTATTGCAGTAGGGAATCCTGGTTTACAACTACTGTACTAAAATTCATAAACATTATGCGGCGGGTGCCTACAGGACAATTCCTCATTTGCTCTTTGGTCAAGTTCGTAGCCACACCGCTTCCCATGTTTATTTTTATTCGGGGTCTTCCGGTATTGGTACTGTATATTCCACTTAGAAAACCATCAGCTACCAATATTGCAAAAATGTCGCAATTCGATGATGTTAATACAATTTGTTCTGAGGTTGCTATATCCGTATAGATATCTCTTAATCGCCGTAGAAATCGCGAATTGGGATGAAAAGTGTATCTTCGAAATTCAAATCGCTGGTTCCTATTCCTACGGGGAATGAGCCGAATGAGTCCAAGTTGTCCAAGTCCATATCCAAGTACCTGAGAAACTGCAGGACTAGCAGGAGCAGGCCCTGGAGAAGCAGGTCAGGCAGGAGCATGCCTGGAAGAAAATTGCCTAGCAGGAGGAGACCTGGACCTCTCACGTAGAGGTGGGTCGGAAGGAGAGTAAGGTATGCCTCGAGAAGAAGAAGGACGCCATCCACCCGGGCGGGGAGTATCAGGCCAATTGATACCGGACTCACGACTCACTGAAGTCTTATTTTCAACATAAGCGAATCAAGCTTTTGGAATATCCATGGATTCCAAGGATATGACAACAAATTTCCAAGCTTGCCTGCATTTAGTTCCAGTTGACGAGCTCCGCTGTTGGCCAGGCTCGTTTAGACATTCTTATTCTCGAGGCGGAATCTGATCAACTTTCACACAAATTCTCATGTCTAGCGTTTATTTTTACACAGGACCGCAGAATAGATTCGACACAAGCGTTTTTGAATAAACTGGTATACATTTTTCATTATAATGTGTGCGTCTCGGCAAACCCCTGATAAAGCAAAACCAAGGTTATCTCCACGACATTGTACATAATCAAACTAGAGAAAAATATATATGAATTGGAACATAAGTTGGTGGCGAGGGCAATTAGATGATGGATCAAAATTCTGGAGAGGCCTGATGAAAGGTTGGTTAAGAGCTGCTACAAAAAACGAATTCAACTAAATCAAACTAAAACCAAATGAAATAATGTCTTACTAGGCTACTCAAACTGAACACGAGTTGAAGAACACAGAATTGAAGATTGTATTCGTAATACAATGTTCTGAATCTGTCAAACAGTAGCTGGAGGATATAATGTCAAAATTACAAGAATGAATTAGAAAAGACGATTCATTTGCAGCAAACAATTCAAAATATTCTTGTAATTTCATGGACATCGTCTCGTCTGATGACGAGCACAGTGTTACTTCGCTAGCCTTTTCCTAAGTCGGAGAATCCTATACACACAAAAACAGCTTGTGAATTTAACGAAAATTTCAGGCTACCATTACTCTGCTACCGTAGAAAGGTTAAAAAAAATTTGTCATATTTGTATACTTGCCAATAGAATGAGTCACCAAGTATAAGACCAGAGTATAAACGATCCACATTTTTTCCAAATTAAAGAAAAAACCATAGTTATAAGTTTGAATAACGTGTATTCTTTTGCTTCTTTTGAGTAAATGTTCTTATTTCGCGGATCATATGGACCTCGGTTTTATCTTTCAAAGATTATGTCTTATATTTATAGATTGTATTTATATTTCATCAGCCAGTTTAAAGTAAAGAAAGCATTTACTGAGTCTGTTCAAATAAAGTTACAATTCATATAATATTTTACGTTTTGGACAAATTCGGCTTTTGAATGGTTTTAATTTTTTATTTCCTAACAATGTCAGCTCATAGATGTATAATTCTCATTATTCACCTCTGAGGTCACGCTTCTACTCCCTAGGGTGAAAAATTACTCTTTCGCTTCCCTTGACGTCACCATGCTTGGAAAAGCACTATTTCAGCCCCGCTCTACAGTAAGGGAAAGCGGATGAAATCATGCATGTCTTTCTCAACGATTTTTGGTCACTTAATCCGGCCATACCACGCTGAAAAGACCAGTTCTTGTTAGATCACTGAAGTTAGGCAGTGTTGGGCGCGGTTAGTTCTTGGATGGGCGACCATTCGGGAATACTACTGCGTGTTGTTGGCTCGTCGTGGGTGCGGTGAGCCCACACTTGCAGTTATTTACTACAAGAAACTGTCCACCTAGAAACACTACCCGAATCGGCTAGTGTCACGTCTACCCCGAAAGGGAAATGGCTTAATGGTATACAATCCAAATCCGCACGCAAAATTGTTTTATTTGGTCATTTTTTTCTGAAAAGTGAGGTCAAAGGAGCAAAAAATGCATTGTTGGCCATTTTTGAAGAAACAGTGATTGTCATTAAACGAACATAATTATCATGGGTTTTGAAAATAACTCAATACATTTTCTGATCACGCCAAGCAAAAAAGTTCACTTCACATGTTTGGACGGATAGGACCAGCAAGACCGCGCGGAAAATTTTGAATTAAATAAATGTTTTCTATTTCTGAAGAAAGTTATTTGAAGAAATATTTATATTGATATGAAATATGGAAATGCTTCCAAAATTTTATTAGAAGATATCAATTTCTATTTTCTCTGACAGTTACTTCGTTTCCCTGAAATTTTCCTGACTTCTCTGACATGTGGCTACCCTGATTACATTCGTAGTTATTTTGGACAAGCACAGAGAAAGTTTGGAAGAAAATAGCAATTGGGATTACAGATTTATGATCTAACATTTCGGTTTTACAAAAAGTGGATACTGCACAATCAAAAACAAGAGTCCAATTATTATTCTCCGTATCCCTTGTTGTCCAAGTCCATACACAAGTACCTGAGAAATAGGAGGTCCGGCAAGAGATGGCCTGTCAGGAGGAGACCTGGTCCTGTCCCGCCTAGTTGTTTCATGTGTAATCCTCTATTTCCAAGTTGCCGAGAATTTCTCACATTTTTCTCCTCAATTTCAATTCATCCTGGGATCCCTAAAGATCCTCAAGTTTACTCTGCTTCGATTAATTATAATTCTCCTAAGACTTGGAAATAGATTTACGGACATTCACATCACAGCTCTAATAAACTTCCTACAAAATTACCAAAGTTTTTTTAATTTCAAAATTTTCGAAATTTTTTGGTGAGTTATAAATTTACCATACATATTCAAAATGTTACAAAAGTTTCCAAAACTCTTTAATGTGAGCAGATACATGCCTGTGTTCCAAGCGTCTCTAAAAATGTGCATTTGTTATAAAAAAAAACAACTTGCGCACTAAGGAACAAAACGGTATTTTATTTTTGGAACTTCATTTTTCGAATTTAAATGTTTTGTTTAAAATTCGTTTTTTTTTCGTTGAAAATTTATCTGTTGAGTTTAAAATACAGGTATGTGGTCAAAAATGTGCATTTTTAGATTGTATTCAACTGTGTTCTTTATTTAACATTAAAATCTT
>CAKNXH010000718.1:148931-169605 GCA_932178445.1 Andricus quercusramuli | reverse complement strand
TCCTCTGGGGCCAAATAAGAAACCACGCCGCTTGTCATGTTTATTTTTACTCGGAGTCTTCCAGTATTGGTACTGTATATTCCACTTAGGAAACCATCACTTTCCAATATTGCAAAAATGTCGCCATTCGATGATGTTAATACAATTTGTTCAGAGGTTGCTATGTCCATATAGATACCTCTTAATCGCCGTAGAAATCGCGAATTGGGATGAAAAGTGTATCTTCGAAATTCAAATCGCTGGTACTGATTGCTATGGGGAATAAGCCGAATGAGTCCAAGTTGTCCAAGTCCATATCCAAGTACCTCAGAAACTGGTGGTCCGGCAGGAGCAGGCACCGGAGAAGCAGGTCTGTCAGGGGCAGGCCTGGGAGAAAATGTCCTAGCAGCAGGAGACCTGGACCTCTCACGTAGAGGTGGCTCGGAAGGAGAGTGAGGTATGCCTCGACAAGAAGAAGGACGCCAACTACCCGGGCGTGGAGTATCAGGCCAATTGCTACCGGACTGTGAACTTAATTCTGCAAGAAAAAAATGAAGCATTTTTTTTTCAAGAACATACTCTCATGTTGCGATATCATGAATCCTTCTTGATGGAATTATCTAAAAAAGAGACACAAGAAATGCTGTGCGATTTCAATTTTCAAACTCCCGTTGCCCGAAGTCAATGAGGCACAAACCCAGAAGTCATAAGGTTCGTGTGAGAAATAAAGAAAAATGCAAGAATTTCATGCATTTTAATCTTTATTTCATCCAGTGGAATGACCTTGGAAAGTTGTACCAAAAGTCTGGAATTCATTTCACACAATGTCTGAAGTCTTATTTTCAACACGAGCCAATCAAACTTCTGGAATATCCACGGATTCCAAGGATATGACGACAAATTTCCAAGCTAGCCTGCGTCCAGATCCAGTTCGCGAGAAAAATCTTTGGAAGATTCTATCTCTCTGTACATATGAGTTGGACATTCCACTGTTTTACGTGAGACGTGTCCAGTTGGGAGTGTACTGCCTCTAAAATTCTAAGATCTAAGTTTCAATAAAAAAAGTTGGGAGCGTCTTATTTTTGCAGCAGCCCATTTTCGAGAATACCAAATATAAACGTCTAAGTTTCGATCTGCAAATCTAAGACTGGAGCATCTCTAGACGCGCACCAAAATTCTGATGTGCCTGGCATAGGTTGGGGAAAATAATAATGAGGACAGAATGCGGATTGAATCGTATAAATTGTAATTTTTGGAAAGCCTAGGAAGGTTAAAACAAATTTATCATATGTTTATACTTGCCAATAGAATTAACCACCAAGGATAAGACCAGAGTATAAACGATCCACATTTTTTTCAAATTGAAGAAAAAGCTATAATTAAGAGTTTGAATAACGTGTATTCATTCGCTTCTTTGGATTAAATGTTCTTATTTCGTGGATAATATGGACCTTGATTTTATCTTTCAAAGATTATGTTTCATATTTAGAGATTGTATTTATATTTCATCAGCCAGTTTGAAGTAAAGAAAAGCATTTACTGAGTCCGTTCAAATAAAGTTACAATTTATATAATATTTTACGTTTTGGACCAATTCGGCTTTTAAATGGTTTTAATTTTTTATTTGCTAAGAATGTCAACTCATAGATGTATAATTTTCTTTATTCACCTGTAGGGTAGGAATGTTTTATGACTACTTAGCCCTCACGTAATATTTATTGCCGTCCTTGGACCAGCAAGACTGCGCGAAAAATTTTTAATTAAATGAATGTGTTCTATTTCTGAAAAATGTCAATTGAAAAAATATTTCTATTGACATGAAATATGGGAATGCTTCATAAATATTATTAAAAGATATCAATTTCTATTTTGTCTGACAGTTACTCCGTTTCCCTGACATTTCACTGACTTCCCTGACATGTGGCTACCTTGATTAAATTCTTACTTATTTTGGACAAACACAGATGAAGTTTGGAAGAAAATAGCAATTGGAATAGAATGAGGATTAAATCTAATGAATTGTTCTCTTTTCTAAAAGATACATGCATTCAATCCTTTTCGATGCCTGTAAAGCGGGTCAAAAGTAGTGATTTTCAATCAAGATTACGACACAGGGAGAAAGAGTGTATTTTTCCTCCTAAGGTAGCCAAAGTTTTCTTACAGATTTATAAACTAATGTTTTGGTGTTTAGGAAGTGCATACTGTACAATCAGAAATATGAGTTTAATTCTCATTCTCCGTATTTTGTTTAAAAATTAAATTAACTTCAATCTTGAACAATTCTCATATAAGACTGCTTCACAAAAGATGATTCCTGTTCAGCAGAACCTTGTTTTGAACAAAAAGTTTTTTTTTTTATAGCGACAGGTATTTCTATAGCCAGATATCACTTTTGCGATCACTGGAAGCTGAAACCTAATTTTTTTTATTTCAAACTTTTGTTTCAAATTTGTTTGTTTTGTTGTTGTTGAGAATTTCTCTTTTTTAGTTAATAATCCATGTATATTTTTAAAGGTTTGCCTTTTTGGTAGAGAATTATATTTCTTAGTTCAAATTCATCCTTCAGGATCAAAACTCAACGACTTGGTAAAAAATGAACATTTTTGCGAACTTTTTTCTTATGAAGATCCATCATTTCAGTTGAAAACTTATCTCTCTGGTTAAAAATTTATCTCTCTAGTTACAAATACAACTATTAGGTTGAAAATTCGTCGTTTAAGATTGTATTCAACTTTCTGGCGCTGCCCGAAGTTCTAAACTCGTATTTTTAGTAATAAAATTTTACATTGTACCTTTTAGGTTAAATATTCACTTTTTTCTAAGAACACTCACAACCAGCGGAAAGGAGGGAGAAGACTATTCAAACCATACTGTAAAACTCCTTTTATCGCCGTTTAAAGACTTAAAAATCGCCAAAACAAATTTTAAATCAAATTATTTCTTTCGCAGTAGAGAATCCTGGTTCACAACTACTGTACTAAAATTCGCATGCACTACGCGGCGGGCGCCTATTGGACAATCCCTCACTTCGTCTGGGGTCAACTTTGTAGCCACGCCACTTCTTATGTTCATTTTTACCCAAGGCCTTCCTGCACCTTGAGAATATATTCAAATGAGAGCACCATTTGTATCCAATATTGCAAAAATGTCACCATTAGATGTTGGCAATACAATTTTTTCTGATGTTGGAATATGCGCAAAGTTCTGATATCTTCTTGGCCCCAGGAGTGATGAATTTGGATCAAAAGTGTATCATCAGAATTGAAATTGCTGGTGTGGATTCCCACGAAGAAAAAGCCGAATAAGTCCAAGTCTAGCAGGAGGAGACCTTGTCCTGTCTCGTAGAGTTGGTTCCGCAGGAGACTGAGGTATGCGAAGAAAAAAAATAGGACGCCAACGACCCGTGCGGTCAGGGCAATCGCTGCTGGACTGTGAACTTAACTCTGCAAAAAGGAATACAAGATTAATTATTTTTTAGTACATACTTTCATGTTTGGAAATCGCGAATCCTTTTTGTGTAAATACTTCAAGTATAAGGCCAGAGTAAAAACGTTCCGCATTTTTTCAAATTAGAGAAAAAATTATAGCTATCAGTTTGAATAACGTGTATCATGCTGCGGCGAAAAACTAACATTGTGCGTCCAGGAAATGTCTTGATGCGGAAAAGTGGCCTAGTCCAATCCGAAACTCAGCGCACTTTGGAATTTTGAAATCGGATAATATCTCCAGTCTGTTCTTTGAGGGTGAAATCTCGAAATTTCACTCAAAAACACTAAAATTTAAGGTTTTGCAAAAATGGGCTTAAAATCGATACCGATGCCTTCCGAGGGTGACTTTACGATGAAAAGTCATCGAGTCGCCAAAGTCATCCCATGCCAATCCTCATGGAGGGGGAAATGGCCTAAAATTGCGTATTTTCGAGTAAAACGCTTAAATACTTCTGCGGTCCCTGGGTCATGTCTGTCTACGAGCACACTAGCGTCTGTACCACCTCTACACTGGGGCTGGGCCCCCCCCCCCCGGTCACGCGTCTCCTCCTCTTCCCCCTCCCCCTCCTCTGGTCGAGCGTTGTCGAGACTTGTCAGAACCTGTTAATAGCTCGTACTGTCGGCTCACGCCTAATGTTCGCTCACTCGCAGGTGCTAGTCGACGTTGTCGTTATAGTTTCTTCTTCTCATTGTCTCGTCGTTGGTTCTTTTGGTGGTAGAGATTCTGGTTCTTCCTGCACTCCCCTCTTTGGTTTGTATGCCACAGCATGTCGAAATTCGCAAAGAGAGACTTTGTGCAGTGCCCTATATTTGGTCCTCCAAAAGATTGTGGTCCGAAGGTTTTGCCAACGAGGGCTGACGTTCTGCGATGTTGTCAGGAGGTTCGAAGGCGAAAGGGCTGTCTTTCAGGAAAAGACAAGGAGCCTTCGTTCGGAGACATTGCCGAAGAAGTCCGTTCCAAACTAATAGTTATTTGGGAATCTGCTTCTATCCCAACGGTCTCAGAGCAGCGCGTTAAGGAATGTCTCACAAATCTTCATAAAAAATACACTACGTTGAAAAATTTATTGAAGAGTAAACAAAATCTCAAGGTAATAAGGATGAGAAAATCGCCTCCTTCAAAGAGTACTGCTCTGAATTATTTAACATAGCCGCTTGTAAGAGCGTTGACTTGTCTAGGTGCTCCTGTCCCAAGGAAAAGAAGGTTCCAGCCATGGAGCATGCCTTCTATCTTGATCAAAGAGGTGAAAGACCCATGGGAATCGCCAGCGTAGATGTCTCTGAAACAAAACAAAAATACATAAGAGAGCAGAACGTAATGCAAAAAGAGGCAGACTTGAACGGGTAGAGGGTGGGGAAAGCGTTCCTACTGCATCGGCCTCCACATCTTTCTCTACGAGTGATATAGATATAGATTTAGATTCCTTCTTTGAGGAAGGTGAAGGGGATGATCCTCCTACTGAAATTGAGGTAAAGGTTGATGCTTCAACCGATGATGACGATTTTCACGATATACCACGCAGACTTGTGCAAAGAAAATCATCGCAGGCCAGACTTGACTTATCTAAAGCAGCAGTAGTTGCTCAAAGATATTGTATAAGTCAACGGGCTGTGGCACATTCAAGCTCGTCTGTGCTTCTCGCTGCCAATCGAGCAGGTATGATCTCCCCGGATATTTTTCAAGAAGTACCTGAGTGCCTAGTCATAGATAAAAGTAAGATAAGGCGCGAGAAAATTAAAACAGGCTCCAAGTTGAAGGAGGAATCACGACATAAAGATTTTATTCGTGACTTATACTTTGATATTCGGAAAGACGAAATATTGACAGCCTCCGGATTTATTAAGGAGGAACACATATCTTTGGTATCCGAACCAGGTTCTAAATACGTAGGCCATGTCGACACAACATCGAGCCATGCCAAAGATGAGTTTGATTCTATTTATAATTACGTAACAACAAAACTAAATGGAGGTTTCGATGCAGTGGCAGTCGTGGGCTGTGACGGTACGAATAAGAATACGGGCTGGAAGGGAGGAATTATTCGTCTACTACAGGAACGACTTGACCGTCCCTTGCAATGGGTTGTCTGTCTATTACATTTCAATGAGCTACCGTTCAGAAGTCTTTTCGTCTTTATTGACGGACCTACCTCTGGTCCGAACAAATGCTCAGGGCCAATAGGGGGAAAACTTTCAACTTTTAAGACCCTCGATGTTGTAAAGTTTAAACAAGTTGAGTGTGACTTACCTGAGATTGAGCCGACTGATCTCAGCTCAGATCAAAGGTATCTTTATGAGATATCAGATGCCATGTGGTCCGGAGCGTGCCCTCCTGAGCTGTCCTCCCGGATGATAGGCCCCATGAACATGGCTCGCTGGCTAACAACTGCAAATAGAATTCTGAGATTATACATATCAACAAAAAGATCCACAAAGAAACTGCAAGTATTAGTTGAATACTTACTCACAGTATACGTACCTCAGTGGTTCCACACCAGACGGGATAAGTCTATCGCTAATGCGAGTTGGCACTTCTTCCAAGCAATCAAATTGTCAAGGTTTCTTCCTCTGAAGTACCGAAATGTGGTGAACACTTCCATTCAGACAAGCGGCTTCTTTGCTATTCCAGGAAATATACTTCTTGGAATGGTAACCGACCCTAGGCTTACCGTTCGCCAAGACGCACTCACCAAAATCCTGGAAGAAAACATAAGCAACAGACAACTGTTAAATACAATATTGTGCCAAAAATTAAATTTGGAGCTAATGATTAAAGAGAAATGATTGATTGGAAAGAGACAGATGTTTCACTTACCGTACATCCAGTTTTAATTCCTATAACAGAGGATAAGCTTACCGCTAAGCTATGTATGGCCGACGGCTTGGTACCAGACTGGGACTTTACATCTTTCCCTTGTCACACAGTAGCGGTAGAAAGAACTTTTAGACTGGTAACAGAGGTGTCCAGACAAGGCATCAGATACGCGCCACACTTCTTTCTCGAAAGACTGTCGACTTATTTGACACTAAAAAAGACTTTGTGGGACTGTGGGTGTAATTAATGACTCTGAGACTTGAATAAGCACGTTCTGCATATGGTTGATTGGTTGTGTAGGGCGTGGGTGGAGCCCGATGTGCAGCCACCTCCACGTGGTGGGCTCTGGGTCACTCGAAGTAGTAGAACTCAGTGAGCTAGGAGCTCCACAAGTATTTAAGCGTTTCACCCAAAAATACGCAATTTTGAGCCATTTCCCCCTGCATGAGGATTGGCATGGTGTGGCTTTGGCGACTCGGTACGGACCTCTAATTTCGAGATTTCACCATCAAAGAACAGACTGAAGATATTATCCGATTTCAAAATTTCAAAGTGCGCTGAGTTTCGGATTGGACTGGGCCACTTTTCCACACCCAGGCGTTTCCTGGACGCACAATGTTGATTTTTCGCCCCAGCCTAACGTGTATTCTTCTGCTTCTTTAGAGTGAATGTTCTTATTTCGTGGTCAATATAGGCCTTAATCTTATTTTTCGAGGATTATCTCTCCTATTTACAGATTATATTTATATTTCATTAGCCAGTTTGAAGTGAATAAAAGGATTCACTATGTTCGTTAAAATGAATGTTACAATTTATATAATATTTTACGTTTCAAGGAAATTTGGCTAGAAAAAAAGGCCCGCAACGTGCTTTTGCATATATTCATCCCTTGTATTTGATGACCTATTCGACCTCTCTTCTCAAATTTTAGGCGAAGGATTTTGGTAAATCCTGGAAGTGCAAAAATGGCTATTTTAAGCCATATTTGAGGCAACATAACACCATCAGCATTTTTTTTCTAAAAACTGCTAACGGCATCGTTTAGTACTTCTTTTTATCTTCCATTTTCATTTTTTATCATCTTTGGAATAGCTGCTCCTAAAATTTTGACTTTTTGAAATTTTTCATCAATAGTATTAATTTTTTTACGAAATCAATTGTTAATGTCTCTTCAAAGATTGCTTGCTGTTATATTTTTCAAACTGATAGAAGCTATTAATCCTTCAAAAGTTACTTAACCCGACTCATGAAAAATGGTCAAAATTTTCATTCGATTTCAAAAAGTAAGATGTGGGTTTGTTTATTAGAATTGCTCGAATAATTGGTGAGCAGCAGCTTATTTCAACTTTTTGTACTGTCAGGCGATTTTTATCCAAGAATGTCACTTTTCCCCACAGTTACTCTTGGGTATCCTGACACATAAATTGTCACACTTATTTCAATAAAACTCATAAACAATTTTTCTCCATTAAAACTGAAATATGAAATACAAATACAGTATCTAAAAGATAATCGGAGAGAGAAAAAATTGAAGACCATGCAATTCATGAAATAAATTTGTGTACTCTAATTAAGCAAAAGAATATACATTATTTACAGTGCTACCGGCAGTTTTTTTCTAATTGGAAAATATGAACATCGTTTATCCTCGTGTTTTAGTAGAGGCGATTAATTCTATTGGCAAGTTTATTAATATGATATAATATATAATTATAAAAACATTGATAAGCTTTCCGCAAATAACAATTCGTCTGATTTGCAAATTTGCAATCAATTCATGGAAAAGGGGCCAAAATGTACAATTGTTCAAAAAAGAGCAGAGCCTAATTTTCCAGATGGTCCGTACGTTTATGTACGTTTATAACACAGTCGAGTTTAAATAGACGAAACGGCTATTGATTCAAAATAGCTCATCCACCAGAATTACGTTCAGTTAGTTTTAAAAAAAAGTTGTCAGCAAGAAAAGTACCTTTTCCCCCATTGTGTGATACTCTTGGCTATCTAGACATATGAATTATGACATTAATTTCAACAAATGTAGGTCATAATTTTTTTTCTTGAAACTGTCTTATGAAATACAAATACAATCCTTTATAGATAAAAGATGTTCCAAGAAAGATAAAATTGAGGCTCAAATAATCCATGAAATCAGAAATTTGGACTCTAATGAAGCAAAAGGATACAGTTTTTTATACTGTTAACTATAGTTTTTTCACTTATTGGAAAACATGAAAATCGTTCATGCTCTTGTTTTATACCTGATGATTAATTCTATTGGTAAGTATAAAAATATAATACATATATTTGAAAACATTCCTAAGCTTTCTTATATTAAATGTTTCCAAGCTACTTGTTGAAACATAAAACTTAGAAGAGCAGGGATAGTATTGAAGGTGCGCAAGTGCTATCAAAGTCTAACTTTGTAATTTCGTATCATACACCAAACGACCCGATCATTGTATGTATCAATTCTTTTTAAGAAAATCAGTATTTGTCCAAGAGTAAGCACCCTATAAGTGTTACTTGTTCCAAGCTACAATATAAGTGTATTTGTTTATAATAATAGCTTCTAAAAATTGTTTATGACCATGACAATTTTTCTTAGAAGTCAGTCGTGAAAGCCAAATCTGGTAAATAGTTTCGGAAAAACTTTCAAATTCATTAAATCAAGAACACATCCTACTCTTCCAATCTGGAACCATGACATGAATAAATATTATGTGAAGGCTAAGAGATCATAAAACATTTGAACCCGAGGAATAAAAATTCCTGTGAAGCTGAAAATACAAGATACGTTACTTGCGTTAATTTCTAATCATCATAATTTTTTGAAAAAATAAAGTTCTCTTGCTGATAAGGAACCCCAAATAATAAATTTTTTCAACGAAACCCAAAGAGTGTGTTACACTAGACATCTTATAAGTTGACCTAGCCAGTTATATTTAACATTGTTGCGATTTGCGGTTTCGAATAGTTTCACCATACAAAGTATTTCTGGGCATGCAATAAGGAAGTCTTTATAATAGAGTCACGAATGTTGATAAAGGAAGACCATGAGGAGCGCTTTGTCCTAGTTAGAATATTGAACGCCGAGGCTGAGGCTGAGTTGGCTCTGCTGATTGCTGCATGTGCAGCTAAGTTAAAAGCACTTGTCCTAGAAAAAATCATTCCACGTATTCAAAACAAGAAAAAGTCTCCAGAGAGATACCATCATATTTCAGACCTGGGAGTCTTGCGTAAATCAGCACAATAATGCCCTTATTACCCATGATTCTGAGTCCCACAAGACCTTTTTGCCCGAACAAAATCTTGATATCCGAGGTTACGAGGTTGAACACGATTGGGCTCAAAATCTCTCCCTGTAGAACTCCCTCAGTGACCGGCAATTCCTCTGAGAACTTGTTCACCACTTTATTGCAAGTTGAGGCTCTTTAATACAGACTTTTCAGAATTCTAATTATTTCTGAGCTGATCCCAATATCAAAAAGTTCTGACCAGATGTGAGCGTGATTAACGGATGGGAAAGCTCTTGAAAAATCCACAACAATAGCTTCGGAAATAGTGTGACACAACGACTCCCATTTCCCCAATCTATCCAACAGAATTCACGTTAAAATTCTAGGAAGTAAGTTTAGAAGGGCAATATGTCTGTAGTTATTGGGATTGACCGGGTCTTGTTTTTTGTGCATCATATCACAGACGTCTGAGAGGAAGTGTCAGACGGAAAAAGCTTTCCTAAGCTTTTGTAGAAAGTATTGTAGATTTGATCATTAAACCTCTGAATCTATTAACTGTATCTCAGAATGTCTTGCTATCGTTGACGCCCTCATGGCTCGCCAGGATATTGGATTCGAAGCTTGATTTTTTATAAGCTATCAGTGCTTGGTACGATTTTTCAGCTTTGACATAAACCAACTTAGCCTATTGCGAGAAATTTTCCCTGCTGGCTTCTTTCAACGCATCAGAAAGATATGTTTTGCTTTGGCGACAGTCAGACTCAAACCAAGACTTGTCACGGTAAAATTTCACAGTAACATTTTTTCTCACTGACCACATATCTGCTTTTTTGGCACTGTGGATAATAGACTTGGTCAGGTTTGAATTAAGATAATCTATGTCTAATTTCTCAAACTTAACGTCTAGTCTGTGAGACAAGTATAATTCGTTCGAAAAGATCTCCTGTTTGTCGTCCGTCCATCTCAGAAACGCCAAGCTTTTATTTTTGTTTACATTCAGCGGACTTGAGTCATTCACCTTCATCAGTTCTACCAATCCCAGCCCCCTCCTGTTGTGCGCAACATTGTGACTTTCCCGGTACATTGCAAAATTTGTGTGAGTAAATATATCAGGTGGACCCTGGCCTAATCCCCCCACCCTGAAGCTGAAAACGCCATATATAGTGATAAGATCGTTGTTGTATTTCTCTGACAGAGAAATAAGATTTCTTCGAAAAGTTGTTGGATTACTTCTGTATCTACCGTCGGGTTAAAATAGCAGATTCCTACAATAAAGCTAATTTCATTTGCGCTACAAATTTGAACCAATATCCAATACTCTGATTTATCTATGACCTCACTATTATAATAAAGTTTGTTCATAAAATATTATATAACCATGACAGTTTCAGAAAAAAAAGTTTGTCCTGATGTGTTTCGCTTAATTAACCATTTATACTTTTCTTCTTCGTCTTCCTGGTTGATGATGGCCGATTGTGAAAATTCCCTTTCGCAGGATTTCCCGCCTGCTCTGTGATAATGGCTGATGGGGATTCCGAGGTCTTGCGCTTCGCCTCTCCCTGTATGCCACTTGCTTCCCCCATTTTCTCTTTTTCAATTGGTTCCACCCTATTCTCAGGTAACTTGGCATTCTGGATATCAGACTCCAACGCTGACAGATCTTTGGACTCGAATTTTTTGCCATCCACACA
Source organism: Andricus quercusramuli (assembly GCA_932178445.1). Lineage (NCBI taxonomy): Eukaryota > Metazoa > Arthropoda > Insecta > Hymenoptera > Cynipidae > Andricus > Andricus quercusramuli. Next base: position 158,396 of record CAKNXH010000718.1, on the reverse strand, counting down.
TATTGCATTGTAGCTCAAGGAAGCTTTCAGGTCACAATCTCCAGCCTCTTTAAGGTATGAAAGCAGAGTCTTCCTTTCAATTTGGACTTTTTTAGTACAGTGCTCCGCAATGCTGATCCCAGTGCCGCGTAATTTTTTCAGCTGCGAGAAGATCATTTTCTAATCCCTAAAGAAACGTTGCTGACATAGAAGCGAACGTGGCTTCTTCCGGATTTTTTCTCCATTCCGTCAACACACTAGACCGGGTCTGAGCGTATTTCAATATTGAAAAGCTGCTTGAAAATACTACATATTGTCTGCACCAGGTCCACGGCATCTTCCTCAAGCAGAACGAAAATCATCAAGTTGCCCGACTTCAAGCTCACGATTTTCCAGCGTAAGATGGTCCATTTTCCTGTGCAGAGCTGAAAGTGAGAGCTCCAGATTCCCCATTCTTTGCATTAAAAGTTAAAATTTATCCTCTGAGATTCCGCTAGTAACTGTATCGATTAATTGACATGACACAGAGATGGCAGCACTAACACACTATTCACCTGATACTACGACCTTGAAATTTAGCGGTTTGAAGAACAACAACTTTTTGCTCAAAATTATTCGCGCTAATGGTTGTAACACACACAAACTAATAGAAACGTGAATATTAGTGACAGTTAGTTACTTTGACTCACATCCAATTATTATTACTTAAATGTATACTAGGTGAATCTGACCATGTTTCCGGTTTTGATATAGCTGTTTCTCTTTACAATATACAATCCAAATTTTTAAATTTCCAAGAAATGTGTAAGGTACCTCAAATATCCCAACATAAGAGTACTTTCTCCAAAAAATAATTAATCTCCTACTTCTTCTTGCAGAATTAAGTGCACAGTCTGGTAGCGATTGGTCTGATACTTCCGGCCCGAGTCGTTGGCGACCTTCTACTTCTCGCCGTATACCACAGTCTCCTGACCAGTCCGAGCCTTCTCTACATGTCAGGTCTAGATCTTCTCCTGATAGGCCGTCTCCTGCCGAGCCTCAACTACGTGCCAGGTCCAGGTCTCCTCCTGCAAGTCCTCTTCTTGCCACGTCTTCTCCTGCGGGGCCTCTTTTATATGCTGGATATGCACTTGGACAACTTGGACTTATTCGACTTGTTCCCTACAGAAATCCGCATAGGCGATTCGAGTTTCGAAGATACATTTTTGATCCCAATTCACCACTACGACGGCTAGTAGCAAAACACGTATATTCAGACATTCTTGCTTCAGAAGAAATTGTATTAACATCATCGGACGGCGACATTTTTGCAATATTGAATACAAATGGTGCTCTCGTTGGAATATATAGTACTAGTTACGGAAGGCCTCGGGCGAAAATTAACATACGAACCGGCATAATTACAAAAATGACACGTGAAGAAATTATGGAATGTCCAGTAGGCCCTAACCGCATAATAAAATCGCGTTTTGAAATAGTGGTTGTGAACCAGGATTCTTTACAACAAAACAAATAATGCAATTTTAATTTTAGTGGTATTTCACGAAAAAATATATTAAAAATTTATTTGTATTTTGCTTTTGGCAAAATTTCGAAATTTTTCATGAAGAAATTCATAGCTGGAAATTATATAATCTAACCTCTGATACCTGCAAATTTTATTAAAATTCAATTATCGGTTCCAGAAATGTCAATAATTCAAAAAAATCCCACTCAAAAATTCAATATGGCGTATCGCCTAAAATGTCCCGGAATGTCTCTGGTATAGCACTATCTGCTTTAGCGATTTGTAACTTTTGTAATTTTGATTAAAACATTGTTGTGCAGTATATCTTTGATAGTATCATTTTCAAGCTAAATATACATCTTTAATTTTTTTTCCTTCAGGAAAGTATTGCGATTATGAGTTAACACATACTTATTTTTAAATTATTAGTTCAGTACGAAGACGGGCATGAAAAAGCGTCATTGGACAGTGGAACTTTCAACAGGAAAAAATCAAGTTTCAATGAGAAATGGAATCATCAAATTCTTCACAAAAAAGTTTCACTTTCAAACAAGTAAGAAAAAGTAGGTAATGGTCTCAGTGTGGGACAATGTGACTCTTGCTAGTAATGCTCGTGTTACTTGAGTTCTATTTTAGTTTTTTTTTTACATAAAATATCTTCCTTTACTATCGAAGAAAGCCATGTTACGTGAAAAAATTAATATGAAAATGAACAAACACGAGCATAATTTGCAAGAGTCGCCTTGCCCCGCACTGACATCATACCCCACTTTCCCCTACCTAGAACTCCAACCATTGAAGATGAATTTTCAACGAAAAATCTCATCATTATTACTTCAGACAATACTAATTTATTTTATACTTCGCTCATTCAGCGAAGGCTGACCTTCAATGAACTAATTCATATTGCGTAAACTATTGATCGTCAAACGTTTGCTTTAATAGTACTTCTATGTCAACATTTCAGGCTAAAAAATTGCTGTTATGTTATTTCATTATTATTTATTGAAAATATACAAACTTATATTGTGTTAGTTCCAACACAAATTCTCATTGAATTGTACTTCCATCACTAGCATACAACAGAAGTTCTGTGCCATGCCACACAGTGGAAAAAAGCACCTTGTTTCACAAAAAATGACTTTTCTGCAGTAGCCTGTTTATAAAATTTTGAAAGAATGTCTTCTCTAACCCACCGCAAGTTATTTTGTATTAATTGTAAGAAAAAGTTTTTAGCAAAAAAGGTAACTTTTTCCCCACTGTGTCATACTCTTGTGTGTCTAGACTTGTGGTTTGTGACATTAATTTCAACAAACGTAGGTAATAACTTTTTTTTCTTGAAACTGTCTTACGAAATCCAAATACCATCCTTCAAATATAAAAGATGATTCGAGAAATATAAAATTGAGGCTCATATTATCCATGAAATCAGAAATCTGGACTCTGATAATGCAAAAGCATACACATTATTCACACTGTTAACTATATCTTTTTCACTGATTGGAAAACATGAGAATCGTTTATAATGTTGTTTTTCACTTGTTGGCTTATTCTATTGGTAAGTATAATAAGATAATATATAGCTTTCGGCAAATAAAAATTCGTCTGAATTATATCACATTTTTTCGAAACTGCTCGCTGACATATAGAACTTAGAAATGCAGAAATAGTACTCTCCAAACTATGAGCTTCTCACATACTTAAACCAATCAAATGTCCAATTTATAGGCCAACATGCAAATTCAAATTATAGTTACACAAGTGTTATTCGTTCCAAGCCTAATGTTCGTTCACTCGCAGGTGCTAGTCGACGTTGTCGTTATAGTTTCTTCTTCTCATTTTCTCGTCGTTGGTTCTTTTGGTGGTAGAGATTCTGGTTCTGCCTGCACTCCACTCCCCTCTTTGGTTTGTATGCCACAGCATGTCGAAATTCGCAAAGAGAGACTTTGTGCAGTGCCATATATTTGGTCGTCCAAAAGATTTTGGTCCGAACGTTTCGCAAACGAGGGCTGACGTTCTGCGATGTTGTCAGGAGGTTCGAAGGCAAAAGGATTCTATTCCAACGGTCTCAGAGCAGCGCATTAAGGAATGTCTCACAAATCTTCATTAAAAATACACTACATTGAAAAATTTATTGAATAGTAAAACAACTTCTCAAAGTAATAAGGATGAGAAAATCGCCGCCTTCAAAGAGTACTGCTCTGAATTATTTAACATAGCCGCTTGTAAGTGCGTTGACTCATCTAGGTGCTCCTGTCACAAGGAAAAGAAGGTTCCAGCCATGGAGCATGCCTTCTATCTTGACCAAAGAGGTAAGAGACCCATGGGAATCGCCAGCGTAGATGTCTCTGAAACAAAAAAAAAATACAGAAGAGAGCAGAACGTAATGCAAAAAGAGGCAGACTTGAACGGGAAGAGGGTGGGGAAAGCGTTCCTACTGCATCGGCCTCCACATCTTCCTCTACGATTGATATGGATATAGATTTCGGTTCCTTCTTTGAGGAAGGTGAAGGGGATAATCCTGCTCCTGAAATTAAGGTGAAGGTTTATGCTTCTACCGATGATGACGATTTTCACGACATACCACGCAGACTTGTGCAGAGAAAATCATCGCAGGCCAGACTTGACTTATCTGAAGCAGCAGTAGTTGCTCAAAGATATGGTATAAGTCAACGGGCTGCGGCACATTCAAGCTCGTCTGTGCTCCTCGCTGCCAATCGAGAAGGTATGATCTCCCCGGTTATTTCTCAAGAAGTACCTGAGTGTCTAGTCATAGATAAAAGTAAGATAAGGCTCGAAAAAATTAAAACAGGCTCCAAGTTGAAGGAGGAATCACGCCATGAGGATTCTATTCGTGGCTTATACTTTGATAGCCGGAAAGACGAAACATTGACAGCCTCCGGATTTATTGAGGAGGAACACATATCGTTGGTGGCCGAACCAGGTTCTGAATACGTCTGCGATCGTCCCTTGCAATGGGTTATCTGTCTATTATAATTCAATGAGCTACCGTTCAGAAGTCTTTTTGTATTTATCGACGGACCTACCTCTGATCCGAACAAATACTCAGGGCCAATAGGAGGACAACTTCCAACTTGTGAGACCCTCGATGTTGTAAAGCTTAAACAAATTGAGTGTGACTTACCTGGGATCTTCATGAGATATCAGATGCCATACGGTCCGGAGCGTGCTCTCCTGAGCTGGCCTCCCGGAAGATAGGCCCCATCAACATGGCTCGCTGGCTAACAACTGCAAATAGAATTCTGAGATTATAAATATCAACAAAAAGACTCACAAAGAAACTGCAATTATTAGTTGAATATTTACGCACAGTATACGTACCTCAGTGGTTCCACACCAGACGGGATAAGTCTATCGTTGATGCGAGTCGGCACTTCTTCCAAGCAAACAAATTGTCAAGGTTTCTTCCTCTGAAGTACCGAAATGTGGTAAACAATTCCATTCAGACAAACGGCTTCTTTGCTATTCCAGAAAATATACTTCTTGGAATGGTAACCGACCCTAGGCTAACCGTTCGTCAAGACGCACTCACCAAAATCCTGCAAGCAAAACATAAGCAACAGACAACTGTAATTCAACTGTAAATAAAGTAATTCAATCAATAAAAGAAAGATTATGTAAACATTTTTGTACTTGATTTTTTATTTTTCAGGAAGTAGGTTTTCAGTAGATTCTTTGGCACTTTTTACAAGTTCTGGAGTCCATTTTTTTTTTCACAATGCACGATTGCACCATGAACGCATTTACTCTTATACAATAGGCTATGTAGCTATTAAAAATAATGGAGGCCCGGATTCCCCCGAGTTTATACTCATTCTTTTTAATACCAATAGGTGGCGGCAGCGTCCATTGGCAAGAAATAATATATTTTTCGCGCGAAAAAAAAAATCAAGGACATCTATGAAACGAAGTTTAGCCCACTGCAATAATGATTTGGTGGGGAATTCAGCATTTCACGGTTGCTAAACATACGTGCAAAGTAGCATTTCATATATGCACGTATAACAAAAAAGGCTTCTCCGTTGAATTGAGGATTTTTGGTTGATGAAAATTCGCTAAAAAAATTGGATTCACCGAGATTAAAAAATGTAAATGCAGTTTGTTTTAAAAGAGGCGGAAAGTCCATGGAGAGCTACCCTGGCGCTCAAGCTATAGATCCTATTGTGACACACCCTTACCTATTCACTCTCAGGAGTCGACCCCAGACCTCTTGACGAAGTCTAGTGTGTCGACGACTGATCGCGTTGTAATTTCCTCTGTTTCCATAAAATGGGCCCCATGAGTCTGTTGCCTGAGCCTAGCTAATGCCGGGATGGATTTCGCCTGACGGCAACCCTGGATTTATTCCCAGTATTCCCGGTGTTTTGTTCGAATCCAGCTTTTAATGGCCATCCCGATACAGCAAGACGCTATTCCCAGTACCGGTTCTGGTGCTATGAATTCACTCGCTGCACCGCATTTTGCCAAATGGTCCGCCTTTTCATTGCCCTTGATCCCTGTGTGACCAGGGACCCATATGAGAGCCACATTGTTTTTTTCTGCAAGTTGGTTTAATGCCTTTTTGCATTCCCAAACCAGTTATGATGTTATGTCTGGTTTCCCTATTTCATTTAGTGTCGCTTGGCTGTCCAAACAGATCGTAATCTGTTTGTCAACAGCGTTTTCCTCTATTAGTGTTTCAGCACAGCAAAGGACGGTCAGTACCTTCGCCTGAAAGACAGTAGCATTTCGCCCAAGTGTGATCCCTATCCCTTTCCCTCTCTTGTCATCATAAATTCCTGCTCCGGACCCTCCCTCACCCCTGGAGCCATCTGTATACCAGATTTCTCCTTGAAGGAGCGTGTTACCATTTGCTTCCCACAGTTCCTTGCTTGGAATGCAGACGCGGAAAGCTCACTGCCTGTCCTGCATTGTGTTAAGTTCCGCCCGTGGCCACGAGACAACAGTTCAGCTTCCTATCTAGGATTACTTCCAGATATCTAACTGAATCTGAAAACGTCAGCTCCCCACCACAGAATACAGGGGCGTCAACTTTAGGGACTTTATAATTTCTCGTGAAAATTACCAGGTTGGTCTTTTCCGGATTTGCCGAGAGCCGTGAGCTATCGCGCCAGATCTCTCCGATGCACAATGCCGACCTTATAAGACCGATCAACGTTTCCAGATGAGCCCCCCTGACTAGAATGACAAAGTCATCCGCATATTCCTGAGTATAGTACCCCTCTGCATTTGGCCTTCGAAGGAGGCCGTCCACCATAATGCACCACAGAATAGGCGACAGGGCACCCCCCTGTGGGCAAGAGCGTGGAGCTATCCCCCTTACTAGGCCTTCGCCCTATCTGCTTTCGAGTTTTCTCCGACGTAGCATGCTTCCTATCCAGCATAAACAAACGATGGCGTTAGCAGTTTTTAGAGGAAATAATTGCTGATCGTCTTATATTGCCTCAAATATGGCTAAAAATAGCCATTTTTGCACTTTTAGGTTAGGATATCCCAAAAACCTGACGTTCAGGGAAAATTTGGATAACGGATTCAATTTTAGGATACCAAAATCCTTCGGAGTCACATAGTTCGGTCTCTGGGTTGAAATTTTGGCGGCCACTGATACAAAAGTTACACTTGTAGCGAATTGTGCAGATTTGGGACTGCACCATCCTCCCGTTATTTTAGAAAAGCCGATAAATGTTTAAAGAAATATTTATTATATTTGCCTCATTAGATTGAAAGGTCTTCTCACTTGGATAATAGGGCCCACGATTTTATCTTTCGAAAATTTTCTTTCATGTTTAGAAATTGTAATCGTAGTTGAAGAGCTAGTTTGAAGTAGAATATAGTATTTACTAATTTCGCTGGAATGAATGTCACAATTTACATAATCTGTTACGTTTTAGTGACATTTGTTTCACACATTTCAATTTCATATAGTTGCTACCAAAGGCATGAGTCCAAATCTTTTCGATACCTGTGAAGTGAGTCTAAAGTATTGATTTTCAATGAAGATAACCACAGAGGGAGAAAAAGTGTACTTTCGCTCCTTAGGTGGCAAAAGTTCCATTACAGATTTATGAGCTAACATTTCGGTTTTACAAAAAGTGGATACTGCACAATCAGAAACAAGAGTTCAATGGTTGTTCTCCGTATTCTGTTGGAAAATCAAATTAACTTCAATCCTTAACAATTTTCATACAACACTGCTCCACTAAAGATGATTCCTGTTCAACAGACCCCTGTTATGAACAAAAAATTTCTAAATAACAACAGATAAAAACACAAGATTTTGTTCTGTTACATGCAAGGCATTTCTGCTAATAAAATTTCGCTAAATATGTTAAATATCTCACCATTGCGGAATTTTTCAGCTCGTTCTGGACTAAGGATAGAAAAAATTCCATTTCACTATTTAGTGCTTAAGGAGGTCATCCCGTGTCACAGTTTCAAAAAATCAATTTTTTTGTTATTGCATGAATCCAAATCTAGATCATGTATAGAATATACTGGTAAAGTAATTTTTCGAAATGCGGAGTCGTTGGAAAGTTACAGCAGTAAAAAGTTAAGGTGTTTGGAGTCCGCGGCCGACCGCTCGACGGGGCGGAAAACAAGATCTATTGTGTACCTTCCGATTTGTACCAGAGGCCGATTCTATTCACACGCAGATATACGCACACATATTTAGAAGGTCACTGCTGACCTGAAAGTCTGAAAGTAAAAATGAATGTAAAGGTTCCTTAGTTTTGCTTTACAGTCAGCAGCGTAACAGCAATAACACTCGAACTTTCGAACGCGTTTTTCTCGAAACTACATTTTTTAAACTGGCGACCATGATTTCTCGAAAACGATTTAATCGATTCCTTCCCAAGTTAAATGGTACATTCAGCACACGTACGTCTATCGCCTGAACTAGGATTTGAAAAAAATATTGAAACCTTTTTTTTTCATAAAAAAATAGTCGCGAAAAATCATGTCATTCTGGGTTCGTGTGTTCCAGTATACCCAACGGCGCTGTCTCACTTGCGCCAAAGTTCTGAACGAATATTTTCAGTGATAGAAATTTACATTTTACCTTTCAATCTCAATACGTTCACTCAGAAAGAAACATGAGGTGCCTTTTTAGACCAAGAAATATTCTAAAGAAGCGATCAATTAGACAAACTATACTATACAACTTTTTTTTATCACCGTTGGAAAACTTACAAATAACCGAAACAGATGGTCACCAAAATACAAAAATAGCGATAGGTTCTTCTCTCATCCAATAGAAAGAAAGTAAAATTCACACTTAAAATGGGTAATGATAACAAAAACTAGCTCTTTTAACAAGTAATTTATCCATCCCATACTAAATTTTTACATTTTTCATAATCAACTTATTTGTATTGCAGTAGAGAATCCTGGTTCACAACTACTGTGCTAAAATGTATCCACATTATGCGACGAGCGCCTACAGGACAATTCCTCATTTCCTCTGGGGTCAAGTTCGTAGCCACACCGCTTCCCATGTTTATTTTCACTCGGGGTCTTCCGCTGGTGGTATTGTATATTCCACTTAGAAAACCATCAGTTCCCAATATTGCAAAAATGTCGCCATTCGATGATGTTAGTACAATTTGTTCTGAGGTTGCTATGTCCGTATGGATACCTCTTAATCTCCGCAGAAATCGTGAATTGGGATGAAAAGTGTATCTTCGAAATTCAAATCGCTGGTTCTGATTGCTACGAGGAATGAGCCGAATGAGTCCAAGTTGTCCAAGTCCATATCCGAGTACCTGAGAAACTGCAGGACTAGCAGGAGCAGGCCCTGGAGAAGCAGGTCTGGCAGGAGAAGGCCTAGGATAAGTTGGCCTCGCATGAGGAGATCTGCACCTTTCACGTAGAGGTGGCTCGGAAGGAGAGTGGCGTACGCCTCGAGAAGAGGAAGGACGCCAACTACCCGGGCGTGGAGTATCAGGCCAATTGCTACC